>LPNX010453962.1:0-191003 GCA_001517045.1 Pseudotsuga menziesii
CTTGCTGTTATATACTTGCTGAACATTGTGCATCTCTTTTTCAACCCCAGTACGTTGATGGCCTCTTAAACCCTAGCCATAGGATACTTTCCTTTACAACATCTAGGAATTCCTTTCTACCCAAAAGTAGGGTAGAGTTAGATCATCAATTTTTCTTGCCACATCAGATGCCTAACACCAATGTGCTCACACGGCAACCATTTGCCTAACACCATTGTGCTCCCACAGCATGTATGCCTAAAACCAATGTTCTCACACGGTAATCACTTTCCTAACACCATTGTGGTCTAGTAGCATGTATTTTCCTTATTCGTTTTTAATGTTAATTACAACCTTTGACTATTTGTGACACACATTCTTTGGTGCTTAACATGACTTCACTGTCATTGTCCTAATTCATGACATTGGCCTCACGATTAAACTCTATCGATAAACATAATTTTCATTCATTTGATCAACATTTCCTAAATTGTAGTGATTGTACCCTTACCATCATTCATGGTTCATACAATCTCATAATTCATTAAGAATAAACCACCACTTATTTACAAGTGGCTTTAAAATCCATGTCTTACGTTGATCGTGAGATGGTCAAAATCATAATAAAGCCCTGCAATGTCAGTACATAACACCACAATCCATAGTTAATCCTTGTTTCATAAAAAACTCGAAATACGAAATTATAAAAAGATAAAAAACAAAACAACACTCGTTCTTGAGTGGTTTAGCTCCCTTATTTAAGCCAGTGAATTTTTGAAACCAATAGTCCATTTCAATTGGCGGTGTTCAAATGCATACTCCTGCAAGTTAGTCCATAACATTATGCATCGTTCATTCACTTATCGTTTTCAAATATTAATAGCAACTTCTCAAAACTCAAACATTAGATCTGCAACTCAATCATTAAAGCAGAGATTTCAATATCCGAATTATAATGATTTCGAAGTAAAGATCTTACTCTATCCTTTGGCATTCAATCAAAACGATTCATCTAGCAAAGTAATTCAGAGATGATATTTTTCCTTTAGATCTGTTCAAACTAAATCATGCGTTAAGCACATGCGTCATATAAATGTCATCAAAAGTTTGTTAGATATACCCCAAACCCAAATCAATGCATTAGCGGAATTTGGACACCCTGACATGTTATTAAGCCTAAGGCAAGTCCGATGCTTTACCAACAATTTCAATGGTAATGCTTATTAGATCTATTCAAGCCAACACAATGCATTACAGAGATTGGGCATCAAACGTTATCATATTTAAAGTATATAATTCATAATCAAATCGTGGTATCAAATTCATACACTTTGATCCAAAAGGAGTTTACATGCATTGAATCTAGATATGATTTAGATAGAAGGCAATTAAACAATTAAGTGTATCAAGATATTTCAAAGCATTATTAGAAACTAACAAATCATAGCGACCTAGTTGCAACAGTGGACAAGTAATAAAAGTTAATTTATACCTGTTGGCTCTCCCCTGCAAAACTAGAGGTAACTGCGAGTAACATCTATACACATGCAAATAGATTTATGTATGAAATGTTACAAAATTCTGATTACACAAGTGTTATTTACGATATCCAAGGATTCGCGCATCTGCACCATTAATACAAGGTTGATCTATTCCAAATCGATTTGGTCTTTAAGAAAACTCAAAGCACAGATGGTATATTCATTTGGAGATCATACTCCTAAAGCCGTATGTCAACTAGGAACATAGTATGCAGAGTATAGAGTGTTAAACAACACAAATCTATACTGTATTCATACATCATATCTGCTCACCAATTTTAAACACATGACAAGAAATCGAACCAAATATTCGATATATAAAAATGTCAAATCTTTTATGCACAAAATAAACATAGAAAGGGAAAACAACCGCTCATTTAACTACTCTCTGAAAGATGATAGCAAGCTAGCATAAAACACTCTTGGCTTAAAGAAAATAAGATTTATGCTGGATTTTCTGTGAAAAGAACAAATAATTTCTTGCGAAAATATATTGCATAGAGGGATCACCCCTACTCAGGGATACCAACACCAAATCTGAAACAGTAATCATTTTCGGAAAAAGCGAAGTATTATTACCAATTTACAAAACCTGCAAACCTTTTAACATTTTACTTGCCGAATTCCCCACAGCGATCTCTTTCGAGTCTGTTGAGTATCCTCCCTTCCTTGAATGTAAAATCCCAACACAAATATTTCCCAATTTGTTTCTCCCCGTCCATCATTTCCATGCATCCACAAAATTCATTTCACTGGTTAGTCTTAACATCTTTTTCTTTCTAATTCATGTTGAGCCCAAATAGGCCTGAGTGTTGTTACTTCTGCGCTCTGATACCATATGTAACATACCCATTTAAACACATTTCAACATATACTGCAGTGAACTCTTACACTATGTACCTCTAAGTGATTTACAATTAACTATTTAAATCATCAATCTATAACCATGATGTGTCTACTATCAAAGGTGCAGAGTTATAATATTACCATCCCGTTTAAGCAAAGGTGTTCTAAATTAAGGAATCTTCATTTTTGCCTCTAAATAATGAACCATAAGAGGTATACCCTTATTCGTATACATTTGTAATCTTCAATCATCCATATATTAGTCATGATGAATACCATAACTTAATTTGAATTCTAATAATTTATTGCTCATAACCTTAAGAGGTGTAGTCCACAAGAATCTCATAGTGCCTTTAAACAATACTAGTGTGCATATCAGAAATCATTACTATACCAATAACTTTCCATGATTATCATTCTGCAGTGTTTAATTAATTGACAAGGTTGCACAACATAAGAGAAAGTACGCAAAACAATACAAGGAAAATAAAACATCTAAACACAAGACAAGAGGGATGCCAATGTACATGGTTCACCAAAATCCTTGGCCTACATCCACCAAACTATCACATCCTATGAATTTTTTTTAATTAAAGGATTACAATCCCCAACAACAAAACTTTTGCCATACATTTCTGTTATATCTCAAGAGACTCCCTTTTCGCAGAGTACTTTCTAAGATGTTGGACCACTATTGTCGATTCTAATCCTATCATTTTACTCTCATGAATATCTATCATTCTGTTCTAAAGACTCTCTTCTAAAACAAACTAGGAGTCATCATTACTCCATAAACATACCCAACCTACAAATGTTGGGTCTTTACAATATATGTAAGGAAATAAATGCTCAAGACTAAAATATAAGACTCACCAGCTCACCTGGATTCAGATTGACCCAAATAATCAATTTTTAAATACCTATAATGTTTATCTTATATATGTGTCTCAGAGTTTGATCTACAAATGACCGAGACTATGTTCCCCTGCTAACACATGCTCCAGATTGAAATCAACATAATAAAAGGGTATAACATCCCGAAGAAAAGAAACATACCTCAAATACTGCTAAGGAGGATTTCATAAAAACACATATGCAGGTTATCGACCTATAAATGTAGGTATGAATTTTTAGATTCGTTCAAACACGATTTGAGTCATATTAATGCCCATTGATTTAATAGATCTTGATCTAGAAAAACAAGGCAGAGGTTAAATAAAAACATTCATATCCAAGTAGAATACAATAAATACATCATTGTACTTGATAGAGTTCATAACTATAAAACCAGTGGAAATTAGCAATGATTTCGCATCTAAGAGAAGACGATATATACGCCGTTGTATCAGGTCTGTACTCAAATGGTAGTTATAGATAATTTCGTATCAAGCCATAGTATGAACTCTGTCATATCGATGCCAGGGTATATTTTTTATTCAAATCTATATAATCTGAAGTTATAAATAGTTTCATACCTCAAAGGAACACGATATAAACATCACTGTACTTTATAATTCATAACTATAAAACCGAAGAAGTTAGCCACAATTTCGGATCTGAAAGGATACAATATAGACACTGTATGTAATAGATCTATACACAATGGTAGTTATAGATATTTGCATATCCAAAGGGGAATACGATCTCTGTCGTATTGATGCTACGGTAATTTACAGATCCATAAATATAAAACTCCACCTAAAATCCAACTGAAATTTATAAATAAAATCATATCGGAAGGGATACGATCTCTATCGTATCAAAGCCAGGGTAATCTACAAAACAACCAACTTTATCGATTTGCAAGACGGAGCATAAGTAGTTACGATGCAACTATTCTCAGTACATTCATATCAATACTCGCAGAGGTAGTTAATTTTCCATAAGGAGTACCAAAATCCTACCAGGTTGAATACTATCCGAGTAGTATGGCCGCCTTGTATTTAGTGAGCTCAGATCTATAAAACAAGGCTCGGTTTATTTTAATGATTTACATAACAATTAAAAACTAGATCAAACCATTCCAAGACACATCGCCAACAGAGAGCTAACCCTACTGAGAGCTGATTTCACAATCCACTGGCAAGAAATCCTTTAATGCACACAAGTGTGGGTTCAAAGTCATATTTAAAAGGAGGTAGATGCAAAGCCTTAGTTCCAATACGTAACTCTATGTGTGATACTAGAGTTCGCAACAAAACAATTAAATTTGGCTCGCAGCAAGTTTCCATCAGTCGAAGAGGACTCACAAGTATGGATCCTTCAACGCTTCAACTAAAGGAGAGAAATTATCTAGTTCTATAAGTCAGATTATAGTGATTATACAAAACAGGTTGCCTCATAATAAACAGTATTTCAAAGAGAATAAAAATTCGACCTTGGAGATTTATAAGGAGACAGATCCTGCTAGATCTGTTGCTCAAGACTCACGCAGTCACTACATAATATATATGCATGGTTACATGCTTAGATATAACCTTGAGATTACATTCGTATCAGAGTTTCCATACCTTGGAATGCCGCTATGATTGATCACTGCCAAATCGGAAACACAGTCAAGGTGCAGAAATCCTTCCATTATTTGCTACAATTTCTAGTATCCACAACTCCGATCAGGCATCACGGACCATTGGATGGAGGCCTTACACTATTAGAGGACTCGGACAAGAATGCTTCCAGGTAAAAACCTCGAACTCTTCCTAAAAATCTCAATTGTTCCTTTCCCCCCAATATGAGAGAGAGAGAGAGAGTGCCCCTTTTACTAACGCATTCTTTCTTTTTAGCTATCGTAGGCAAAAGATTCCCCCCGATTCTCCCTCCTTAAACAACGTTAAAAGGCAGAGGATATGCCGTTATGCCTTCCACGTGGAACCCATGCCTCAAAAAACTCCTTGATCAGGATCTTCCTCTTGCTTGGAATTTTGATTCCTTTATTTTTTGGAAAAATACTAAAACTAAGTTTAGTTTCTATAAGTTGCTAGATGCTTATTTGGAAGAAAAATAATCCCCCCTCTCTCCTAAGCCCCATCTTCTTTGCTGGCTAGGTATAACCTTCTTTATTTAAAATTTTACTAACATCCCTATTAAAGGGAGTGTGTGCTTCAATGCCATAACATAATATATATATAAACCTTTCCTATCAAGGTATGAAAATCTCACTATCACCCTTCAATATATATATAATATATATATAGTCAATAGTTCCATATAATACTCCATATATTTCACCAATATTTTAATCGAGGTATAATGGTATGTATATGATGGCATTTTAAGGTGACTATAACATATAGTCCCTGCATAATAATATTTTGTTCTTCTAACTTTCTAGGTAACTTGTTGATCCTTTTGTCAAGCTTAATATGATGGTAACCTCTTATACCGTGGCTTATTTATGTTTGAATACTAATAATTAGGCTATATTATTTACTTGGCTAAATATGGCGAAAATAAGAATATCTATAGGATGCCATAGTCAAGACGATGCTAAGACTACGATATCAGAATTATGGCTCCCTAACCATTCCCTTTCGCCCTTGGGGCTCAGTTTCTCCTCGAGAAGTTGTGTCCCTATCTTAAGTCCACCAAGTCTACAACTTAGATCATATTAATTACAAGGTTTTACTAATGGGGCCTTGGCCTTGAGCTCCTCACCAGAAAATGAATACAATGTTCAATCATAATTTACCAAATATGTATGGTACACAAAAGGGATATCACAATCATGAATTTAATTCTTTAAATTTGTTGGAGCTACAGCTCTCAATCTGTACCATTAAATCGTATGCATTTTTTGTTATTGCTTGATGGATAGCTTCTGTCACTAGATTCAGTTCTCGTCGAGGATTCCATCTACGATGGTATTACTGCCACATAATGAGTTTCATTATTTCATTGTTTTTTAAGAGGGATTGGTATCTTGTAGATTAGATTTTGGTTAATAAATTGTAGAAGGTGAGGCACTGATTTATCTGTGTAATCATAATAGATGCTAACAACAATTCATGGATGTCGATGGGTGGAGAGGAGAAGTTGGGAAATAGTTTTATGACAATGGAGTGAAAAAAAAGAGGACGCATGGATGAACATGTGAATAAAAGTAAACCTCAAACTATAGGATGAGAGTTTAAAAAAATCTAGGACGAGAGTTTAAAAAACTCTAGGCCAAGAGTTTGTGAGAGTTCAAACTATTGGCAAAGAGTTTAATAAAAATCTAGGTCAAGAGTTAGAACAAATCATCATGTTGTAGTTTTAAAAAATCTCTCAAATGATATTTTGAACTAAACTCTCGGACGAGAGTTTGGAAGGTATTTTTTCGACCAATATTTCATGGTCAAGAAAACCTGCGAAAATATTTGGCATCTTTCTGGAACCTAAAACTTCAGCAAGCCGAAACCCATGCAAATTTTAAATATTATTTGTGAGACTTGGTAGCAATGGATTCATCTCTGAATCTAGTTTTCAATTATATAATAATTGTTTCATTTCGATTTGAATTTCTATTTATTAATGATTTTTTTCTAAATCTTATCCCTTAAGAATTCTATTACTCTAAAAGTCACTCAAAATGAAAATTCAATATCATAACAAGGACAACACCAAAAAATTTAAAATCTTCATAGAGATCATAATTGCGTTGTCATATTCAAAAGGGTACTTTTAGTTTTTCCAATAAGAGTCACACTAAAAAGAGAATTGAAGCTCACCAATTTGTGTCGATAATGCACCATTTTATGAACTTATGTTGTTTTGATAAATAATAAAAAATAGTTCTCAAGTCCGAAAAAACTCAAAATATAGTCCATGCACAAATGCAGTGTGTGTAGATTATGATAATACATTGTTTTACCTAAAATGAATAACCATCTCTAAAAACGCTAGTGCTCACGTTGGTCACTCATTATCCATACCTAAAAATTTTAAGTCATATGTCATTGGTGAGCACCAAATTTGTCTCATGATATATCCATAAAAAAATTGAAAAAAATACGAGTAGAAATCTAATTCAATTCTCTAAAACATTTTTGTTTACTTCAAATTAAAATTCCTAAGGGAGATATGTGTTTGAAGAGGTTGAAGCTGAAAAACATAAAATTTAGCAATTTTGTTTGTCAGAAACAAGCGAGAAGTGTTACCCAACTTCACGTTTTCACTTGGATCCAAGCTCTAAAATTTATATCCTCAACTCAGTAGGGGGCTCCTAGTTAATTAATGAATTGGATATTTTGTGATTTCAATACTTGGTATGGTTTCATATATATATATATATATATATATATATGTATATATTCATAAATTAATATAGGATATATTACAGATTCCTTTAGATCATTATAGGTCCCAATCTGAGCATTCTTGATTTGTAATATTTGATTTGTAATAGGGTTTTATGATATGGGATGGATTTCAATATGTTATAAGTCTATGGAGGCCTTTCACCTCTTAAACCAATTCTAGTATATTTGATTATTAGGTTATACAGTAGAAATCTTATATGTATTATTCGATTTGTTTTGTTTTGGTGATTTGTGGGTGAATTTATTATAAAAGTTTAATAAACGCTCGATTTGGTTATGGATGCCCAAATAGAGATCCATTAGAAATCAATACTAATACTAATAAGATTATTTTACAGATATGAATATAAGTAATAAAGAGTATATAAGCTTATGATATGATTCTTCCCTTCACATAGTTTATATAACCAAACTAGTTTCTAACTACTTTATACCATGTAATTAGATATTTCGTTGATTTCGTTTCAATTATTTAATCACACTTAAGATATGAAGTCTTAATCATGGTATGAATTCCCGAACAAAGATTCATAAGGAACCTTATAATACTAACTCAGATTTATTTTACAGGGGTGACTATAATAACAGAAAATAAGATCTAGCCTTGAAAACATAATAGGAAATATTTATTTGATAAGATGCATAATAATTCCATATTCTATTTAGATGGATAATGGGTCAGTACTTAAATCAGATCAATACTTAATACAGATGTATAATAGATTTCTAGTAAAAGAAAGTAGTTGTGATTCCTAGTTAACATGGAAATCCTACTATAACTAGTCTTAATCAGTTAAGAAATAAGACAAGGAATTTGGCACCACTCTCAAGAAAATAGAAATGGAATAACCATTCCTCCCAACCAAATCCTAGAGCAGCCAAGATCACTTGCTCCAAAACCCTTAAGCATATCTCGTGAACCACAAAAACATAATCCACTTAATGTGTCATCTCTTGCATTAATACACTTAATATTTAAATCAGATTCAATTCATCATCTAATGATAGCCTCCTGCTTACTAATGGACATACTATTATATAGTATTCTTCTTATGAATTGGTCATTTATGAGCCCCCTTCTCCTTAACACTCAACAAAGAGTTGTGACTTGATTTTTGGGAATATGCCTTGTGCACCTTGAGCTCTCACTCAGCAGCTACAGCCACTTTTCGTTTCCTCTTGTGGGTCAACAAGCACTCTTCATCAACTATTTCATTTATGTCTCCTCTAATCTCTTTTATTAATAAAACAATAATCCATTACATTTTAAATTAATAAAATAAAATCTTCTAAAATAATTTAATAACAATTTAAATCTTGGTGTATTACAAGAAATGTTTTTAATTCAGAAATTTTTTATTGAAAAGTTATTAAAAAAATATCTCTAAAAGGTGAACGATAAAACTTTTAGGCCACCCATTTTTTCTTAAACTTGTCTTAACTAGCAATTTCTAGAGGAGATGCAATGGGAGTGAGAATGAAAAAGGAATTTCTTGCCATGTTTTACTGTTGCAACTATCCCTAATTTTTTTTTTAATTTTTTAGGACCCCTTGAAAGATCTTAGTTTTACCTCTTAAGCACTTTGAGTTTGATTTTCAGCCTGTATGATTTCTGTCCATCATGAAAAGTTCCACAGTCTCTTTTATTTCACCAAGACAGAAAGTGGTTTTTGATACGCAATAGCTGATGGTTTCCCAAGTTGGATCCGCTACAATGGCTGCTTCCTCTTTTCCGAGCAGCTATGGCAGGTGCGTTATTTGTTTCGAGCCGCCATCGGGTATATTTTCAATTACGACCAGCTACAACGTGTAAGTCCAAATTTGTCTATCGAAAAAGTGTCCAATGTTTTTCACCCCGCCAGGGTAAAAGACTTTTCGAGTCACGCCCGCCATGTTGGAAGACTTCATATCTGATATTTTCGTCTTGCCTTGAGAGCCACAATGGCGGGAACTTCATGTTTGGTTAGCCGCTACGGTGGGTGTTTCTTCATTTGTAAGCCACTATGACGGGTGATCTATCCTTTTGGATCTCGGTCTTTTTGAAGTTGCTATGGCGGTGGGTTTCCATAGTCCCGGCCGCAACGATGGGAGCGCTTACAAGAGTGTTGAAAAGTTGTTATCCGTGTTCAGGATCTTTACAGATCTGGGACTAATACATAATTGCATGTGTTGTAAACCTTATCTATTTTTATCGCCATTTTAAATGACTCGATCTGAAGTACTTTGTTATCTGCGTTTTGAATTTGTGCCTGCATTCTTTTCAATATAGTGAACACGATTTGATGATTGAACATGAATTAGATCCGATGTGACTCTAGTATTGTGTTTATCTCCATTTTAAATGACTGGATATGAAGTACTTTGTTATTTGCGTTTTGAATTTGTTCCTGCATTCCTTTCAATATAGTGAAAACGACTTAGATCCCATGTGACTGGAGTATTGTGTTTATCTCCATTTTAAGTGAATGGATCTGAAGTACTTTGTTATCTGCATTTTGAATTTGTGCCTGCATTCATTTCAATATAGTGAACATGATTTGATGATTAAACACGACTTAGATTTGATGTGACTGAAGTATTGTGTTTATCTCCATTTTAAATGACTGGATCTAAAGTTATTTGTTATCTATGTTTTAAATTTGTGCCTGCATTCCTTTCAATATAGTGAACACGATCTGATGGTTGAACACTACTTAGATCCAATGTGACTGGACTATTGTGTTTATCTCCATTTTAAATGATTGGAGATGAAGTATTTTGTATCTGCATTAATGGATAGCCAGACCTTTATAGGCGTTTGAATCTTAGATAGATATGTATATTAAATATTGAGATCCCTATATTTTTTATTTATTTGGTTTATTGTCGCGTTTACACCTTAAATAGATTTGTATATTTACATATTGAGATGTATGCATTTTTTATTTATTTGGTTTATTGTTGTGTTTGCATCTTAAATAGATCTATATATTTATATATTGAGAACCCTACGATTAATGGATAAATAGAACATCTCCATCGTTTGAATATTAAATATATATGTATATTTACATATTGAGATCCCTACGCTTTTTATTTATTTGGTTTATTGTTGTGTTTGCATCTTAAATAGATCTGTATATTTACATATTGAGACCCCTTGGTTTTTGATTTATTTGGTTTATTGTTAGATCTCTATATTTATATATTGAGATCCCGAAGGTTAATGGATAAAGAGACCTTCGCGAGCGTTGGAATATTAAATAGTTATGTATATTTAAGAGCATGAGTGGGCCTAATGGTTAAGAGCATGTGTTTCCTCTTAGGAGGTTACGGGTTCAAATCCAGAGGGGGGTAGTGTATGTACATCTCTGTAGACTTTAGCAATTAAATCGTTGCGCAGAGGGGGTCCCTTGTCCCACAAACAAGGGGGTCTCATACACCAATTTGGTGTCTCGCTTGGTAGTGACCTTAAAAATAGATTATTATTATTATTATTTACATATTGATATCCCTATGCTTTTTATTTATTTGGTTTATTGTTGCATTTGCATCTTAGATAGATCTATATATTTACATATTAAGACCCTTGCATTTTCAATTTATTTAGTTTATTGTTGGGTTTTCATCTTAAGAAGATCTGTATACTTATATATTGAGATCCTTGAGATTAATGGATAAAGAGACCATCGCGAGTGTTGGAATATTAAATAGATCTGTATATTTATAAATTTGATAGCCAAAACCGAGCCCACTAAACTTCGGTTTAGCGCTCAGTCAATATTTAAAAATAAATAATTTCACTTTTTAACTCTGACCTATTTTCACTGTGACCACCTTTTTACTGCGACCAACCTTTTTACTGTGACCAAGCCGGTTGGTGCGACCAAGTTGATGCGATCAACTTATCTGCGATCAAGTTGATGCGATCAAATTATCTGCGATCAACTTTTTTTGCGATCAAGTTTGGTGCTTGATGCGACTAGATTGATAGAATATGATTCTTAGTCTAAAGACTTAAGAATTTTACAAATACTTTTCACCTGTGCGTAAGATGAAGTAAAATGACCACATTTACAAATCCAAATAACTTATGGAAAACATATGCCCAAATATGTAGGAATATTTGAGTCGAACAAAGTGCGGTAAAACCTGGAACTTTCACTCGGTGAGATTTTTATGGGTTCTTGTTCTTTTACTTATCAGTAATTGTAAAAGACATTTACTGAAGTAAATCTCGAAACATGAGTGGCCAAATAATCATGAATTCAACCACAAACTATTTCATATATTAACTATGCGGAAATACAAAGTAATACAAACTTGTCTATTACAAACTCGTCCGTCTACAGAGCTTCAGCTCTTCGGCTAAATCAAATGCACAGAAGCTTGAGCTTCGACTTCACTTTCTCACCCTGAGTTCCTCTGCTTGTATCTTTTTCTGTCTGTGTTCCTGTGTTCGTCTGTAAACTAAATTACAAAATGCTTCTTCTATTTATAGGCAATCTAAAAATTGCTTCAGCATAGACCGACTTACTTGCCGACTTACTTTGCATTAAACACTGCAATAACTATCTACCTAACAACTTAGCTTCTGAAATAAATTCGATTGAATTACGCTGCCTACATGTGGACTTTTCCTTCTTGTCAGGCTGACAGACAAGATCGTGGCTTCTACAGACTCTGACAGAGTCGGCTCGAGATCAAGTGCAGATCTGTGAGTAATTACATTTTTCCAACACTCCCCCTTAATTATGAGCAGATGGAGTTTTTTAAAACAAAATTTTACAAAATGTTTCATAGCTTAGACATGCTCTCTTTATGACATAGTTCACTGTGGAGAACTTGTCATTCCAAGATAACTACGCAGATACTGGAATGTGTCCTTTGCCAATGGCTTTGTGAAGATGTCGGCGAGTTGGTCTTCAGACCTGCAAAATTCCAAACAAATTTCCTTGCCGTTCACCAACTCTCTTATAAAATGAAACCTTGTGTCGATGTGCTTGGTTCTCTTGTGAAACACATGATTCTTTGATAATGCTATGGCTGAATTGTTGTCACAGAAGATTGTTGTCGGTTCTTGATGGTTCTATGACAAGTCTTTTAAGACTCTCCTCATCCAGACAGCTTGACATGCAGCACTCGTTGCTGCAACATACTCTGCTTCAGCTGAAGATAGAGTTACTATGGGCTATTTCTTTGAAGCCCATGAAACAACACCTGTACTAAAATGAAATGTGTATCCAGATGTGCTTTTCCTGTCATCTATGCTGCCTCCATTGTAACTGTCAGTGTAACCAATGAGTTTAAAATTTTCTGAATTTGAATACATAATACCAAGGTCTTTTGTGCCACTTACATACCTTAGAATTCTTTTACCTGCTTGCCAATGTGAGTCTTTTGGTGACTCCATGAACCTTGAGATCAGACTTACACCATACATAATGTCTGGTCTTGTTGCTGTCAAATACATAAGGCTGCCAACAAGCCTTTTGAACAGCGTAAGATCTATAGTGGATCCTTCATCATCTTTGCTTAATTTTAAACCTGTTATTACTGGTGTTGGGGCTGTCTTGCAGTTAGACATGTTAAACCTTTTTAGAACTTCACTTGCATACTTAGACTGTGATATAAAGATACCACTTTTAGACTGCTGAACTTCAATGCCCAGAAAAAACTTCATAAGCCCCAGATCAGTCATTTCAAATTCTCTTTCCATGACTGTTTTAAAATCTGCTATGCCATAATCACCAATAAATATTCAATCATCTACATACAGGCAGACAATTAACATATTACCTTGCTCATCGACTTTGGTGTACAAAGTCGGTTCACTTTCACTTCTGTGAAATCCATTTTCAATGAGATAGGAATCAATCCTACTGTACCAAGCTCTAGGAGCTTGCTTCAAACCATAGAGTGCCTTTTTCAGCCTGTACACTTTGTGCTCTTGACCTGGAACTTCATACCCTTGTGGCTGTTCCACATATACTTCCTCTTCTAGATAGCCATTTAAGAATGCCGAATTGACATCCATCTGATGAACATGCCATTTGTTTTGTGCAAGAATGGCCAAAACTGTTCTGACTATATCCATGCGTGCAACAGGTGTAAACGTTTCATTGAATTCGATGCCGGGTTGCTGTGTGAACCCTCTTGCTACCATTCTTGCTTTATGCTTTTGCACATTTCCATCAGCATCTTGCTTTGTCTTATAAATCCATTTGACACTGATTACATCTTTGTCTTTTGGTACATCGACCAATTCCCATGTCTGGTTTTTCTCAATGCATTCTATTTCTTCATCCATGGCTTGTGCCCATACTTTTTCTTCAATAGCTTCTTCAAATGTTAGTGGATCATATATAGGGGAAAATAATGCAAATAGAGAGAATGAATTAGGTGTACCAGCTTCATATATCTCTCGCAGACTTCTTGTCTTCATCGGTTCTGTCGATGTTGACCCACACGAAATGCTTGATGGAGTCTACTGTCCTCTTGGTGTAATTGTAGGTGTAGCTTGAGCTGCTACTTGTGTCGATGGTCCTTGTACTGAACCATGTATTGGTGTCATGGGAGTCGACGGTGCTCCAACCGGTTGATTTACATGTGGTATTTGAACCACTTCCTCTTCCATATCATCATTGTCAATGTTCGACACAATATTGACATTTGTGTCGACGGTTCCATCCCATGATTCATTCTCGACAAATTGAACATCCCGACTGATTATGACTTTCTTTGTGACAGGGTCATACAACTTGTATGCTTTTGTGTCTTCTGAATAGCCGACAAAAATACATTTCTGTCCCTTCTTGTCTAGCTTTCTTCTCAGCTCATCTGGAATATGAGCATATGCAACACAACCAAAAACTTTTAAATGTGAGACACTATGATTCATACCTGTCCATGCTTCTTGGGGAACTTTGTTCTTCACACTCTTTGTTGGACATCGGTTCATAATGTATACAGCAGTTGCGACTACTTCACCCCAATACTCATTTGGCAAATGCTTGGCTGCCAACATGCTGCGTGCCATCTCCATGATGGTTCTGTTCTTTCTTTCGGCAATACCATTCTGCTGAGGTGTATACCGTGTAGTGAATTGTTTCTGTATGCCATGGGTCTTGCAAAAATTCAGAAATTCTTTTGAAACATATTCACCTCCTCTTTCGGTCCTTAATATCTTGATGCGGTGACCACTCTGGTTCTCCACGAGTGCCTTGAACTGCTGAAAATAACCAAATGCATCAGATTTGTGTTTCAAGAAATATACCCATGTCTTTATTGAGTAGTCATCAATAAAGGTTAGAAAATATTTGCAGTCACCAATGGATGATGTCTGCATTGGACCACAGATGTCAGAGTGCACAATTTCAAGTGGTGTGCGTGCTCTATAGGACTTTCCGACTGGAAATGTCTCTCTGTGCTGCTTGCCAAAAATGCAGCCTTCACAAACCCTCTCTGGTCTGTCGATCAATGGTAATCCCTTCACCATATTCTTTGTGTGAAGTAGTTTCATCCCACCAAAATTCAGATGTCCAAATCTGAAATGCCACAACCAGGATTCATCCTAAACTTCTGTTTGAAATGCAGCTTGCAAATTAGCGCTGCAATTTTCTCTCTTGTCGAGGATCTCGACTGTTTCTTCACTTTCTACCTTGAATGCAGCTCCTGTCTTTGTCTTCCCTTTTATGTTGGGAACTATCCTTAATGGAAACAAGCGGTTGCTTGTCATTGGCACTTTTGCTATCAGCTGATCGCTTGGACGCTTGTCTTTGATCATACAGTGTTCATCTTCCATGTAGAATCTATAGCCCTTTTGTAACAACTGTCCAATGCTGAACAGATTATGTTTCAGACCTTCAACATGATAGATATCAGGGATATACTTACTCTCCCCGTGTTTGGTTAGAATATCAACACTGCCTTTTCCTAAGACAGTGACTTGGACATTGTTTCCAAGTGTAACATCAGTTTTAATTGAAGTATCTAGACTGGAGAATAGATTTAAATTACCAGTCATGTGGTTGCTGCATCCTGAGTCTAAGTACCATATGTCATGTGGACTTTCTTGAACAGCATTGCATTCAAGTGGAGATGTCGATGCCATTAACATTGCACCTGTTGAAGTGTTGGTGCTGGTTTCCTGACTTGGGCTTTGTCTTCCTTGGTCATATTGCTTCTTCCTGCATTCATATGCATAATGACAAAACTTCTTACAGTAATGACATTGAATTTTTTATTTATCAAACCTCTGGCCACTTGGCTGACTTGGGTTCTGGTTATCTCCTCTGCCACCGACATTTGCAGGACTTCTGCCTCATCCTCCTCTTGAAGAACTTCTTCCTCTGCCTCTGAAGTTGTTTCTCCCCCTGCCTCTACCACGGCTTATGGATGACTGTGCTGCAAATGCACCTTCCAGTGATATCTGTGATCTACTGATTCTGTGTTCATGATTGATGAGTGAAGCTTGCAGCTCATCAATGCTGAATTTTGACATGTCTGTGTGTTCCTCTAAGGTCACAACCAAATTTTCAAATCTTGGGGGAAGACTTCTGAGAATTTTTTCAACAACCCTTTGGTCTGATACGGGTTCTCCATGAGATTTCAGTTGGTTTATCAACCCAACAAATTTGGTGTAGAATGTGTCTACATTCTCTGAATCTTTCATGCACAGAGATTCAAAATATTTTCTCAGAATTTGCAGCTTGGATGTCTTTACCTTATCCAAACCTTGATAGGCAGTCTCCAATGTATCCCATGCTTCCTTGGCATTAGTCTTTGCTGCTATTCTTGGGAGTATGCTCTCATGCATAGCTTGATGTATGAAAAACAAAGCTTTTCCATCTCTCTTCCTTTGTTCTCTCAAGACATCTTTCTGAGCCTGTGTGAGATTGTTATATGCTGTCATGTGTGCTGGTTCTGCATAACCATGCTAGACTATCTCCCAGACATCTTGTCCTCTGAATAAAGCCTTCATTGTTAAAGACCAATATTCATAATTCTTTCCTGTAAAACTTGGAGGTTGCAATGAACCAGAAGTGGAAGCCATTTTTAATTTTTAATTAACTTTCCGTAGAAAATTAATTTCCACCTTTTAAGACAAGATTTCTTTCCTAAAATCTTGGGCTGTTATATACCTTGCTCTGATATAACCTCGCTCTGATATAACCTCGCTCTGATACCAGATAGCCAAAATCGAGCCCACTAAACTTGGGTTTAGCGCTCAGTCAATATTTAAAAATAAATAATTTCACTTTTTAACTCTGACCTGTTTTCACTGCGACCACCTTTTTACTGCGACCAACCTTTTTACTGTGACCAAGCCGGTTGGTGCGACCAAGTTGATGCGATCAAATTTGGTGCGATCAACTTATCTGCGATCAAGTTGATGCGATCAAATTTGGTGCGATCAACTTATCTGCGATCAAGTTGATGCGATCCACTTCTTTTGCGATCAAGTTTGGTGCTTGATGCGACTAGATTAATAGAATATGATTCTTAGTCTAAAGACTTAAGAATTTTACAAATACTTTTCACCTGTGCGTAAGATGAAGTAAAATGACCACATTTACAAATCCAAATAACTTATGGAAAACATATGCCCAAATATGTAGGAATATTTGAGTCGAACAAAGTGCGGTAAAACCTGGAACTTTCACTCGGTGAGATTTTTATGGGTTCTTGTTCTTTTACTTCTCAGTAATTGTAAAAGACATTTACAGAAGTAAATCTCGAAACATGAGTGGCCAAATAATCATGAATTCAACCACAAACTATTTCATATATTAACTATGCGGAAATACAAAGTAATACAAACTTGTTTATTACAAACTCGTCCGTCTACAGAGCTTTAGCTCTTCGGCTAAATCAAATGCACAGAAGCTTGAGCTTCGACTTCACTTTCTCACCCTCAGTTCCTTTGCTTGTATATTTTTCTGTCTGTGTTCCTGTGTTCGTCTGTAAACTAAATTACAAAATGCTTCTTCTATTTATAGGCAATCTAAAAATTGCTTCAGCATAGACCGACTTACTTGCCGACTTACTTTGCATTAAACACTGCAATAACTATCTACCTAACAACTTAGCTTCTGAAATAAATTCGATTGAATTACGCTGCCTACATGTGGAATTTTCCTTCTTGTTAGACTGACAGACAAGATCGTGGCTTCTACAGACTCTGACAGAGTCAGCTGGAGATCAAGTGCAAATCTGTGAGTAATTACATTTTTCCAACAAAATTGAGGTCATTGCGCTTTTTATTTATTTGGTTTATTGTTGTATTTGATACAAATTGTGCAAACGTTCTAATGATGACGTGTGAATAAATCCGTAAAACATGGATCGTGAGCAACCATTTTCCCAAATGTCTTTGCTTTGGTTATGCTTTGGTCATTTCCTGCATTGAATGGATCTAGAACCATATCGTGACCTCTACCAAACAAACCAGTGTCTGTGTTCCCATGTACATAATCATTTATACGTTAAATAGAGTTTAGATCCATTGTGTGAACAGTAAGATATTGAGTTTGTTATGCATTATCTTAAATGGTAGGGTCTGAGTATTTATAGAGACAATGTCTACATTTCCAATGTATGGATCAATGTATATGCTTTACAGAGTATAGATCCATAGTATGCATAAAAATTATCGAAATCGTTATGCATTTCCCTAAAATTGTAGAGTCTTAATATATAGACCCAATGGGTGCTTTTGATTCCTTAATCGAATAAAATGTTGTAATTGGAATATCATACAATTCGGATTTTGTAGAACCATGCTAGTATATAGTTGAATCCTTGTATAGATTTGGGATAGGAAAATTAGATATGACTTATGTTTCCAAGGCTAGTATATTGTATACTCTCAATTGGTTCCATATACATGATGTAGTTCTGCATAATGCATTGGAAGTATATGTTTTCTTATAACCTTACCTTAGTGGATTCGTCGCAGAGCTCGTGGATGGCTCTAGGATGAACACCTACACCAAATAAGGCCAATGGTTGGGAGGAAAGTTGAAGTCGAGATTTCAGTCACTTAATCCTTTCATAGTCTAATAGTAACCTTTAATGGTTATCTTTTGATTAGGAAAATATTTTGTCATCTTACCATCTTGTTGTGTATCTTATGTTTTTAAAAGTATTATTTGATTTATTTGTTCCTATGTATATTGAATTAACATGGTTTTCAAGTTATGGTTGCAGAGAATGCATTCCAATAGTGGAAGGGAATTTGAAGACAATATGGTGAATCATTGTACAGACTTACATATCATTTTATATAAGTTAGGTCCCTTATTTTCAAAAGTATTGAAGATAACTAATCTTTGTTGTTCCTCAACGGACTACTCACTATACCACAACCACGTCTCATATTAGTGCGCTTAGGAGTGATCATTACACTCTAAGGTGGCTATCATGTCATTCATCTTAACTATGTGTAAATTAATAAGTGTTAGGAGATACTTATTGGACTAAGAATCTTCTAATGTACCTGTGTGGCTTGAGATTACTTCAAGCTTCGAATATTTTTCTCAATGGTATGTATGCTTTCCTAGTAATGTATGGGGAATGCAAGAATAGGTGTCATTGTTTTTACAAACTTGTAGCCATGTGTTTTGTTATAAATTCAATATTCAATGAGGCTAACAAATTGGTTATTGAATGTTTCATTAAAATACATATTTTACAAGGTGTACCCCAAGGATCTATTGATGATATTTTGGGTATGTCACAATTTTGTAGTTAAAACATGCACACACTCACTAGTTTGCATTTAGAAACTTTAATTAGAGGAAATTTAACCTCAAAATAGACCTAAAAAAATTAATAAAATAATATTTAATAATTTTGGAGGAAGAAAAGAAAAAAACTACATTTTTTTGTATTTTCGACTAGTGTTTTTACTCAAATTTTGATCGGGAGAGCTCGTTGGATGCGGAATTTTCCAAATTTGAGTAAAAACATAGGGAGATATGTCAAAAATACAATTAAAACAAGTAGTTTTTTTATGATACCTATCCCAAATTTATATTAAAAAAGTGTTTAAGACCTATACGGTATTTCAATTTTAAATCAATTTCATTAGATAACATATGATGACATGGAATTTGAATTAGAGTTAAAAGGCCCATTTTGAGTTGAAATTTCCTCTAATGGGAGATAGTCAAAATGACATAGAAAATTAATTTTTTCCAAAATGCGCCTTCATCAATAGATATTTTGGATGCTTCCCATGTGGATATTTCTAATCTCCCTCTATAACTAAATTATCTTCCTCTTAATGCTATAAAAAGGAGGAAAAAAACTATGACAAAGGACAAAGAGACCTCTATGTGAAAGTAACCTTATATGTTGAAGAAATTTCTATCCAATCCCTAACGACCCTATTATATATTTCATGCAATTTTATGAGTCGCTATGTTCACTATATAGTCACTTCTTTGGTGAAGTTCAAGTTTACCTTAGGATTATCTTATTGTCATAATATTGTTGGATATCAATGTTAAGATGAGTTTGATACATGGAAAGGGTTGAAGGATCTTGAGTTTGGTGAAGGAGGTACTGGAATACATATACTAAGTCTCTCTAAATTGATCATAATTATTGCATTGAAATAATATATCTTTCTTCTAAAAAACAACCACCCCCACCATCACCACCTCCACCGCCCACCCTCAAACCCGAAAATCCATTTTCATTATTAATAATGATTATATTTTTGAATTGTACTTAATGCTTCTAGACTTAATTATGCATATGAACTTTGAATTGAATTGTTTTGATTCCAAAATTATTTAAGAAAGGTTTTGGTGTTTTCATGTGTGTAGGTATTGCACTAGAAATGTGTCAAATATTGATATGGCCTAACACATGCCTTTAAATTTTGATTATTTAAGTTCATAACTAGGGAAAGTTGTAAGATTTATTCTTGTTACTTTGGGTATCGGTGAAGATACAACCTACTCAATAGGGATCTCTATTTTCTACATGGAAGAAATCTCTAAATAAATGGGGAATAGTAGATACTTTGAGTTGAAAATTTTAAAATATATGATAAGAGCTTATGTTTTTATAATAGCTTAAAAATACAAGTGCATTGTCTATATAAAACATGTATATAAGTTCACCTTGTACACCCATACACCTATTTTCTTAAACACGTAAAAACCACACCTACACTGTAATGATTTCTTTGTAGTGATTATTTATATGGTAAAAAAATATTTCGCCATAACATCTCACCTCTAAAGTTGGTTAAGAATGGCACCGAGCCTAGGCCACACCAAGCATGGTTGTATTGTTTGGTATCTCCTCCCAATTAAGTCACTCTTATGGGTACTGAACTAAGGCAACCTTGCAAAAGAAACCCACCACTTAACCTAGTTAGCTAACAAGAATTGACTAATAATAATCTTAAATTTATATTAAATGTTCACATTGTATTAATTATTCAAGCTATAAAACTTTATATCTTTTCGAACCTACCTAAGAATTTATTAATAAACATCCTCAAAACATCAAAACATAGTTCCTTCAGTTTTCTATTTTATAGATGTTAAAATTGTATTAATCATTCAAGCTATGGAACTTTGTATCTTTCCAACCTACGTAAGGATTTATTAATAAACATCCTCAAAACATAATTGTTTCAGTTTTCTCTTAAGCATATAGAGTGATTCAAAAGTCGGTCCTTCAATGTTTATCATGTCGCTTTGTTTAACAAGTTTCCTATTATATTTCTAACCATTTTTTAACCATAATGAGTTTTAAATGGTAGGGAAGCAATAAATCGGCAAATTCAAATTGATCTTAAACTTATAACAAAAAATATGGGTTTATTAGTTTATACAATATTACTTGTGTTTATGTTTGCCCTATAAGATTCCTTTCAACTTGTTGATCAAGACAATGAGAATTGATTAATGACTTTATGCTTATGGAAATCATGTTATAAACTTGAGCATTTTCATATAAAATACATATTTATAAAAAGTTATGCGAAGTGTAAATATCATCCTTATTCTTCATATTTTCAGTACAGCAAATAAGATTTTTTTAAAGCTTGCTCCTGGAGTCTTCAAAACACGATATTACAGGTTACAGGTTGAAAATTTCAAGGTGTTAAAGTTTTGATAGCTTTAGTTGTCGTTAGTGGCCGGTAAGATTCTTATGAGAATAATAATTAATTATGAGCATAAGCATGTAGTTGATGGAAAGAGACTTGACGTTTTGACAAACGTTGCAAATTCCGTTCCCATTAATCCAGCCATAGTGATAATTATTATATTATATATTTTGATTAAAGGTAATATTTCAACAACTAACTATCTTTCTCAGGATACTTTATTATAATTTAATATTATAGTTCAGCAATTTACTATTTTTCTCAAAGATATTTTATGATAAATTATATTCTAGTCGTAGCACGTGTGCCCAAACATGTAAATTTCAAAATATGATTTGATGTAAATCAAGGCAAGAGGGCACTGGAATAAATAGAACAATAGTAGATGGAAACCCTCTCAAAAGGCTTATAATTCCAATGACTACTATTTTCATCAATTTGCCATTCCCGAAATTGACGGAAGTGATTCTAAGCCTAACGGTTTGATTAAATCTGGCCGCCCAAGAATGTAATTTCAAACCTAACAGCTGCATAAATCTATTCTATGTAACTCATGTAAGTAAAGCATCGTCGTTCTGGATCAAACAAGCAATGGGTTGCAGAGGAGCATGACGCTGACAGGTAAAGTCGCCTTCATTTGGACGTTGTGAAGGGGGGCCAGTTTTGCTATTTGGTGAATTGGGTTGAAGATTCTTACATGTCCAAGTCATTGTCGTGAATACCTTTTGTATATTTGAATTTTCTGTGCAAGCCCTCAAGGCCAATACTAATTTGGCTTGGGAATCCGTACTCTGACGTAGTGGAGGCGGCGGGGTAGACAAACGTTCTGACAGGGATCAAATTTGAAGGGTAGGTCCCTTTTACTTTGAAGGGTTGTGTGAAATTGAACCCCTTAAAAATAAATCATTCTTTTTATTCGAAATTATAAGTGTATAACCAAATTTTGTTATTTATTAAAAATAGTGTATAGGAAAAAAATGACAATAAGAAGAAATCTGGAGTGATTCAACATTTACATGGAATTAGTGATGTAAACCATGTACTCTTTGGGTCGTGGAGCATATAGTTTGTTGAACTTAGATAAGGGACAATTCTTTAGGACCGGTGAATTGTTAGGTCTACATTAGGTCGTTGATAAAATAAGGCATTGGAATTTGAAAGGACCTTTGAATGGAGGATTGATTCAGCTTGATGATGGCTCTATTGGTCAAGTGTGATTGGGCCTACCTAAAAGAAAAACCCCAAGATGTAATACCTAATGCTTTCACTCATAAACTTTTTTATTAACCCTAAATTCAATAGTTATTTTTAGAATTGAATCTTGTCCTCTCCACATGCTCAAATCAAAGTGATCAAACAAAGGCCCTTAGTTGGATTATGGATAGTCCCTCCAATGTATATCGAGTTTATACCCCAATTCGAAGTGATAAAAAAAATCCCCAATTTTAGGTAGATTATGGATAGCCCCTCCAATCTATATCGAGTTTATCAGCCCTATCGAAAAGGTTAAGTATTTATTAGTCCACTATAAGGAAGAACTTTAAATTCTCCAACAAATATCACTACAAGTTGTCTGTCTAGTTTCTACCAAAGTCAACAAGGAAGACGAATCATAAACACATGTTTGGGAGGTTTGTGACAATGAGGATGTTGAAATCATGTTCTTCGCTAGATCATTGCACTCCCAATCCCTCATTCATGAACGTCCGTCGAGGGATTCCCTTGTTTAGATATATTGGTAGACAATTTGTACTTCTTGTTTCCATTATTAAAAGACTTGCAAGAAAATGAAGGGGTGAGAGTCTACAACATTTAAAGTGTCGGTTGTTAAATATTTTATCCTTTCAACTATTGGCTTTCATTAAGGAAATTGGAACAATTCAAACACTTATATTCAAATATTGTTCTTTCTTTCAACCTAATGTTTGCAATTCAGGACAGATAAATAACATTAACAAATTTGGAACTCAAATACAAGGCTCTTTCTTCTTGCTCCTCCTCCCAAACTAAGTTGTGGTCCTAGACTATGAAAAGTATACATTATTTTGGTTCTAATTTCATTTAAATATTGGGTTTTTTAAGGTTGCATCTATTGAGTATTTGACACTCAATCGCATAATACATTACAAATTTCAAACAACATTTTGGATGGAAAAATTTTAAACCCTTATATTTACAGAACCAAAAGGAACTTCAACCAGAAACACATTTAACTTTTATCCACATATAAAATGTTACACAAGTGTAAAATGATATACATACGTGTAAATTCTTGACAACCAAGTCGGCAGCTTAGCTCTGCATGGTTTTCTTGAGGAAATAGAAATTAGGGAGACATTGAAGCATAGAATTCGAGAGTTGAGAGTTTGAGTCCCATAAACCCAAAATAATGTTTTTTTTGAGAGACTTCACCAATCTCTTTAAGTTCGGGGAAGCTCAATCCCACCTACCCAACTTTCTACCTTTGCTTCTCTTGCTCCTACCTGTGAAAAAGGTGGAACCTTTGAGTTGCCCACCATAGAAGACAACGATTAATTATAGTGTGCAACCGTTTCCTTCTACATAAAGATGATTGGAAGCAATGCCATCTCAATTCCACAATATCCCCGTGCTCCTAAGTTCGTTTACCTTTCTCGAGGTAGGCGAATGCATGTTTGTGTATTTCACATGATTACAAAAAAATCATTTTATAATTGCTTCTACATAACATATATATATCTTTGTAGGTGAGGGAAAACTAGCTATTGTTTGACCGAGGTTTCGAGATACTTTCAAAGATCATTCTTTGTTATGAGGGCACTCAAGGCGTAGATCAGAGAGCCCACGCGAGGAAGAAGTAGAAGAAGAAAAAGAAGAGGACTCAAGTCAAAAGGTGAGGTGAGTGAGGAGGGGAGACGTAATAGCGATATTTGCAGGAGAAACCCACTAGTGCTATAATGATAGGAATGGGCCTCTCTAAATCGTAGCCATTGTAGACATAGGAAACCCGAGCATAATTAGCTCGAGCGCAAGATTTACGGTGTAAGCATCTCGACAAATTAAGTAATGATAATATTCAGTTAGGTGTATGACAAATTCTTTCATTTCTTTTAGAGATGACTATATGCATATTGTACAACCATTCTCTCTGGCTGGCCCTCCATTCTAGTTGCCTTTGTCTCTACTTCCTAACCCCCTTCCTTCGATGAGATAGGTAGACTAAGCAACCTAGGTCGACCGTGGGAGACTAGGAGTGCTAATTCAAATGATTCTGACCCTAGTAAATGAATGGAAACTGGAATAAATCCTAGAATCGTGGACTAACTAGTATAGGATATGATTCATGAGCACAAACAAAGAGCTGTGTGCTGCTAATTGCCTACTACCAAAGATCCATCATCCCAATCTTGTGGTGGTCATAATAGAAATGTCTAGCACTCAATGACATACCCTGCATTGGACTAGGTTAGGTTCAAATCTAGCAAAGATTGCTCAATGCATTGTAAATTGCAACTTGTAAGTTGTAACCCAAAAAACAACACCATTAGTTTTTCCTTACTGAGCCTTTACAGACCCTTGACATTGGAGGGTTATCAAATCAATTCACCATCCATAGATATGAGTATTTAATTTCACATCATATACTGAAATACTCAAGTGACTTGTAAGTTGTGAGATCAAGTGACTCCGTGAACAATAAGATGACAGATGGAAAATAGAGTTGGTAGGTGGCATCATCTCATATCAAGATTTAATGAAGTTGGTGAATCAGTAATGCATGCTAATGCCATTATTTGAAAGTGAACATCGAATTGTGAGTCACAATGCTGACTCATCCACTTGAACTTGGCACTAGGCAGCCTAGTGGCAACCCATGGTTCGTGTCTATTGGGACTGAGATCTTCATCCATGATTGGACTATTCAAGGGCACTTGGGAAGATTCTGAGTCCGACTCTCCGTAGTCCACTGAATCCTTGGATAGGAAAATTTAGAGAGGCTTACTCAATTTCATTATTGAAGTGCTCGATATGAAACTAATTTTTTTTGCATGGTAAAGTTGCTTGTGGCCTTCTATCACGTTTAAAATGGCCTTTGAAGGGCTCTGAAGGCTTCAAATTAGCCTGGTTCTGAGGCATGATCCCTTGTAGAGTTGAGACGGCACTCAGAAAACGACGTCCACAGTTGGCAGGAAGTGGGCTGTTGCACGAAGGCAATCTCCTTGAACCCCTCAAGGAATTCCAAGTCAACACGACTTCCGTTAATTTATAGTTCTTTCTCATTTTAAGTCAGTTAGTCTTCCTTGACGCTGGAGCGGGTGCAATACGCCGGCGCCCTCACATATCCAAATTGGTTCATTAGGTTTTGCGATTTTAGGCGAGAGGTAACTGCAATGGCTAATGTTGATCCAAGAATCGGCCATTTCCAAGCCGCCTTTAAGGCTCTTAGCAATGAACAGATCCAGCTGCTGCAGGAGGCAAACTGTTCGCTGCACTTCAGCGAAGAGGCCGAAGAGTTTGAACCTTCGGATTTTCTTGATTTGGAGGAGGATTTCAACAACTCATGCAAAACTGAGGATGCGGATGATCGGGCTTACAACTTTAATATTGTCAAGACTGGACCAAGTAGCCAACGAGAATATGCACACTCTGTTCCCAGTAATCCACCATGTATGCAGGGCCTTCATTTGGATCACAACCCTACTGTGATCCAAACCCCTGATCAGTCCCCCGAGACAATGTAAGTGTTTATTGGTTTTGAAGATTTTTTTGCAAAAGTTTCATTTCTCATCAATATAGCCTTGGATCTATTAATAGGGATTAAAAACTTTTATGTGGAAACAAACCTCCCCGGATCTTGAAAAGTTGTGTTTGCAATGGTATAGCTCCAGGTTTAATGGATTTATAGATATATAATTGGGCTTTTAAAAATTAAAATAGACTGTAGAACACCTTGCTTCTTTCATGATTTATTCTAATGGTTATAATATATTATTTATGTGAACAGAAATCCTAAGAAGAGTAGGAAGAGAAAAGCAGAACAAGCTCTCAAATATGCATTTCTGACGAGATCACAAACTGACATTCTCGAAGATGGTTATAAGTGGCGAAAGTATGGCAAGAAATTTGTGAAGAACAGCCCTAATCCGAGGTGCTTTATGTTATAAGACGTCCTTTGTTCCAACATGGCTATGTACATAATTTTGCCTTTTTGCCTGCAATGTCCTGACTGCTTAAACTAAAATTGTTTGTTTGTAGGAACTATTTTCGATGCTCGGATAGCAACTGTGATGTCAAGAAAACGGTGGAACGTGACCCCCGTGATAAGGGAGTAGTCATAACTACTTACCTGGGCAGACATACTCACGAGAGCCCCTGTGTGATCTATTATATTGGAAAGCCTGAGATGCTTCAGCTGCCACACCAATCTACCGGCTCAACAGTATTGCAGCATTTATCTCCTGTGTGTAATTATGTTCCTGAGAGCTTTGAACAACATCAATAACGGGTGATGAGACTGAGTAACACCGACAGTATTTAACACGGTTTATTCCCATTCAAATGGATGCTGTACTATGTCTTTGGAATACAACTGGTGCAAATTCACAATATGAGTATAAATGTTCATGAACAGGTACACAGCCAGTGCTATAGTCTATTCCATGGTAGTCATTTCATAAAATATTTATGTAAATATACTTTGCATTTCAAAATATATAACAAGTATGTAGGGACTTCGTCTTGATAACTCATCTTAGTTCTGGGAATGGTTTCTTCACTATCATAAAAAGAAGCAAACATTCCTTTTCATGGAAAATCTTTATTGCATATCTATATAGATTGATATAGCTGTTTTCACTATTTCCATGTAATTACTTTCTAGGCAGAAGAAACTGGATATTTACTTTTATAAGAAATTGATTCTTACATAGAAGAATAAGTTGATAACGCAGAAATACTGTCAACGTTTTCGAGGTATTAAACCATTTCAGATAGTGATTGGGGAATATGTTTTGTCTTAACCTAGATTACGACATTTCTTTAATTGTAAGTTCCTTCCAATCTGTTTTTACATTTCCAGAGTATAATTGGACTCTTTAAACTCTTGAACTGCAAACAAAAACTTTGAGTTTCTTATTATTTTTTAAAGCGAGTGATATTAATTATATTTAAGGCAGGTGTGTTAGTTTATTACTTTGCACAAAATGAATTAACATTTTACATATTTTTTATATTTTAAAAATCTATTACATACTGAAAAGTTGTTAATTTGTTTTTACAAAACAAATCAGAGAAATGGAAATTTTAAAATGAATAATAGTGATTAGTGTGAAGTTGATGACTTAACATTTAGAAATTCTTTAAATGTAGTAAAGAAATTTTTAATTCTTTTAATGCAGTAAACAAATGAATTGAGTTAAACCCTTGTAATGTTGAAATATGAACTTCTATCTATTCTAACTATCAGCCCTATCTAATGAAGTTCCATCCATTCAATATCAACCCTATCTAGTTAACTTTTATCCAATGTTTAACTATCGACCTTAGTTATCAAATGCTTTATCTAAAAGACAGAATGTTTATTTTGATAAAATAGTGATTAATAGAAAAAAAAACCGTTAAAGTATTTTAATTTTAAGAATTGAAAATAAATTATACAAAACTTATATGTTATTATTTAAATCAAGTATTTTTATTTAAAATTTGGTTAAAATTTAATTTTTTTAATTAAAATAACAAATATATAAGTTATTGTGATTGTATAATTAATTAAAATAATTTGAGTTTCTATGATCTATTGTAGAGAGTTACAATAAGGATAATATAGTTATTGGATTGTCCTGTAATCTATATATTTAAAGATGATATAGTTACTGGATTGTGGTGTGATCCATTTCTTTATTTAGATTTTTAGTACTTCACTTTGTATTAGCCTAGGATTATGGGAAGCTTAAGGTGATTAGGATCATAACAGCTTGTAATTTTGTTGATATTTAATATTCATTGTTTATTCTTTTAATATGGGATAGTTAAGTTGTGTAATTGTTCTATTTACTTCACTCTATTAACAATAGGGAATAATTTTTGTGATTGTTTTCTTTGCTTTATTAATATTAAGGAATAGTATCTTTGTTTTTTAAAAGAAACAAAGATACTTAAATGTTGAATCCATTCATATATTTAAATATCCAATCCCAGTCAAAATTAATCATGTTATAGTTTATTTGCTTAAGAAAAGCATATATTCATATTTTGAAAAGAAATGCTGCTTAATTTAGGATGAAGCTTTGTCTCAAATTAAAAGCTCTTAGCATAACACGAAGTAAAGTCACAAAGCTATGGAATCCCCATTCAGGTTTTATGCTAAATATTTTTTTATAACTGCTGTGATGTGCTTCTTAAAAAGGATGTACAAAAATATTTACATGGCACCTAAGAGATCAAACAAGGCCAAGGAAGAGAGTACTTTTGTTTAGGTTGAGCCTAACTATTCTAAGAAATATGTCCTACTAGGTGAAGAGACTGCTGATTATCTTATCAATTGTTATTGGCTTTCTTCCACCTTTTGGGACTTTGGGGCATAGGAGCAATCCTCTTCATAGAAATGCCTAGAAGTATGTAAAATCGTTAATTGTTAAATCCATCATAAACATTGTTATTAAATACAAAGTTCTACATAAATGTATTTTGATAGTTTTATTTTTTTAATAAACATTTTAAATATTCATTCATATTAATTTTCAATTTATAAAACTATTCACTATAATTATTATAAATTATTTACAACTACTCCCACTAAGTATCCAATACTTCTCACAGTTTAATAAATTGATACATGGCCTTACATATTCTCTGGTTAAAAAATCGATTCATATGCAGTTTTGATAATTTCTTTACCCAAAAATATGATTTATATATAGATAAAACAGAAACAGGGCCGGTAGTTTCATAGATCAAAACAGTACAAGGTTTTTGCTTCCATGGAGCTGCACATCCTTGACTTTTCTATGATTATACCAATCCATGGAGCTAAACCCTCTTTACTTCTACGATAACTTGTGTACATACTAGTTTTGAATGCAAATAATTTGAGATCAAAGCTGACTATTCTAATAAACGAGATATTCGAATCAAGTATTCGATAAAAGAATAATAACCTGAGGTCTTTAAACACCCGCATGTCAGTTTCATACCATAAAGAGTTCTCTAACGAATAAATATTTCATTTTATATGAGGATTTATGAAAGCTACATACCCGATATGCATTCCATTCCAAAAACACCTTTTTCTTTTTACTTTCCGACCTTTTTCTTTTTACTTTCCGAGAAAAAAACTTTGCCAGCACTTACCTAAATGAAAATTTCAGTTTCCTCTTAATGCATCGGTGGGGCAGTGTGGTTCAGGTGGATCATTAAAGTTCTATTAAAATTTAGAAAACTGAGCTGATTTCATATACAATTTATATAGTGCATATATTTCATATTTCAGTCCTCAAAAAACACATAAGAGTCTTTACTTAGCTCATAAACAAAGCCTAATAGCCTCCCCTTGTCAGCAAAAAAAATTGAACCCTCTTGTCTTCTTTCAGACTTACATTTATCCTATTCCTTCAAAATCAGTAGAATAACTGAACCCTAACTGCTTTTGGGCTATTTACTGAATATTTCAATCTAAACTATCATTATACAAAAATAAAATAACTTCTCAAACTTAACTAATAACTCACTTTCTTGACTAACTTTACAATTCTTTAGTTGCTTCAGCTAGTAAAGCAATTTCCTCCAAGGCTTGAGCTTTCCTTCTCGCTTTTAATTGATCTGTCTCCGAGTCTGCAACCCTCCTTGTTAGCTCCTCATTCTGTTGCGGCTCCTAGATGGTTTGCTTCATTAGAGGAAATTTCAACTAAAAATGGGCTTCCTAAAAAGAATTAATCAATTAATAGTTAAAATAATAAAATAATATTTATTAATTTTGGAGTAAGAAAAGAAAAAAACTACTTTTTTGTTTGTATTTTCGACATATCTCTCCATGTTTTTACTCAAATTTCGATCGAGAGAGCTCGTTGGATGCAGAATTAAATTCCACATCCAACAAGTACCCACTCGGCATACTTTTGACAGACCCCTCTACCCCAAAAACAAGGAATATGTGAAAAAACGTGATGATGACATCATCATCACGTTTTTTTAGGTATTTCTTGTTTTTGGGGTAGCGGGGTCCGTCAAAAGTATGCCGAGTGGGTACTCGTTGGATGCAGAATTTAATTCCGTATCCAACGAGTTTTCTCGATCGAAATTTGAGTAAAAACACGCGGAGATATGTTGAAAATACAAACAAAAAAAGTAGTTTTTTTTATTATACCTATCCCCAAATTTATATTAAAAAGGTGTTGAAGGCCTATACGGTATTTCAAATTTAAAGCAATTTCATTGGCTAACACGTGATGACATGGAATTTGAATCAAAGTTAAAAGGCCCTTTTTGAGTTGACTGTGAACTAATTCTCTATTTTCCTTTTCCTTTTAAGTGCTTCTCTTGAAACTGTAATCAACTCTTGGTAATGACTGTTAACTTCTTCCAAATCTTCTCTAAGTTTCATGTTTGCAGTAACTAATCCATCATTTGATTCATGCATATATTCAATTTGAGACTTGTATTGTTTAATACTTCTTTGTAGGTTTTCTTTTTCAGAATCAATACATTTGTCTTCTCATATTGTTTGCATTCCTTATGTCCATGGGATTTTCAGTTTCTTATAGATTTCTTCATCCTCTTTCATAAGCTCTGTGGAGGTCACAGGAAGCTTTGGATGTTCTTTATTTTCATCATTGCAGTGAACTTCTTCTTCAACCATCTCCTTTTTTCTCTAGACAAGAACTATTTACCTCATTTTCCTCCTGTTCTTGAAACATCTCACTTCGAATCTCCAGAAAAATATCAGAGATCTTAGTATCAGTGAAGACATATTTTTCTTTTGATTCTATTGTTTTTTACCTTTATTTCCATCTTCACTATCATCCAATTTCACTTCAGATGATGAATCCTCTGTTACTATAACCTTTTCTTTAGCCAATTTGGGATTCAGTAGCTTTTTCATGTTTAACCTAAGTTTGTTCTTAGCCCTTGTCTTAGGTCTCGAGACTGTTGCAACCTCTCCCAACACATTCAGAGCCTTTCCTTGATGAGTTATTGAGGCAAATTCAACAACTTTCATTTTTTTCTTTCTTGACACTGTTTCCTCACCACAATGAGTGTGAATTTCTTGCTTAGCACAAACCCTAGCTTCATTAGTAACAGGAATTCTAACCTCATCAAGTAAGTATTTTTCATCCTCTTCTGATAGTACTATAATAGGGCTTTGCTTCTGCTCCTTAATATCTTCTTTTACATCTTGAATTGATTCTGCAAGTAAAACTTCTTCAATAGGCTCAGTTTCTTTCTTCTCTGACTATAAAACTTTGCTTTCCTCAAAATTAACTCACTGTCCAAACTCAAAGTTTTCATTTTCCTGATTTGAAGCTTCTCCCAGTTTATCATTTTCTTCATCTTCAATTGTTACCTTTTTTCTAAGATTCTTAATCAGATTTTGACCTTTATCTACTTGTCTTCTCTTAGACTATTCCTCCTGATGAGTCTTGAAACCTCACCAAAATATGAAGTGCTCCCATGTCTTTTCCCTTTTCTGCAGTATAGTACTTATGATGACCTTTATGAGCCCATGGTGAAAAACTAATTGATTTGTATGGTCTTGGTGCTCTCTCACCCTACATTACATCTTCTGTAAGATTTTCAAAAAGAAGAAAGGAAGGTTCATTTTAGATTCATGACTGAAATTTTGAAGGAATCTAAAATGATACTTGAACACAAAGGCAAAACTACCCTCACACGTGACATAGCTTTGCAAGATTTTAATAGGCTCAATCCACTTAGGTTTAAAGTTTTGAATGGGAACACCTTTCCCCTAGTATGCTACTACACCAGGAAGCAAATATCTCTGAGCATTAAAGGTGAAGGGCACTTTTTTGAACCAGAACTCTCCCTCATCTAGAATCCCTGTTGCTTCAACTAGTAACTCTCTGGTTAATTTGAACTTCAAGGTGTCAAAAGACACTACATCCTTGTCTAGACATTGAGAAAACTTGTAAGAAACCTCTGAATGATAACCTTCAATCTTTTCGAAGAACCCTAGCCATCATGCTTCTGCAAACAACTGTGCACAATCTAGAAAGTTTTTTTCCCAGCTTAAGTCTGATAGTTCTTCCCTATTAGTCTTTCCACTCTTTTTCATTTTGAAATATGGTTAAACAGCTTCTATCAATACACTACAGCCTCAGTGTCTTCAAATTTTAACAAACTGACAGAGAATACAGTATAGGGAAACCCAAAAGACTCTACTCTAAATTCTTCTGTTTGAATGATGAATACTTTAAATCCATTGATTAACAATTGATCATTTAATATGGATTAAGTTCAAAACTAATACTCTGCCTTCAATTGTGTCGTTAATAATTTGTTGAGAAAAATCCCAAATTAATAAACCTTGGTAATGGTACGCGGACTACCTGTTAAAAATGACTAATTCGACTGCTGGAATCTTCTTATATCAACTGTCAGGTGTCGAATTGCATGCTGCACTTTTCTTTGACCGCTTAGACCACTCCAACCAACCGCTCGTGAAAGCCCTAATTTTCGCTCTGTTTCAAAATCGTGATTACCAAGCACTGATTTTTTGCCACGATCTTCACTTGCTCTTCGTGCATTTCAAATAAAAGCATAATTCCATACACCTTTGTGTCATTATACTATGCTATCATTATTATATCTGCTCTGCAAGATACCGCCACGATTTCTCCATCATGATGATATTCCACTTGCCTCAGTGATTAAACTACAAAAGACACGTATCAAGTCCATCACACAATGTGATTGACATTTGAGGTGTGAGAATCCTGAAGAAATTGAACAAAAAAATGATGATTTTAGCTTGCGCGACTTTCTTGTAACGAGTCTGTGCATCTATTTTTGTCTTGCGCTACAAGAAAGTCGTTAATGATTTTCAAAATATTAAGCTAATGATAAGGGTTTAAACTTGGTTTAAAAGTTTCAATTTAACTTTTATTCTATTTTTAGACTTTTTTAATCCATATAAGCCTTATATAAGCCCTTTGATTATAAAATCAAAGCAAAACTTGTAAAATAAACTAAGAAATAAAAAATCAAGGGAAAAAATCACACTATCTTTATCAACAAAATTTTCTAGAAATAAAAAGTAAAAGCAAGCTTCAAAATATAAATAAAACTATAAAAACACTTAAACAAAAACATAACCTAACATAGTACAAATTTATAACTTTAAAAGGCTTATGTTAAAAAAATCATAAATTATAAATTAGGATGGAATTTTACAAATACCGTCACCTAATACAAACTAAGTTTACTTACTTTTTAATTTACTCCATACATGTAAATTAAATGTATAGTTTTAAAAATTTCTAGACATGCAGAAGAAATATAACCCATGTCCATGATCTTAATGCAGATTGTTGTTGCTTCAGCGGCATCGGACTTCAACTCTATTTCATCTGCATTGTACTTCTGGTGATCTAAGTTTCTCAGCGTCATTAAACAACACCAGTAGCATACATGTGATCTTCTCCTAATTATCTCATAGCATTTCCCACATTCATATATCAAAATCCCAATCAAGTATAGTTTCTCTAAACTATTTAACAACCATCTAGCTTGAGTTGAGCATACGTTTACAATATGTGAAAAAACGTGATGATGACATCATCATCACATTTTTTATGTATTTCTTGTTTTTTGGGGTAGTGGGGTCCATCAAAAGTATGCCGAGTGGGTACTCATTAGATGCGGAATTTAATTCCCTTCCAACAATCTCTCTCGATCAAAATTTGAGTAAAAACACGGGGAGATATGGTTAAAATACAAACAAAAAAAGTAGTTTTTTTTTTAATGATACCTATCCCCAAATTTATATTAAAAAAGTGTTTAAGACCTATACGGTATTTCAAATTTAAAGCAATTTCATTGGCTAACACATGATGACATGGAATTTGAATCAAAGTTAAAAGGCCCTTTTTGAGTTGAGTGTGAACTAATTCTCTATTTGTCTTTTCCTTTTAAGTGCTTCTCTTGAAATTGTAATCAACTCCTCGTAATGACTGTTAACTTCTTCCAAATCGTCTCTAAGTTTCCTGTTTGTAGTAACTAATCCATCATTTTATTCATGCATATATTCAATTTGAGACTTGTATTGTTTAATGCTTCTTTGTAGGTTTTCTTTTTCAGAATCAATACATTTGTCTTCTCATATTGTTTGCATTCCTTATGTCCATGGGATTTTCAGTTTCTTATAGATTTCTTCATCCTCTTTCACAAGCTCTATGGAGGTCACAGAAATATTTGGATGTTCTTTATTTTCAGCATTGCAGTGAACTTCTTCTTCAACCATCTCCTTTTTTCTCTAGACAAGAACTATTTACCTCATTTTCCTGCTATTCTTGAAACATCTGATTTCGAATCTCCAGAAAAATATCAGAGATCTTAGTATCAGTGAAGACAGATTTTTCTTTTGATTCTATTGTTTTTTACCTTTATTTCCATCTTCACTATCATCCAATTTCTCTTCAGATGATGAATCCTGTGTTACTGTAACCTTTTCTTTAGCCAATTTGGGATTCAGTAGCTTTTTCCTGTTTAACCTAAGTTTGTTCTTAGGCCTTGTCTTAGGTCTCGAGACTGCTGCAACCTCTCCTAACATATGCAGAGCCTTTCCTTGATGAGTTATTGAGGCAAATTCAACAACTTTCATTTTTTTCTTTCTTGACACTGTTTCCTCACCACAATGAGTGTGAATTTCTTGCTTAGCACAAACCCTAGCTTCATTAGTAATAGGAATTCTAACCTCATCAAGTAAATATTTTTCATCCTCTTCTGATAGTACTGCAATAGGGCTTTGCTTCTTCTCCTTAATATCTTCTTTTACATCTTGAATTGATTCTGCAAGTAAAACTTCTTCAATAGGCTCAATTTCTTTCTTCTCTGACTATAAAACTTTGCTTTCCTCATCATTAACTCGTTGTCTAAACTCAAAGTTTTCGTTTTCGTGATTTGAAGCTTCTCCGAGTTTATCATTTTCTTCATCTTCAATTGTTACCTTTTTTCTAAGCTTCTTAATGAGAGTTTGGCCTTTATCTACTTGTCTTCTCTCAGACTATTCCTCCTGATCAGTCTTGAAACCTCACCAAAATATGAAGTGCTCCCATGTCTTTTCCCTTTTCTGCAGTATAGTACTTATGATGACCTTTATGAGCCCATGGTGAAAAACTAATTGTTTTGTATGGTCTTGGTGCTCTCTCACCCTACATGACATCTTCTATAATATTTTCAAAAAGAAGAAAGGAAGGTTCATTTTAGATTCATGACTGAAATTTTGAAGGAATCTAAAATGATACTTGAACACAAAGGCAAAACTAACCTCACAGGTGACATAGCTTTGCGAGATTTTAATAGGATCAATCCACTTAGGTTTAAAGTTTTGAATGGGAACACCTTTCCCCCAGTATGCTACTACACAAGGAAGCAAATATCTCTGAGCATTAAAAGTGAAGGGCACCTTTTTGAACCAGAACTCTCCCTCATCCAGAATCCCTGTTGCTTCAACTAGTAACTCTCTGGTTAATTTGAACTTCAAAGTGTCAAAAGAAACTACATCCTTGTCTAGACATTGAGAAAAATTATAAGAAACCTCTGAATGATAACCTTCAATCTTTTCGAAGAACCCTAACCATCCTGCTTCTGCAAACAACTGTGCACAATCTATAAAGTTTTTTTCCCAGCTTAAGTTTGAGGGTTCTGCCCTATTAGTCTTTCCATTCTTTTTCATTTTGAAATATGGTTAAACAGCTTCTATCAATACACTACAGCCTCACTCTCTTCAAATTTTAACAAACTGACAGAGAATACAATATAGGGAAACCCAAAAGACTCTACTCTAAATTCTTCTGTTTGAATGATGAATACTTTAAATCCACTGATTAACAATTGATCATTTAATATGGATTAAGTTCAAAACTAATAATCTGCCTTCAATTCTGTCGTTAATCATTTGTTCAGAAAAATCCCAAATTAATAAACCTTGGTAATGGTACGCGGACTACCTGTTAAAAATGACTAATTCGACTGCTGGAATCTTGTTATATCAACTATCACGTGTCGAATTGCATGCTGCACTTTTCTCTGACCGCTTAGACCACTCCAACCAACCGCTCATGAAAGCCCTAATTTTCGCTCTGTTTCAAAATCTTGATTACCAAGCACTGATTTTTTGCCACGATCTTCACTTGCTCTTCGTGCATTTCAGATAAAAGCATAATTCCATACACCTTTGTCTCATTATACTATGCTATCATTATTATATCTACTCTGCAAGATACCGCCACGATTTCGCCATCATGATGATATTCCACTTGCCTCAGTGATTAAACTACAAAAGACACGTATCAAGTCCATCACACAATGTGATTGACATCTCAAGTGTGAGAATCCCAAAGAAATTGAACCAAAAAATGATGATTTTAGCTTGCGCGACTTTCTTGTAATGCGTCTATGCATCTGTTTTTGTCTTGCGCTACAAGAAAGTCCAGGTTAATGATTTTCAAAATATTAAGCTAATGATAAGGGTTTAAACTTGGTTTAGGAGTTTCAATTTAACTTTTATGCTATTTTTAGACTTTTTTAATCCGTATAAGCCTTATATAAGCTCTTTGATTATAAAATCAAAGCAAAACTTGTAAAATAAACTAAGAAATAAAAAATCAAGGAAAAAAATCACACTATCTTTATCGACAAAATTTTCTAGAAATAAAAAGTAAAAGCAAGCTTCAAAATATAAATAAAACTATAAAAACACTTAAACAAAAACATAACCTAACATAGTACAAATTTATAACTTTAAAAGGCTTATGTTAAAAAAATCATAAATTATAAATTAGGATGGAATTTTACAAATACCGTCACCTAATACAAAGTAAGTTTACTTACTTTTTAATTTACTCCATACATGTAAATTAAATGTACAGTTTTCAAAATTTCTAGACATGCAGAAGAAATATAACCCATGTCCGTGATCTTAATGCAGATTGTTGTTGCTTCAGCGGCATCGGACTTCAACTCTATTTCATCTGCATTGTACTTCTGGTGATCTAAGTTTCTCAGCATCATTAAACAACACAAGTAGCATACATGTGATCTTCTCCTAATTATCTCATAGCATTTCCCACATTCATATATCAAAATCCCAATCAAGTATAGTTTCTCTAAACTATTTAACAACCATCTAGCTTGAGTTGAGCATACGTTTACAATAAAAAATATAATATCACTTCAACATTACATTTCCTCTTTCCCTTGTCATTTTAAAGATTCATCATCAATTATTTTGTTATCTCATACTGAACAATCTAATCTATATATTCATGCCACACAAACTTTCATTGTCACTTGTTATAGTTAATTCTAACCAATTACCTTCACCTTCACTCCGATAGCTGGCTAAATATGTAACTTTAATGAATTCAAAACAATATTACTAATACTTCCGTGCACTTTTTCAAAAGCGGGTCCCTTTTTATCTCATAAATAGAACCATAAAAATCGTTGAAATTGACCAAAGCAAACTTCTTTGCACAAGCCATCCAAATACAAAGGGCCACAAAACTCTCCAGCTTCATAACCGAATCCTTTACCCTTTTCCTCTCATTCTTTTGTTTGTTCAAGCTCTCACGCCATTACTAGATTAGGAGGAGCTTTTGAACGCAGCTAGACTTCATTCTCGAGTTCTTGTTCTACACTGGAGTCCTCGAGTTCTTATTCTCGAGTTCTTGTTCTACACTAGAGTTCTTGTTCTTGTTCTACATGCAAGTCTCGTAAACAAATATTTCACAAAAATGTAGTTACATGAACCATAGTAATTTAACTTATCAGTGACACAAGCTGTGAAGAACATAGCAATGAATATATTACTCGGTAGAAGAGTATTATATATAAAATAAATAAATAAAAAGTTATCTACACCATAGTAGCATAACTAGAGTAAGAATACAGCTTCCAATAGAATTAGATACCTAAGAAATAAGTAACTAAAAAAATCTAGTAAGGTACATAAACCATTCAATATTTGCATGTACTATTGGAGTAAGAATACCAATTCCAATAAGATTGGATACGAAAAAATAAGTAACTAAAAAAATCTAGTAAAGTACATAAACCATTCAATATTTGCATGCAAAAGACCAATCATGGGCCATTTTTCTCTAGAAATATAGTCTATATTTTATACTTCTCACAAAAAAATCTAAGAAAACATTAAGACTTCTATATATAGTCTCCAAAAGAGAAGAGAATTTATCTAAAAATGTATTTATAAAAATATTAAATAATTAAAATGCCAAAAATAATTGTAAAACAATAAAACAAATTTCTAATAATATATTTAAAAAAATATTAGTGTAACTAAAATCTAATATTATAACTAGTTACTAAATTTTATATTATAAAATAAACCTAATTTAAATCTATTCTAATATTTGATATTTATAATTAAAGTATAAACAAAATATATATTATAAATTTTAAATCTTTCAACTTTTAAAAACTACAACTAATTCCCGAGTGATTATGTACAAATTTAAAAATAAAACAATAAAATTTAAATAATTCTTATGTACAAAAAATCTAGGAAAATATACTGTATTCATAGTATGTCGAATATTCGGCGATTTTCACCGTGTCTCCGAATTTCAGTATAGCCAAATTATGCTACTATGATCTACACTTAGTAAGGAGATTATTAATGAGAATTTACTAACTAATAACTGAAATATTATTTACAATGAAATCCTGAAGGATTATTCAACATTCCCCCTTTAATCCGAAGGGACATCTCACATGTCAAGCTGCATTCTATTCAAACTTTTCACGGTCTAATGCTTTGGTAAAGATATCTGCAATTTTCTATGATGTAGAACAACAATCTCTGAGATGAATGGTTTTGGCCTCAACATGATGTCGAATCAAGTGATATTGGTGTTGATATGTTTGGTTCAATCATGGAATTTTGGATTCTTGACCAATTGAATTGCAGAAGAATTGTCAACAAAGAGAGGCGTTGAAGTCATTTGTTTCTCCTGCAAGTTTTCAAGTATTTTACAAAGTCAAATGATTTCTTTTGTGGGTTGAGCTGCTGAAACATATTTGGATTTAGTTGTAGAATCAACAGGAACATATTGATTTTGTGATCTCCAAGCGATAGTTGTTGATCCAAGCTTCATCAAATAACCTGAAGTAGGCACCCCATACTCTTTATCTCGAACAAAATCAGAATCTAAATAACTAGTGAGATGGAAGTCTCAAAATTTAGAATATTTGATGCCGTAAGATTGAGAGCCTTTTAAATATTTGAGCACTCGCTTTGTTGCATTCCAACGACCTTCATAGGGATGATGCATAACCCTGGAAAGTATTCCTAGAGCAAAATTTATGTCACGACGAGTAGTAGTAATATAAATTAAACTTGCAACTAGTTGCTTGTACTTTGTTGGATCTTCAAATATGCTACCTTCATTTGTAGTAAGATTTAGATTCTGCTCCATTGGTGTAGAAACAAGATTACAATCATGCATACCAAATTTGCTCAATAACTCTCCAACATATTTTTTCTGAGAAATAAAAATATGCTTTGGTTTGTTATCTACTTCAATTCCTAAATAATAATGTAATAATCCCAAATCTATCATATCAAAAACCTTTTCCAACTCTCTTCTAACATAGGATATATAATCATCATTATTTCCTGTGATAACCAACTCATCCACATAGACAACTAGATATACAACTGATCTTCCAAATTTCTTGATAAATAAAGTTGCATCATCAAAATGAAATGATTATGATTCAATTTGAGAATATTTTCAATTAATGTTTCATACCATGCTCAAGGTGCTTGCTTCAAACCATACAAATATTTTACCAACTTGCATACCTTCTGTTCTTAACCTTTGATAGCAAAACCTTCAGGTTGATCCATATAAGCATCTTCTTTGAAGTCTACATTCAACAAGGTAGTTTTAACATCCATATGATGTTTTTTCCATCACTTTTGTCTTTCTAATGAAAACAGAGTTCGAATAATGCCCCATTTTGTTGTAGGAGCAAGTGTTTGTATGTAATCAACACCTTCTTTCTGTGGATATCCTTTTGCTACAAGTCTCGATTTGTGTTTGTCAAGTGTACCATGTGCTTTATTCTTGTTCTTATATATCCACTTGCATCCAATGAGTTTGGTTCCAATTGGAGGGTCCACCAACCTCCAAGTTCCATTTTTTAGGAGAGAATCATACCCTCTTTGTGTTACACTTTTCCATACATCACTAGTTACTACTTCTTGAAAAGATCCAGGTTCATTAAAAGCATAAAAAAATTATTCACAATCTAATGTGATAAAATCATCACACCTTTTTGGAAATGTCTTAGTCCATGTTGATCTACAAACTTGTTGTTGTGGTGTTTGCTATTTTATTCTTCAAGAACAAGTTCTTCATTATCTATGAGACTTAACTTATCCATTCTATTAAAAATATCACCCACTTTCTGACCCTCATTTTCATCAACTTGTGCATTAGAAGAAACTTGTTGTTATGGAAGGAAATTCCAAAAATTGACTTAAAAGAGGAATCACCCCTTCAAGATTTGGAAGTTCATTATCCCTTTCATGATATATATTTTTTATAACAAAATCTATGAAGCTGAGCAAGTTGTTAATCAATAGTGAGTGCATATTTCTCAAATTCAAGAAATATAACATCTCTAAAAACAATAAACTTTCTATTATCTTCATCATACAATCTATAATCTTTGGAAGTATTAGAATATCCCAAAAATATACACTTTCAACTTCTTGCTCCCAATTTATTCCTTTGTTTCTCAGGAATCAAAGCATAACATGTGGAACCAAAATTTTTAAAATGCTTGACAGCTAGAAGATGGCCATGCCAGTTTTCATAAGGTGTTTTTTTTGTAGTGCAGCAGAATGACATTTATTCTTACTGTAGACAAAAAAAGGAAGTGCTTCTCCCCAAAACATTAACTTAACATTCTTAAAAAACATCATTGATCTTACTATATTCAATAGTTTCCTATTCATACATTCTGCCACACCATTTTGTTGTGGATTATATGGAACAATGGTTTGACTTCTAATACCATTCTCTTGCAAATATTTTCAAAATATTTAGATGTGTATTCACCACCATTATCAGTTCTAAGGGTTCCAATATTGAGCTGAGTTTCATTTTTAATCCACAAATCAAAATTTATGAATGTATCAAAATCTTGATATTTTATTTTTAATAAATAAAATCAAGAAATCCATGTAAAGTTATCTATAAAATTCATTAAATATTTGTTACCATTTTTTGATGGATCAAACATGGGCCCACATAAATATGAGTGAATAAGACCAAGCTCTCTAGAAGCTCAAAACATAGAATCATTAAAATGTTGTTTACCGTGCTTACCTAAAATACAAACATCACATTGGGAAAGTTGTCTTGGAATAGTAGGAAGCCCTTGAAATCCTTTTTGTTTCATAATTATGAGACTGCCATAATTAATATGACCAAATCTAGCAAGCCATAACAAGTTGGAAGACAAATTATCATTATGTCGAACCAAATTTGTAGAATTTTGTGAGTTGGATGATGTAGCATTCAATTTTAAAAGTTTTCCATCTTCCACTCGAGTCATTACAATCACATTATCATAATCTCTTCTAATCTCAATGATACCATCAAGCATATGTATTGAGTGACTTTGTTGTCTAATTTGCACAAGAGAGATTAAGTTTCCCTTTTATTGTGGAACATAAAGAACATCAGAAAGTATATAATCAACAAGTCCTGATAATTTAAGTCTAACAGATCCAATTTCTGAAGGTTTTAACTGATACTTATCTGCCAAATGTACTACCTCATCAATTTGATCACTAAATGTCTCAAAGAAGTCTTTTATAAATGTCATATGGCATGTGGATCGAGTATCTAGTAACCAAATGTCAATCCAAGAAAATGAAGTACTAAAAGCTTCTTTAATTCCAAGATTACAATGTGCACATTCAGGAGGGTTACCTGTATCGTTTCCTTTATTTTGTATTTGTTGTTTATTGTTAACAATTTTCTCCCAAGAAGTTCTACAATAACTCGTAGTATGACTAGTTTTTCCATTTCTATAACATTGTTTCTCTCCTTGATTAAATCCCCCCCTTCTATGTATTGTCCTCTTTGTCCTCTACCTCGACCTTTGCTTATATTTTCTTCTTTTGATTTGTGTCCTTTTTGTGCAAGACAAAATGTTTCTTCATTGGGATTAGACTCCTTCTTCCCAAATGCTTTCTTTCTTTCTGCAATTTTCTCAACAAATTTTTCAAAGGTCATAGCTTTCATCTGGCCACTAGCTTGAAGTGATTCTAAATAGTGTGTATAGGAAGGGTAGAGAGCTTTACGAAATGCAGTAAGTTGAATGTGAACTTTTACACCAGTTGCATCAATATCATGGAAAATAGCTCTAATTTCATAAGCAAGGTTCATTGGATCATTATCTTTTAATTCTACGTTAAATAACTTCATTAACAATTGTATGATTTCAAGCTCAGAATGTGGATCATACAAATATTTTAGTTTATTTAATGAATCCCAAGCATTTTTGGTAGAAACTAAATGTCTACTTACTACTTCACTTACATAGGCAATGATCAAAGCATAAGCCTTCTTTTCCTTTCTTTTCCATAATGCTAACTCTTTGGTATTAGTAGGCGGTACTAGTACACTTTTATCCACTTCATATATTGCATCTCCATCTTTCTTATCTTCAAAATTGTCATTTTCACAAATTCCATCCCACATGTCATTAAAAATAAGGGTATTTTTAACTATACTAAACCATTCATGATAATTTTCTTTACGAGACAAAATTACTCCAACAATTGAAATTAAAGAATTCATTGAAACTTACTATGTACTAAATGTTTGTGTACAAATTATACAAATTACATCATGATATATTTTTTTCCACTTCGTTGATTTTCTTTAAAACATTTTTATCTTCTAAAAAGATTTCCCCAAATGTTTTATAATTCAATTAAAAAAAAACTTGCACCCAAATATAAATGGCATCTTAAAAGATTTTATTTTCTAAAAAGAACTTGCCAAAGATTTGATAATTAATTTAAAGAAACCATTGCATGCAAATATAAATGGTGGCTCTCTTCCTTTTTTATTCTTAAAAAAAGAAGAAAATAATTCTTCTAAACATTTACCGAAAAAATTTACGTGCACTCTCTCCTTTATGTGCAGTCTTTCTTCTACAATCTTTACTAAGAAACTTTCCTTTTCTTGGTGATAGCTCCTTTGTAGGTTCCTCCTTCATGAGATCCTTCTCTCTCACCAATGTTTTCTCACCAATGCTTCGTTGCCTTGCTCGGATACCACTGACACATGCCGTGAAGAACCTCAACAATGAATATATTACTTCGTAGAAGAGTATTAGATATAAAGGAAATAAAAATTCTTATATACAGTTAGATAATGAGATTATTAATGAGAATTTACTAACTAATAACTGAAATAGTCTTTACAATGAAATCCCAAAGGATTATTCAACAATGTGGACTAATTTCAAAGAAAGACCATAATATGCAAGATCTAGAAGCCAAGAGAAGCTGTCAACTTGGACACATTAATTTCCATGAGATTAAAATTTTTATAGATAGATCAAATATGACAGTTGATGTAGGATTAAATATGATTGAGAGTGAGATGAAATCCAACCGTTGATGTGTGTTGTAGTAGAAACCGTTGCTGGGATTTGCTGTAAAATTCCACCAAAAGTAAAACCCATGTTAAACCCATGTTAGGTTCAAAGGACCTCCCAACTTGGATCCTAAAGGAGGGATTGCACCCACTCCCATCAGAAGGTGTAGAATCAATAATTTTTTAATGCAGTTTCATAGGTAGAGTAAGAGGTACTAGGCATAGATGTGTGATAACTATTATGGAGTGCTTATTGCATTTCTTGGCCTTGGTGGTTGGCACTTTTAGTTAAGCAGTTTGACTTTTCATGACTTTCAATTTTGTACATGTATTAATGAATTGATTTCCTTTTCACATTACCTATTACATCTAGTCGACAACTTATCCATTAGCATAAAAGAGAACTGAAACGCCTTGCTTTTCACACGACTTTTTGATAAAAACTAGGTTATTTCTGTAATTTCATAATTCTAGTAATGGTAAGAAATATTAATCACCATTATTAGACTAAATGCTTGATTTTAAAACTATCCAAATCATTTGAATTGCCATATGAGTTTTGCAAATTGCGATTTCAACAATAATTAATCTGCTAGATTCAAATGAGTTGGAGGAATTTTATTTAGCGCTTATACTACTTCGTGACTTATCAACTTGATACCGACACCTTTATCTCAATGTTTCCTGGTTCTTTAAATCGTGATTCAAATCATGGGTACCCACTTCACATTGGCGGCTCTACTCTATAAGATAGCCCTCAACAGAGGCTTCCTCAACCTGCGTGAGTTGCTTAAATGTTCAATGAAAGGTGGTTGTTCTTTCCAAATGTGTATCTCCTTATCAACAATGACGCATCATCTTTATTCACAATGAAAAACAATATGCAATTTACTCACACAACTATATAATTCTACTCTCATCCAAAAATTAATAGTCACATGTACAATACTTTAATCTACATGCACTTTTATCTTGCGGAGTACTAGATCTCATAGTTTCTCATTTCGTGGGCCTACAGTAAGCAAGTGCCATCTTATTATTATTTTTATTATGTCATGGGCGTGTTTGAAAAATTTGTATACCATGAACAACCATATTAATAAGATTAATATGTTTGGAATACATTGATAGGTATATATTTGACACAATGAGATTATTAATACATAGTTTTAGATTGCATTGAGCCTATCACCCTTGGAGTACACTACCTGAAATATTGTTCTCATGATACTACACTACCAAATGGAAATCTTATTGGGGAGTGCATGGTTTCACTGCAATGAAGTTTGACTTATTAGGCCAAGATATGGAGTCAAGAGCACAACTACACATTCATCTAATAGTTTTTTATTACCATGTTTTAATTACCACACTCATCTAAATTTAATTTAATAGTTGTATCACTATTTGAGTTAACCTAATGGTTATGTAATAGTTAATATAATAGTTATCCAATATAACTGTGATTATAGTTTATAATGTCCCTTTTTTAAAATTTATTAAATGACCATTTTGTTTCACTTTTTCCCCAATTTTGACCTTAACTAGTTTTGATGTCTAGACCTCCAAATTGGCCCAAATGCTCCCAAATTTTCTCTGAAGGTACATTGCTGATATTAGAATTTAAATATGATGTTCAGAGATGTTTAAGGACACCCCAATTACTTATCCAAACTTGTTTAATTTTCTGTTCAAAGTAGGATTCTTTACTAGCAAATTGGGGCTCCAATTCCCCCTGGTAATTGCCTGAAATGGCTTTAAAAATGATCCCAAAGTTAGTCAAATTTCTGAACAGAGGTTGGGGATGTGTAAGGGACCTTTTTAAAGTCTCATATTAATCATGGTTCAGTTTATAAAGGATTTTATGACTCTTTCCAAAACAACTCCCAAGTCACAATTTCGACCCTTGGGGAAAATGCACCAAATCTTCTCCCAATGCAATAAAAATGAGTAAAATGGATTCCAATGCTTAATTACTGATCATGAGACTTGAAATACACATTAATGATAGTCCATCCATCATACATTTATTAGATATACATTCCTCCATTCGAAATAAATGTTAGAATAATCAACCCATAGCTAGCTACCTTAGACATTAATTATCTCCATTTTTGTCTTATTTGCCTAGTTTCCATATTCCACTCTATGAAAGTTTTCCTCCACATGTCCAAGATGGTAAAAATTTCTAAAAATGAGTCATGGAGTGCTTGGGAAACCTCTTGGAATCATTTCTGCTTTATTCCTGGCCTTCGTAGTGCATATTTGCTTTTTCTGCTTTATTGCCTGCTTTTACTGAGTTTTAAGGCAGTTGGGAAAGTTTGACTAGGTGAAGTTAAATTGTTTTTTATCCCCATCATCCTCCACTCTTTTCTCCTAATAAAAGCATGTATGGGTTGTCCTTCCATCACCTATTAGCTTGCCTAATTGATTTTGACAATTCAGGAGCTCCTAGACAGATTTGGAAGCTACTTTATGCACCTATGGGGGATTTGCTTAGATTTAATAAGCCTGTTTTTGACCAATTTGAATGAAATCCCAATACATTCAAATATCTCATGTAATTATCTATTGTGGAAGCCTATGACTTCACAAGGCTTGGATATTGTACACTTATTCAATACAGATTAGTGTACTGCTCCATATTCAGTCTCCTTCGTGTGTAATTTGCATGTGTAATTGGCAATTTTTGTGAGTGTAATTGTTCTAACACCTGGGTTCAATTTCCACATGGTATCATAGCCTTTGTATATCAATTTCCCTCCTTCCATATTGTTATTGCAGGTTCAACATCATTGACTGGGAGCATTCTGCTGACTGAAGGGACAATTTCTGGGCTATGGATCAATCTGAGAAGATCATCTTGACTCCATTTAATTTATTTGAATGGAAAGAAGAGATGGAGATACTGTTGAGAGTGAAAGGAATCTATAGGGTGACTATGGCAACTGAAGAAGAGCCCATTGCAGCTGTAGAGAAAATTAAATGGCACAACAGGAGGGATGAGGCCTATGGTCTCCTATGTCTAAGCATATCTAGAGACCTCCTTTTCCATCTTGATGGATTGACATCACCAAATGAAGTATGGGAGAATCTTGTTGAGATTTTTGGTAAAACATATGAGATGAGAGGACATCAAATCAAGAATGAATTGATCTCTTTGAGTCCTAGCAGCTTCAAATCCCTACAACTCTATTTTTCCAAGTTTAAATCCCTTGTTTTGCAGCTAAAATAGTGTGGAATCGAAAAGAAGGAGGAGCAACTAGTTTTGGCCATACTCTCGAAGCTTGGCCCTAACTATTCAATGTTTGTTTCGACCTTCCATGCCACCAAGTTGACAGCTCGAGCCTGCAAGATGCCTACACTTGCAGAGTTCATGGAGTCTCTCACACAAGAACAAGATAAACTGGTGATGATGGGCACCATTAAACCTTCCAAAGACCAAGATCTGGTTGCTGGAGATTCGAGGGTGGATTCAAAAGGAAAGAAGGAAGCTAAGAAGCAACCTAATCAAAAGAGAGATAAGAACAAGTCTCCACAGGAGCCCTAAGGTTCCGAGAACAACACCCAAAAGAAGAAGAACAAAGGAGAAATGAGAAAGTGCGCATACTGTAGTAAGGGAAATCATCCTGAAAGCTCCTACATGAAGAAGCAAATTGACATGCTGACCCAACTTCTGGAGAAGAATGGAATCTCCCTTCCTGATAGCTCAAAGAAGAGGGAAGGAGGATCAAATTCAGAAGACAGAGAGAGATTTCATGCATTGGTTGCTGGCACATCAAGCTCACCTAGTTTTATCATTGATTTTGGAGCTTCAAGACATAATGGTTTTGACCAAGGAGGCATTCACCTCACTTGACATGGTGAAAGGTCCACCAATAGTACTAGGAGATGACTCTCTCACTGAAAGTTTGGGCAAAGGGAGGATTGATCTTGACCATGGTAAGTTCAGCAATGTACTGTATGTTCTAGGTCTTGCCTCTAACCTCTTATCAGTGTATCAGATAACTCACACAGGGTCTCCAAAGAAGGTCATATTCTCCCCTGATGAATTTGAGATCACAGATATCTCAAGTGGTAAAGTCATTGCAAAAGAAGTTGCAAATCACACTTCGAAGATATAAATGTTCTCACATTTCCTACCCTACTCAAACCCCTCTGCTCTTCTAATTCATTCTAATGAGGCAAGCAAGATTTGGCATGAGATATTTGGCCATATTAACTATTAGTATATTTCTGATCTTAGTGAAAAATAAATGTTCATAGGGTTACCAAAGATTAAGTTTTCCAAAGGATTCTATCAAGGTTGCATCTTAGGAAAACACCCAGAGCATAAATTTGAGAAAGGTAGTCATGAGAGAACCTCTGCAGCTCTCGAGTTGATCCACGGTGATGTTGTTGTCCCATTTCCTCATATGTCAATGAGTTAGGCCAAATATGCATTGACATTCATAGATGAATTTTCTAGGTACTGCTGGGTTTACTTCCTGAAACACAAGTCTGAAGTTTTTGGCCTCTTCAAAGTCTTTAAGGCTTTGGTTGAAAACCAGTCTGGGAGGAAACTCAAGGTCCTTAGATCTGACAATGGTGGTGAGTATTTCAAGTCTAAGTTCATTCAATATTGTGTATATGCAGGTATTCAGATGCATCATTCTATCCCTTACACACCACAGCAAAATGGTGTTGCTGAGAGGAAGAACAAATCACTGAAAGAGATGGCAACCTGGATGATGGAGGCTAAGACTTTGCCACCGAATTTTTGGGCCAAAGCTATAAACTATGCAGCCTATATTTAGAATAGGGTGCCTCATAAACAACTTTATGGTATGACTCCTTTCAAAGCATGGAGTGGGCACAAGCCAGATGTGACCCATTTCAGTATTTTTGGCTCAAGGGCTTGGGCTAGAATTCCAACAGAAAAGAGGAAGGCTTTGCAGCCCCAAATCCAAGAGTGTCTATTTGTTGGGTACTCTGAACATTCAAAAGGGTACAAGCTGATCAATTTGAGCACAAACAAAGCCTTCATTGAAAGGAGTGTTCAGTTCCAAGAAGAGCCTTTAGCAGCAGTTGAAGTTGGAGAGTCTTCTTCACCACCAGGAACACGGAATGTAAGTGAAGAGATAAATGAGTTTGCTGATTCTGATATGTCTGATAATAATAATTTAATTTCATATTCTAACAGTCCTAAAAGACCAAAATGGGCGGCAAATACCATTCATGCAGTTGGGGAAATAGCTGGAAATCCTAGTGACCCTAGGAGGACTAGATCTCAGTTTGAGAGTGCCCTATGTATGAAAGACCCTTTGTTTGCAGAGAAATTCTATATGATGGTTGAATCATACCCACAGACATATGAATATGCAGCACATGATCCAATATGGCAAACAGCCATGAAATAAGAATTTAGCTCACTCCAGAAGAACAACACTTGGGAGTTGGTTGATCTTCCCCCAGGGAGGAAGCTAGTTCAGTGTAAGTGGGTTTTCAAAAATAAGTTTGTTGCTGATGGTTCACCTTTGAAATATAAGGCAAGATTGGTATCCAAGGGCTACTCATATGTACATGGCATAGACTACAATGAGACCTTTGCACCAGTGCCAAAGATGGACTCCATCGGGCTAGCCTTAGCCATTGCAGCTTCGAAGCAGTGGGAGATACATCACATGGATGTGAAGTTTTCTTTCCTGACTAGAGATCTTACTGAAGAGATTTACATGCAGCAGCCTCAAGGCTTTGTTACTAATCCATATCTTGTCTGCAGGCTAAAGAAATCATTGTGTGGGCTTAAGCAAGCCCCTAGGGCTTAGTATGCCAAGATTGATGGCTTTTGGTTGTCATTGAGTTTTGCTCGATGCAAGTATAATCCTAATGTTTATTTGAAGCTGATTCATGGTTCTTTGATTATTATTGTCTTTTATGTAGATGACCTTCTCATTACAGGAAGCTCAAAGGATGAAATTGCCTCCTTGATGGATGCAATGAACCATGCATTTTCTATGACTGATTTGGGTTATTGAGCCAACTCTTGGGTCTCAAGATTGCTCAAACCAAACATGGAATAAAAGTACATCAGTACAAGTAGGATTTGGATTTCCTGAACAAGTTCAACATGAAATATTGCAATCCAAGCAAGACTCCCTTCCTTTCAGGAGTTAAGCTTGAAGAAGCAGATTCTTCACCTATGGTAAATAATACACTGTATAGGCAAATGATTGGGTTTTTGTTGTACCTTACACATACTCGACCTGATATTTATTATGTAGTAAGTGTGGATTCAAGATACATGGATCATCCTCATGAGATCCATTGTAGAGAAGCCAAAAGGATCCTTAACTTTGTTTAGGGAACAAGGACTCATGGGATCTTCTACAAAGCTAAATCTGATCTTGATTTGATTGGATTTACTGACAGTGATTGGGTAGGTGAAAACACAGATCAAAAGTCAACATCAAGATATGTGTTCATGCTTGCTGAAGGACCAATTAGCTGGTCAAGCAAAAAACAGAGTTCCATTGCACTCTCATCTACAGAAGCAGAGTACAGAGGAGTTGTAAATGCAGCAACTCAATGTTTATGGTTGCAAGGGTTACTTGGTGAGTGTGGCTTGAAATCAGAATACTCAACTACTATCTACTATGATAATTATACTACCCTTCGAATATGCAATGATCCAGTTCAGAGACAGAGAACCAAACACATTGAGATCCATATGCACTACATCAGATAGCTTGTGCATGATGGCACCATTCACCTACTCTTCTGTTAATCTTCAGAACAAGTAGCAGACATATTCACCAATTTTTTTTGTGAAAAGACATCCAACAATCTAAAATCACTTCTAGGGATTGCTGATCATGCTGTGATGCATGATTGATGACAAGATTTTAAAATTTTGTTTTACTGTCCATGCTTAGGGGAGGATTTTTCCCACTGGGTTTTTGCCTCTTTCCTTGGTTAAATGGACATGCAGTATGTAAAGGGTGAATAAGCCTTGTTGCTAGGCCCTATTATTTTATGATATTTTACTCATAAGTCAGGCTTAAGGGGGCATGTTAGAATAATGAATCCATAGTTAGCTACCTTAGACATTAATTATCTCCATTTTTTTCTTATTTGCCTAGTTTCCATATTCCACTCTATGCAAGTTGTCCTCCAAATGTCCAAGATGGTCAAAATTGCTAAAACTAAGTCATGGAGTGCTTTGGAAACCTCTTGGAATCATTTCTTCTTTATTCCTGGCCTCCCTAGTGCATATCTATTTTTTCTGCTTTATTGCTTGCTTTTACTGAGTTTTAAGGCAATTGGGAAAGTTTGACTAGGTGAAGTTAACTTGTTTTTTGTCCCCATCATCCTCCTATCTTTTCTCCTAATAAAAGCATGTATGAGTTGTCCTTCCATCACTTATTAGCTTTCCTAATTGATTTTTCCAATTCGTGAGCTCCTAGACATATTTGGAAGTTGCTTTATGCAGCTATGGGGGATTTTCTTAGATTCAGTAAGCCTGCTTTTGACCAATTCGAATGGCATCCCAATGCATTCGAATATCTAATGTAATTATTTATTGTGGTAGCCTATGACTTCACAAGGATTGGCTATTGTACACTTATTCAATACAGATTAGTGTTCTACTCCATATTCACTCTCCTTTGTGTGTAATTTGCATGTGTAATTGGCAATTTTTGTGAGTGTAATTGTTCTAACACCTAGGTTCAATTTCCACAATAATAAGAATTACTATGGAATATATCAAAGTAGCGTGGAAATGGTTATTCTTTGCTCATTAAAAGTCATTTTGACATACAAATCTTGGGAATTTCGACTTTAAAATTTATGAGAATGAAGAACATAGAATATTGAATTGATTAAAATCAGAAATGGACAATTAAATTCTTTCCCAATTCGAAATCATCAGCATCACAATGGTTCACAACAAGATAGTGGGGAAATGACACTATTTCTTCATTATTCAACATTTTTACATGAATTCTTCTAGGTTTTTCGACTTGAGAGTCTTCTATACGTGAAATACAGATCATATACATAAAAACATAAGATAATGGGCATTATAATATCCCACAAAGATATCAATAGTTCACCCAAAGTGCAATCCCTCCATTGGCATGAATATGGTGTGAAAACTAGAAATAGTTGAGAGAGAGTGATGCAATAGAAGAATCTACATGATTTCTTGTAGCTTACACCTACAAATAAGACTCCATTAAAGCTCCATGAAAGGCTTGAGTGGCCTCTACAAACACCAACTTGGGTGGGAATCTTTCACCCTCAAAATTGGCTAAGGCAAGAAAACTAGTAATCCACTAGCTCCTGCAATTCACAAATGATCAAAATCTAGTATCTTGGTTTCTTTCTATATTTTATAAAAATCCTTAGCCTTTTAAGGTTCCCAATCCATCCACAAACTTAATCCAATTCGAATTTGGGTGTGGGCTCAAGATTTTCCATGTGTCCTCCATTTCCTAGCCTTCCATCTTCCCCCAATTTGAGTAGGAACTCATTGAGCTTCCCCAACTCACATGAGAGATCTTCTGGATTCTCTATTTCAACTTGACTGTTATGGAGAGAAATTCCTATGGCTTGGGGTACCACAACAGACAGCTAGACTCCAAAAATCAATCTTTCCCAATATGCAATAGAAATAAAATATCTAACACTAAAGGATCGAACCTCGTACCTTATTCCGGACGGTTGAAGTAGATCCCCGTTGAGCTTTCTAATCTTCAGCTTGAATTGATGTAATACTTCCTCAACAATAAGTAAACAATACAAGCATACTATATTTCATGTTGTTAGATCTATTCTAGCATATATAATCAATAATGTAAAAGCATTTGACATATTCCAATGGATACAATATTCATTCAAATACACATTAATGGACAGGAAAAGATATTTCTATTAATATGAATCAGAGATTACAAGTGACAACCTCTGACGGCACGTTTGCAAACCGAAGAAACTGAATCCCCCACTTGGGCCTCCACCACCTCAATCCTCCATCACTTCGATAGCAAGCTTACTAGCAAAAGGAAAGCTTGGGAAGAACACAATAGTGCTCCAAGCGACAAAGGGATGTAGACTCAAGCATAAGTTCTGGCAACAATGGACTATAGTTTCATTACTCTCAATTCTCTCTTATGCTTTCAATGTCTCAATGGGTTCCTTATATAGCTTTTCAAAGGGATACTGAAAGGTCGAATCCATGCGATCTCAAGGCATATGGAAGGCCAGGAGTCCTATGAGTCGGATCCAAGGTAAGGAACACTCCAAAAGGATTTGGATTATGTACACATCCCGATGTACGCGACTATAGAGGGAATATTCACGTATGTACATGGTTATCGGGGAAAAAGCCACGTATATCACTTTTCTTATGTTTTTAGGGATGGTCAAGGATACATCAAAAGACAAAGAGTGGTCCATAGGGGCTAATGGGTCTGCAGCGGGACAGGGGAAGGCCATACAATGCGTGATTCACCTAGTGTGGTGAAATCCACTATAACAGATGCCCCCAATGTATGAGATCAGAGGGGTTATACAATGGCCGAAATACATTACAAGTCCATCCCAGAAATGAAGTGATGAAGGTACCCAAATGGAAGACCAGCCACCCAATCAACATAGTACAATAATACAACTCTGCATATAACTGCAAATACATATAGCAGTCTCGGATACATAAGAGTACAATGGCCATGAATAGGTATGAAACATGATAACACATATGTGGTCATCGCCACATACAATATACATAGATCAGAATCTCCATGATGAAGATATACAAAGGACCATGATCTCCACAAAGGCTGAAGATATATAATATATCAAGATCTCCATAGTGGCTGGAAATGTCTGACACATACTGGAACAAGTCATGAGAGCTGAAATCTCATGAATATTGGCACGATCAAGGAGGTAGCATATAGTGGATGCCATCAATCTGGAAGGTATTCTACACACACCGCTACGAGTACATGTCCTACTATGCGAATAGAGGTGTCGAGGTCGAACATAGTAGTCCATCATCTGATTACCGGTCATTGATGTATACCGTTAACAGACGAGAGATCACCCACCAATAATGAAAATGGGAATCAAGGTACTAGAGTGGAAACTAACAAGTGTGAATAAATGTGTTGAGGTTGAACACTTGAGAGAATCCATCGATCAGGGGATGTTGATGTATTCCCAAAACTGTCGATGGCGAGAGAACCTGCCATTGATGACTGCAAGTCTCAAGGCACTCAAAATGACTCTAGACTCCAATCCCAGAATAAATTATCTGAAGTCGATGGGATGAAATCCGCTGGAAGGAGGGCATTAGGGCATCCCCCATCATCCAACATGAGGTACTCAGCAAGGCTGTATAATGTGGAAGGACTCGATCATAAGGTGCACGAACCAGTAACTGTACTGAGAATGCCCAACATGCAAAGTCAAGATAACTGAGGAATGGCCGACTCAGGTTTCAACTTCCTTCGAACAAGAGCATAACGGCGTATGGTGACTGAATGAAGGCAGCATAGACTCGATATACAAACTCGGACATCTCTATGACGCAGGAGGCATCAATAGAGGCTCCATAGGGACTGGAAGCATAACCAGTCGGTGGAGATAAAACTTAGATAAACGAGTACAGCTCCTAAAGTCAAACTATAACCCAACCAATGGATGTGATATACAGTGCTCTGTTCGAAGGCGACACAACTCGACAGCTGCCAAAGATAATATCTTTTCTTGTTCGGATTTTTCATTTTTTTATTTTTTTGGTCTTTTTCAGTTATTTGAAAAGCTTGAAAAAAGAATAAACTAGCTTTATAGTTACAAACTAGGTGGAGACGAGTGTCATGAGGGAAAACAAACTAGTTCCAAGCAGTGGAACATAACTATACTCAATGCAAAGATACATGTGTAGGATATCGACACTCAGGGAAAAATCCCCTCCTGGTAAAAAGGGAATCAAGCTGCGAGGGATATAAAGAAAGGCTCTACATGGCTAGACATGAGACAAGCTCGGGCTATATGGCTGAAACGCAATGTCAGGGGAGCCGGCCTAAAGCTCAATAAGACAGGCAAAGCTTATGATAATGCATCCACAACTTGATACAAGGGATTCTGAGGGACCATGGCCAGCATAAGATCAAGAGGAGGATGAGGATCTTGCTAAATGTCATGGCAATACTATACAACAGACTCCCACACCCTAAATGGGGAAACATCGGCATGGGCACCAAATGCAAATAAGGTGCTAACTAGGGTACCCATGTAAGGTGAGGCTCTACCACTCATATCATGCCACTTCTATAGCAGCAAGAAGCTTCCATGACATAATAGAGTGGGTTAGTACCTAAGGATATAGTGACATGGTCATAAGGTCATGCAAAATGCAAACGGTGGTGAACCTAACCTATATGCCAGTGTAGATGTTATACCTGAGATCAGTACAAATGGGTCAATCCAAAGGCTAAAACGACGTTGAAAATGGTCTTCTACATCACATATTATGTCAAAAACGGTCCAAAATGGTTAGAAACGGTCAAAACTATAGGAAAGGGGGTAAAAATTTTCAAATATTTGAAAATTTTTCTATAAATAGTAAAAAATAGAAATCATTTGAAACTTTTACCCATTGGAGCTCTGATTTTCAACTGCAAATTCCAGGAGATCCAGCTGACGGAATTCACAACCGTTTCTTCCAGGTATTTTCTCATGTTCTCTGCTTGCATTTCAATATAATTTTTACAAGTTTTCATGGTCAAATGAGTTTATTAAGGCCAATTCTACATGAGCGCTGTGGCCCATGCAGGTATCGAGGCTTTTTCCGCGTATAGGGCTGGCTATACACGGAAAAGGGGCTGGAAACCACGTACATACACGGATTTTTGCAAAACAGCCGCGTATGACGCCACGCAAAAGGATTTACAAGAATCTAATGGACGTTTGGTCAATTTCTCATGCAGGATGGTGCTAGAGTGGCGAGAATGCGAGCATGGTGAAGTAGAGGAAGTAGTAAGGGCTGACAGAATGGCTCAAGAAGCTCTAAGAAAATGTGGACTCTACAAGTTTTGGTGCCTAGGTGGCTTGAGGGCCAAACTAAAACTGCTACGATGCTGGTAGATTATTGGGATCCAGACTCAGAGTCCTTTCGGATAGACGGCATGTCCCTCACTATTGAGGTGGAGGATATCTACTTTATCACAGGTCTATCTAGACGAGGTGAGATGGTGAACCTTCGTGCCTGAGGAGGGCCAGGTCATGGGCTTACTATTGATGAGTACATAGCTGTGTACTGCTACCCAGAGACTGAGAAGGTGGGGAGCCAAGTTCCCACTAACGCTATACAGGTGCTGGGCCTAAAGGCCATACTACTGACGCTGGGCAGGATAGCAGGCTTAGCATCACTCTATTAGGCCTCTCAGCCACTGATGTTCTATGCGGTGGAGTGTATGACACCGACCATCTACGACTGGAGTACTTCACTACTGAGCAACATGAAACATCAGCTTAGTGAGTGCAAGGCAGGTAGGATACAGAACTTCGGGTTCAGCAGCATCTTGAGCAAGTTTTTCTTCAAGTGTGTTCCAGGATTGAGCCTCAGAGTGGATGTTCCTCTCCACGGGGTTTGAGATCTGACCCAACGACGTTGGGCAGACGAGATGCGCAGACTGGGGGGTGGTAGGGTGGCCAACCCTTATTCAGTAGACTTTTTTCCATGGTGGCGACGATAGATTGTTGCCATAGATGACTACCCTTATGCAGGGATAGATTTCCGAGGAGATCCGGACATGCCATTTCCACCAGGATCAGCATATGGAGACATAGGTAACGAATCTCGACTCTTACTCTTTTTAAAAAAATTTGAATTATTTAATTTTTTTGTGTTTTCTTGATTAATGGAATAAAAAATACATGGTTCTGGGTGACAATACATAATGACATCTACTATTCATGTGTAGATGTGGGACCATGGCGACCAAAGGGATTCCCACGTCATAGACGAAGGGGAAGAGGAGACGATATCACCAGTGTGGATGCGGAGCGAACGCTCCAAAGCATCCATACCAACTTCATGCGACTTACTCACAGGGTTCCCATGGTGCAAGTCGAGGACTTGCCTGAGGCTATGCAGAGACAGGTGGTGGGTGTACCACGTGCATGGGTGCATTTATTCTAGTGGCTAGCTAGAGCCATGGTGTCATATCATGATCACAACCCTCTTCCACCCCCACAGGACTAGACACCTAGGAGTGTATCTATTTTGTACTACCGTGTATATGATGGTGACTTTCAAAGCCCCAATTTTTTATTATGACACTATGTATTACCACATTTTTGATATATAAAAAGTTTTATGGTGATCGGTTTATTTATTTACATGTGTAAAAATTGTGTTTATGATTAATTTATGATGAATGAAACAAATGCCAATCTAACAGATAGTTAGCATATGAGTCAGCAATTTGATTATAATTTCTTGGAATGTGTATATATGTTATACTCTCAAATTGCCGTTCTAACAATCTCACATGTAAGAATCTCCTCAATAACGTCGGATATCTAACATGGTACAAACCATTGAGCTGTGACACTACTAACTCTGAATCAAGACGTACCTCAAGAGACAGAACACCATGCGAAATGGCATCCCATAGAAGCTCGATAACGGCACTATATTCAGCAACATTGTTGGAAGATGGTCGTAGACATACACCTCCTGAAGACAGTACATGACCCATAGGAATATAAATCACCCAAGCAGTTGAGGCTGAGTGTTGAGTGTGACGGCTTGCACCATCTGCGAATCCTATGTAGGTGGAAGATTCCATTGACATCTGCCAAAAGAAATGGAAACTAATCACAAACCCGATCACGATAAACAAGACCTAACTATGCAAAAAAACTGTACAATAATATACAACAAGCAACCTTGGCTAAAGATCATGCATAGTATTTTTTGAGATAGAGCCCATTTCTAGGCTCCGCCAAGGCCATCCCTTCGTAATATACTAACTCGTAGGCACCCTTCTCTAACACACGCTTGACCACGTAAGGACCATGCCACATAGGATTGAACTTCCCTACCCCCAAGGGTTCTTTCGATTGATCCCACAAAAGGACCAAGTCTCCCTCACTAAACACTCTCGGACAGACAGACTTATCGTATTGGGCCTTTACGCGACACTTATTAACCTCTAGAGTCACCAAGGCATCTCTACACTACTCATCGAGCTGCTCAAGGTGAACCAAATGCTCCTCCAAAGGCGAAGTGTCTGGTAAGATTTCCACGGCTAACTTCAACGAAGGAATCTCGCATTCAACTGGCAATATCGACTCCACTCCATGGACAAGCTGATATGGAGAAAAACCATTGCCAGTATTTACCGCGGTTCAATATGCCCACAAAGCAGGGTATAACATAATATGCCAATTCGTCTTGCTTTGTGCGATGGTTCGTTGGGGAATGGACTTAAGTGATTTATTCACTGCTTCAACCTGTCCATTCGCTTGAGGATAGTAAGAAGAGGAGTGCTCTTGCTTATACCCTAACTTGGATGACAACTCTTCCATCATACGGTTCTCAAAGTGCGAGCCATGGTCAGTGACAAGCTCTCTCGGAATCCCGAACCAAGAAATGATTTGGTTGAATATGAAGTGAGCGGCTGTCTCACCGTCAGATTTTACTGTATGCATTGCCTCAGCCCATTTCGTGAAGTAATAAACAGCCACTATGATATGATGGTTCCCCCCAGCCGAAGTTGGGTTGCAATCCATAAAATCGAGCCCCCATTTGGTGAAGGGACTGGCGGTGATATAAGGGTGTAACGAGGCAGGCTTCGAGCGCATATTACGTGCGAACACCTAGCAAGGGTGGCACCTCTTAACCGCTTCAATACAATCCTTGAAGATTGACAGCCAGAAATAACCTGCTCTCAAAATATTTTGAGCTGTAGAAATCCCAGATAAATGACCACCACACGCCCCTTCATGGAAATCATTAAACACTACCTCAGCCTCATCATGAGTTAAACAATGTCGTAAAAGGGAATCTACTCCACGGCGGTACAAAGTATTGTCCACTATGAGGTAGTTCTTGGAGACGTGACGTAATCGTCATCGTTCATCTCGCGAGAGGTGAGTAGGGGTCCTCTGCATTTGCAGATATACTATGATATCCCCATACCATGGGTCAGCCGTTGAGATTAAGAAAATGTGTTCATCAACGAATGTATCTTCACATACCAACTCCTCAGCCTCGCTCGGAAAATATGATATGAGCTCTGCAAAGATTAAAGATTTCTTCGATTTTGCCGAAACAAATTCGAGATCAAACTCTTCCAGGATGACAATCCATTTATTATATTTTACCCCAATCATCCTACGTGTGAGGACGAATTGAAACGGATTGACATGGGCAACAACCAAGGTCTGGTGAAGGAGAATATAATGTCTCAAACGCTGCACCGCATGTATAGTAGCTAAGGCAACCTTCTCGACATGAGAATACCGAATCTCTGCGTCAATAAGGTTTCATCTTAGATAATATATGACATGCTCCTGGAGCTCCTCATCCTCTTGAACCAAAACCATACCAATCATCTCTAAAGACGCGACCACATATAATAGGAAATCACGGCTATAATCCGGAGGACTAATCACTGGGGCCGATGCTAGGGCTCGCTTATGTGCATCGAAGGAGTCCTGGGCTCGCTCATCCCATTCAAAGGGAGTATCCTTCTTCAGGAGACGCATGAAACCTCTAGTCAAATTGGCAAAATTGACAACAAATCTTCGTAGGAAGTTTGCCATGCCTTGCAAACACTGAAGATGACGAATATTTCGCGAGGGAAGCAACTGAAGTATTGCCTCAACCTTCAAAAGGTCGACTCTTATACCCTCTTTCGAAACGATAAATCCTAACAAACGACCTGATTTCACGCAAAAGATGCACTTATGAGGGTTTAATCTAACAACATAGTGTCGGCATCTTTTGAACACCAATATCAAGTGATAAGAATGATGCATCCTCATGCGAGAATGAGCAACGAGGTCATCCAAAAATACTTCAATAATGGACTTGAGATCGTGGAAGATCAAGGTCATCGCCCACTGAAACGTAGCTTCGGCGTTTTTAAGGTCGAAAGGAATTTTTCGATACGCAAATGTTCCCCAAGGACAAATAAATGCGGTCTTATGTTGGTACTTGGGTTTAATTTGAATCTGATTATACCCAGAAAAGCCGTCCATAAAGGAGAACACCTCGCTACCTGCACACTCATCCAAAATCTGATCTATAAACGGTGTGGGGAAGTTATCCTTAGGACAGGCATGATTTAAATCACGAAAATCAGTGCATATACGGATCACTCCCTGCTTATTATCCACTGGAATGGGGTTTGAAACCTAGTCCGTCAAGGGATTGGGATAGATGGAACCAGCTTTCAATAGCTTCTCTATCTCTGCCTTTATGGTAGGTTCTTTCCTAGGATTTACCGCGCGTAAACGCTGTCGAACAGGCTTAGCGTTGGGGTAAGTCTTAATCTCATGTTCGACAATCCGAGGGTCAATCCCTGGCATCTCATCGTAAGACCAAGTAAAAATGTCACGGAATTCCTTGAACAGCTTAGTATACTCCCGAATCTCATCTTGGGAAAAATCCGCCCCAATGTAGACATTCTCAATTGTACCAGGATTGCAAGAAATGTTGATAGGAATAGTTGCCGATATATTCGCCATGTTTCCATCAGCCATCTGACCAAGAGAGCTTAATGGAACCATGGGTCTACCAACTTTCTGACTAAGAATTTCCCTATAATCCTCATGCTCCAAAAGGTCAAGCTCTGGAAGGAAGTATGATCTATGATGAAGTTCCTCCCATGGTGGCTCAACTCCCGACATAGCCTCAATAATCGCTTCATTTGAAGGGAAAATCATATCAAGGAATTCGTGGGCATGAGAATACTATACTTCCCATGCCGGCAGCACATAGGGGTCTTCCTCCTCCGTCCCTGAAGAGGAAGAACAAGGCTCTGCAGCAGATTGGATATTAGCTTGGTAAGCTATCATGACTGCAAGCAACGGCACGCTCATCTCAATGGCCTCACTCGAAGGACTTGGTGAAGGAAGAATCCAAGGATCTCCCATATGACTTGTGTGAAAAGGCACCGATCTCGTAGATGTCGAAGCACCATCGAAACTAGATCCTATGATAAGGACGGGTGCAGGACAACTAATGGTTCCCATGAGGGACGGATACATGCCTACACCCACACTCCCAGTTGTTGGCTGGGAATGTTCAACTTTCGGAACCGAAGCTTCTGAAGATGCAGTAACAGGCGGATTCTTGAATGCCATTTGATCAATCGTTACAATCTTCCCATTATGAGGAAAGCATACAATGCAAAACACGGAAGACGCAACGGCTTGCATACTATACATCCAGTTCCTTCCCAGTAAGAGATTGTAGTCAAGGGGTGCATCAACCACCTCAACCTCTATCGCAACGGTCTTCCCTCCCAAACGGACTTTAAGGGAAGGAAGGATACCGTGTAGCCTAAACGATCTCCCATCAAAAACAGTTAACATGGTTGTAGATTTTGACAACTCAGGAGAACCGAGACCCTTCCAACAAGACAAAGACATCACAGAAGCAGCAGCGCCCTCGTCAATCACAGTGCGCTTGATGATCATATTAAGACATTCTACATGCACCAAAAGGGACACATAGTAGGGTAAGTGAGGCTGATGTCCTACGGTTTCAAATTTGATCACTGAGGAAGAATCATCACCATTCACACCAAGAGCAGAAAGAAAAGCCTTCCTTTGCGATGGACAACTCTGAAGCACTTCCAATGCAGACATCGCACAAGGAGTATGGCCCAAGTCCTCGACAACTAAATAATTCTGGGCGGCTTGGGAATTTGGATTATGACCCGAACGCTTAAGTACCCCCTTAGGAATGCGAGGTGCAGCCTCAGGTTTATCCGTAGGTTTCTCAATGCGCAAAGGGGTTCCTGGTGGATCAGGTTCTTTGCCTGGGTTGGGTTGTGACGAAGTATAATCTTTCGCACGCGTCACAACTTTTGCGGCATGGACCATATTAATGCACCCACGACCACTAGCTTCAGCTGGATATTCATCACTAGATTGATCATCGGACTTCGAGTTCATATTATGGTTATGCAGTAAAGGGTTCATTAACACAGTTGGGCCGTGTGCTATGAACTTCGAAGCTTCATCCATTCTAGGGCACAAGTAAGTGAGGTGATCGTCCTTACATAGCTTGCAAGGAAACTTAACCTTACGTTTATTCTGCTTGTCCCCCCCAGCATTTTTATCGTTCTTGTCATTATTATTGTCATTCTCATTCTTAATCCCACCCTTTTTATTATTATTGTTTTTACCCTTTTTTCTATTCCGTCTGGGTTGCTGGTTACCCTTCTGGTCGGACGATTGCACAGCAAGTACATTCGTTGTTTGGGCAGGATGGGATGAAGCCGTAGCTTGTCCCGAGGTAGATTGGTTGATTGACAATTGAGCAACTTGTTTCACAACCAAACCTGCAGGTTTCTTACTTGCACTAGCCACAATGCCGTCGGCATGTGGTCCAAGTTTGACCTTGGGATCGAAACTAGAACGAGGAGCGTTAGGTATAATCTCATATAACAAACCAGACTGAGCATAGATCAAGTCTAGTTCCTGCGCCCTAAAGATGGCTTGTTCCTCATTCTATACTCTGGATGTGGAAACATCCTTCACTATATATGGCAATAAAGATTTGAGGAACCACTCAAGGAGGAACTTCAGCAGTATAAAGGCTTTAATTAATCTCTTCCGTCTACGCCACTCCTGAATATGATCAAAAATATGGATGGCTTTATCTTGCTGAAATGTCGACAAGAGTTCAATACCAACATCATAGCGCACTGGTAGCTGGAAGTGATTAAGGAAAGTCATCGCAAGGTCGTCGAACAAAGTAAAGGCACCCCTAGGTAACTCTATATACCATTTCACCGCAAGCCCTATAAGTGTGCGTTGAAATAGTCTCAAACGGACTGAGTCCTGATGCAATGAATTGGGAGAGAACCATAGGTGGAATGTCGTAACGTGTACACTCGGATCCTCTCCTGGTTTGCCTTCGAACTTAGGTATTTCCAAAGGAAGCTTGGTAGGGACAGCCGGCCAAGCCGAGTCATGAGCCACAAGATCATTCGTAAGTCTCGATAAGTTAGGTAGATTGAGTGTCGCGAGGAAAGGGAGCCTAGGATGATGAGGCCTATGGACCGCTCCCTGGTTCATATAGGATTGATTACCACCATGACCTTGGCCATAGTGACCTCCTCCTGTATGACCCATATAGGGTGGCGTGGAAGTACCATAATGAGGTGGACCTTAACTAGTAGGAGCTACAAAGCCGTAATTAGGAGAGTACGCAGGTTGTGAATACCCGCCTCCGTAAGGTGAAGAGACCTATCCATACCGCATCCCATAATAGGGTCCATAGGTCACCACTTGCGATGTCCCATGAGACACTCCATAGGTAGGGATATACATTCCGGAAGTAGGAATATGCATATCGGAAGTAGGGATATATGTCGTGGAAGTAGCAATCTGACCTCTAGAAACATGAACATAACCTCCCGAAACCACGGGTGGTATGTAGGCTTGAGACACAATTGGTATAGTAATCGCAGTACGGATTTGACTCGTAGCTACATGCCGACTCGAAGGACCGCGTGAGTAAGGTGGAGGGTTTACATTTGAAGAACTCAGAAGTGAGGATGAAGGAATATATGTAAGAAGATATGTACTGGTGCCTATCGTCACTCGTTCCGGACCTAGTATCCCTATCAGATCACTAACTCTAGACCTAGGAGGTAAATAAGATGGATCTTCCACCACTGGGATGGAAGGTGCAATGTGACTAGTACTCCCAAACCTCTCCGCAAGTTAAGCCATGGGATTGCCCCCAGGCATAGTGCTAGGCTCAAAATCGGATTCGACATGAAATGTCAAATCATGCATAGGAAAACCAGTCGTAGCATAACTACCATAGCTAGTACTGGTAGGTTCAAAGTGAGTCTCGGTGTCTTCCGGCATTCCATACTAGTAATGTGTCAATGAGGGGTCAACCCTAGAGTGACTAGGTCTATCATGCATGGTTCCTATCTTCGAAATCACAGGTCCTAACTCAGTTAGGTCGGGTGAAGGGTCATAAGTAGGCGTGAAATCCCCATCGTCAACGCGAATGGGAGGAGGTGGCTTAGATTTATCCTCTAAATGATCTCCCGTGGTGTGTGAATCAATGTGTGATATAGTCTGCATGAACTGTCTAGGTACCTCTCCCAAAGGAGGAGGATTGGTAGAAGGCGAAAGTCCTGCTAAACGATGAGAATGGCACGGAACCGCACCCGACTCCACAATGACTCAAAAAATAGTAAAGACTCTCTATTTACGTCAACCTTAGGCCAACTAGCATGCACAGAACAATCACTATAAAATATAAAGCCAAAAGCAAGCAAACAAGGGCTGGTTAAGTGAGCTCCCGAATGTGTCCAGTATGTCTCGCATAGGAGAGGCTTGAGAGGCCCTTGTCACCACAAGCGGAGGTTCGAAACCAATTATTGTGGCCCTCAGCTTCAACGCATAAAGCGACTGTGCTGTATGACCCCAACCTGGCCGGGACACATGAAGAATAACCTCTACACGTACCCCCTCGATATCCTAGTTATGGTCACTATGGTCACCTCAATATAATCAATGGTCAGGCGGACAGTCGCAGGCGGGATTGACCGTATGGGCAGGGTAGCAAAGCCTGAAACTCCTAAAAGAGCCCCTAGATACGAATACCAACCTGGCTATATCGCCGGTGCTACACAGTTATCGACCAGGGGTTATCCCAATCAACAACCGCTCACACTGCCTAGTGCTTGACTCCCTTTTGAGAGGAGCTTCCTGAGAACGCCGGTTATACCAAGGATTTCACACACTCCCTAGACAGACACCTAGTTGTTGTTGTTTAGTGATCTTGGAGAATTGACTTACAATGAACTATTCCAAGATCCTAAAACCTAAGCTTGTCGGTGCCCCCTAGAAAAGAAAAGAGTGTAATTCATTTTAATTAGCGTTGATTTTAGTTGGCTTTATTACTCAAAAATAGGATATGGTCGTGCAACTAATGGTGTTATGACACAACAAGAAGTAAAATGCACACCTAACAATCAATGTAAATGCATTGTGTCCATGAAAATAGGGTATGCGTACTACGTGTAATGCACAATTTCTTCTTCAAATGCTGAATGCAAATTTCCCTATATGAAGTCCTAACTATTACTCCAAAGCAAATCTAGATCTAGTGCAAGTACAATGCAAAGTGCAAAATGCAATGCATGATGATAAGCAAATGTTTTTGGATTTTTTGAAAATAAAGAGATACAAAAAGCAAAAGAATGATTCTACCCACCCCAGACTCTGCAAGCACACATAAATAGCATTCCATCAAAGCACTAAGGTAAAAGGGCTCTAATGCACTAATCTCAAACAAAAAATCAAAGATGCCATGACAAGAACTTTCCTAAAATAAAAAATTTAGGCTAAAAAAAACGTTTCTGGTCAGAAACAGAGGTATTAACAGACTCAGGTAGTGCCAAAGGAGACTCAGCAGCTAACAGAATTCACCCAGCAATCCACTATCTTCCACAAAAAGGTAAAAACCAGGGTATACATGACTGTGTGCAGTGAACCCGCATGTATACGTGAAAATCCCAGGGGAAACCCCGTGTATACGTGACTGTAAGTGAAAAACCCGCATACAGGAAGAAAAAGATGCACAAATCCAAGGCAAACAGACAGGCTGAGACTAAATTCACACCAATCAGCCTGTACCAGGCATACATGCTCCCATACCTGACATAGAAATAAGAGAGAGAGAGCAATTCAAATACATTGAATGCCAAGAAATCAACCCGCAAAGGACAATTACTAGGAACTCCCCAACGGAGTCACCAATTCTGTTACGGAGAGAAATTCCTATGGCTTGGGGTACCACAACAAACAGCTAGACTCCAGAAATCAATCTTTCCCAATATGCAATAGAAATAAAATATCTAACACTAAAGGATCAAACCTCGTACCTTATTTCGGACGGTTGAAGTAGATCCCCGTTGAGCTTTCCAATCTTCAGCTTGAATTGATATAATACTTCCTCAACAATAAGTAAACAATACAAGCATACTATATTTCATGGTGTTAGATCTATTCTAGCATATATAATCAATAATGTAAAAGCATTTGACATATTCCAATGGATACAATATTCATTCAAATACACATTACAAACTGGGACATCTCACAGGAGGCATCAATAGAGGCTCCATAGGGACTGGAAGCATAACCAGTCGGTGGAGATAAAACTCAGATAAACGAGTACAGCTCCTAAAGTCAAACTATAACCCAACCAATGGATGTGATATACAGTGCTATGTTCGAAGGAAACACGACTCGACAGTTGCCAAAGATAATATCTTTTCTTGTCTGGCTTTTTGGTTTTTTGATTTTTTTGGTCTTTTTCAGTTATTTGAAAAGCTTGAAAAAAGAATAAACTAGCTTTATAGTTACAAACTAGGAGGAGACGAGTGTCATGAGGGAAAACAAACTAGTTCCAAGCAGTGGAACATACCTATGCTCAATGCAAGGATACATGTGTAGGATATCGACACTCGGGGGAAAATCCCCTCCCGGTAAAAAGGGAATCAAGCTGCGAAGGATATAAAGAAAGGCTCTGCATGGCTAGACATGAGACAAGCTCGGGCTATATGGCTGAAACGCAATGTCAGGGGAGCCGGCATAAATCTCAATAAGATAGGCAAAGCTTATGATAATGCATCCACAACTTGATACAAGGGAGTCTGGGGGATCATGGCCAGCATAAGAGCAAGAGGAGGATGAGGGTCTTGCTAAATGTCATGGCAATACTATACAACAGACTCCCACACCCTAAAGGGGAAAGATTGGCATGGGCACCAAATGAAAATAAGGTGCTAACTAGGGTACCCATGTAAGGTGAGGCTCTACCACTCATATCATGCCACTTATATAGCAACAAGAAGGTTCGGTGACATAATAGAGTGGGTTCATACCTAAGGATATAGTGACATGGTCATAAGGTCATGCAAAATGCAAATGGTGGTGAGCCTAACCTATATGCCAGTGTAGACATTATACCTTAGATCAGTGCGAACGAGTAAATCCAAAGGCTGAAATGGCGCTGAAAACGGTCTTCTACATCACATATTATGTCAGAAACGGTCCAAAATGGTTAAAAACGGTCAAAACTATAGGAAAGGGGATAAAAATTTTCAAATATTTGAAATTTTTTCTATAAATAGTTAAAAATAGAAATCATTTGAAACTTTTACCCATTGGAGCTTTGATTTTCAACTGCAAATTCCAGGAGATCCAGCCGGCGGAATTCACAACCGTTTCTTCCAGGTATTTACTCATGTTCTCTGCTTGCATTTCAATATAATTTTTACAAGTTTTCATGGTCAAATGAGTTTATTAAGGCCAATTCTACATGAGCGCTGCAGCCCATGCGGGTATCGAGGCTTTTTCCGTGTATAGGGCTGGCTATACACGGAAAAGGGGCTGGAAACCGCGTACATACACGGCTTTTTGCAAAACAGCCGCGTATGATGCCGCGCAAAAGGATTTACAAGAATCTAATGGACATTTGCTCAATTTCTCATGCAGAATGGTGCTAGAGTGGCGAGAATGTGAGCATGGTGAAGGATTGGAAGCAGTAAGGGCTGACAGAATGGCTCAAGAAGCTCTAAGAAGATGTGGACTCTACAAGTTTTGGTGCCTAGGTGGCTTGAGGGCCAATCCAGGACTGCTACAGATGCTGGTAGATTATTGGGATCCAGACTCAGAGTCCTTCCGGATAGACGTCATGTCCCTCACCATTGAGGTGGAGGATATCTACTTTATCACAGGTCTATCTAGATGAGGTGAGATGGTGAACCTTCGTGCCCAAGGAGGGCCAGATCATGGGCTTACTATCGATGAGTACATAGTTGTGTACTGCTACCCAGAGACTGAGAAGGTGGGGAGCCAAGTTCCCACCAATGCTATATAGGTGCTGGGCCTAAAGGCCATACTACTGACGCTAGGTAGGATAGCAGGCCTAGCATCACTCGATCAGGCCTCTCAGCCACTGATGTTCTATGCGGTGGAGTGTATGACACTGACCATATATGACTGGAGTACTTCACTACTGAGCAACATGAAACATCAGATCAGTGAGTGCAAGGCAGGTAGGATACGGAACTTCGGGTTCAGCAGCATATTGAGCACGTTTTTCTTCGAGCGTGTTCCAGGATTGAGCCCAAGAGTGGATGTTCCTCTCCACGGGGTTCGAGATCCGGCCCAACGACATTGGGCAGACACGATGCGCAGACTGGGGGGTGGTAGGGTGGCCAACCCTTCTCTAGCAGACTTTTTTACATGGTGGTGACGACCGATTGTTGCCATAGATGACTACCCTTATGCAGGGATAGATTTTTGGGGAGATCCGGACATTCCATTACCACCAGGATCAGCATATGGAGACATAGGTAACGAATCTCAACCCTTACTCTTTTTAAAAAAAATTGAATTATTTAATTTTTTGTTGTTTTCTTGATTAATGGAATAAAAAAGACATGGTTTTGGGTGACAATACATAATGACATCTACTATTCATGTGCAGATGTGGGACCACGGTGACCAGAGGGCTTCCCACATCATAGACGGAGGGGAAGAGGAGACGATATCACCGGTGTGGATGCAGAGCGAACGCTCCAAAGCATCCATACCAACTTCGTGCGACTTACTCACAGGGTTCCCATGGCACAAGTCAAGGACTTGCCTGAGGCTATGCAGAGACAGGTGGTGGGTGTACCACGCACATGGGTGCGTTTATTCCTGCGGCTAGCTAGAGCCATGGTGACATATCATGATCACAACCCTCTTCCACCCCCACAGGACTAGACACCTAGGAGTGTATCTATTTTGTACTACCGTGTACATGATGGTGGCTTTCAAAGCCCCAATTTTGTATTATGACACTATGTATTACCACATTTTTTATATATAAAAAGTTTTATGGTGATCGATTTATTTATTTACATGTGTAAAAATTGTGTTTATGATTAATTTATAATGAATGAAACAAATGCCAATCTAACACATAGTTAGCATATGAGTCAGCAATTTGATTATAATTTCTTGGAATGTGTATATATGTTATACTCTCAAATTGTCGTTCTAACAATCTCACACATAAGAATCTCCTCAATAATGTCGGATCTCTAACATGGTACAAACCATTGAGCTGTGACACTACTAACTCTGAATCAAGACGTACCTCAAGAGAGAGAACACCATACGAAATGGCATCCCATAGAAGCTCGATAACGGCACTATATTCAGCAACATTGTTGGAAGATGGCTGTAGACATACACCTCCTGAAGACAGTACATGACCCATAGGAGTATAAATCACCCAAGCGGCTGAGGCTGAGTGTTGAGTGTGACGGCTTGCACCATCCGTGAATCCTATGTAGGTGGAAGATTTCATTGACACCTGCCACAAGAAATGGAAACTAATCACAAACCCGATCACGATAAACAAGACCTAACTATGCAAAAAAGATGTACAATAATATACAACAAGCAGCCTTGGCTAAAGATCATGCATAGTATTTTTTGAGATAGAGCCCATTTCTAGGCTCCGCCAAGGCCATCCCTTCGTAATCTACTAACTTGTAGGCACCCTTCTCTAACACACGCTTGACCACGTAAGGACCATGCCACATAGGATTGAACTTCCCTTCCCCCAAGGGTTCTTTCGATTGATCCCACAAAAGGACCAAGTCTCCCTCACTAAACACTCTCGGATGGACAAACTTATCATATTGGGACTTTACGCGACGCTTATTAACCTCTAGATTCACCAAGGCATCTCTATGTTACTCATCGAGCTGCTCAAGGTGAACCAAATGCTCCTCCAAAGGCGAAGTGTCTGGTAAGAGTTCCACGGCTAACTTCAACGAAGGAATCTTGCATTCAATTGGCAATATTGACTCCACTCCATGCACAAGCTGATATGGAGAAAAACCAGTGGCAGTCTTTACCGTGGTTCGATATGCCCACAAAGCAGGGTATAACATAATATGCCAATTCGTCTTGCTTTGTGCGATGGTTCGTTGGAGAATGGACTTAAGTGATTTATTCACTGCTTCAACCTGTCCATTCGCTTGAGGATAGTAAGAAGAGGAGTGCTCTGTCTTATACACTAACTTGGATGCCAACTCTTCCATCATACGGTTCTGAAAGTGTGAGCCATGGTCAGTGACAAGCTCTCTCGGAATCCCGAACCGAGAAATGATTTGGTTGAATACGAAGTGAGCGGCTGTCTCACCGTTGTATTTTACTGTAGTCATTGCCTCAGCCCATTTCGTGAAGTAATCAACAACCACTATGATATGATGGTGCCTCCTAGCCGAAGCTGGGTTGCAATCCATAAAATCGAGCCCCCATTTGGTGAAGGGACCGGCGGTGATAATAGGGTGTAATGAGGCAGGCTTCAAGCACATATTACGTGCGAACACCTGGCAAGGGTGGCACCTCTTGACTACTTCAATACAATACTTGAAGATCGACAGCCAGAAATAACCTGCTCTCAAAATCTTTTGAGCTGTAGAAAGCCCAGATAAATGACCACCACACGCCCCTCCGTGGCAATCATTAGGCACTACCTCAGCCTCATCATGAGTTAAACAACGTCGTAAAAGGGAATCTACTCCACGGCGGTACAAATTATTGCCCACTATGAGGTAGTTCTTGGAGACATGACGTAATCGTCGTCGTTCATCATGTGAGAGGTGAGTAGGGGTCCTCTGCATTTGCAGATATACTATGATATCCCCGTACCATGGGTCAGCCATTGATATTAAGAAAATGTGTTCATCAACGAACGAATCTTCACATACCAACTCCTCAGCCTCGCTTGGAAAATCCGATATGAGCTCTGCAAAGATTAAAGATTTCTTCGATTTTGCCGAAACAAATTTGAGATCAAACTCTTCCAGGATGACAATCCATTTATTATATTTTCCCCCAATCATCCTATGTGTGGGGACGAATTGAAACGGATTGACATGGGAAACAACCAAGGTTTGGCGAAGGAGAATATAATGTCTCAAACGCTGCACCGCATGTACAATAGCTAAGGCAAGCTTCTCGACATGAGAATACTAAATCTCTGCGTCAATATGGTTTCAGCTCAGATAATATATGACATGCTCCTAGAGCTCCTCATCCTCTTGATCAAAAGTAGAGTGGAAATGGCTCAAAATTACTATGGAATATATCAAAGTAGAGTGGAAATGGTTATTCTTTGCTCATTAAAAGTCATTTTGACATACAAATATTGGGAATTTTGACTTTTAAATTTATGAGAATGAAGAACATAGAATATTGAATTGATTAAAATTAGAAATGGACAATTAAATTCTTTCCCAATTCGAAATCATTAGCATTACAATGGTTCCCAACAAGATAGTGGGGAAATGACACTATTTCTTCATTATTCAACATTTTTACATGAATTCTTCTAGGTTTTTCAACCTGAGAATCTTCTATACGTGAAATACAGATCATATACATAAAAACATAAGATAATGGGCATTATAATATTCCACAAATATATCAATAGCTCACCCAAAGTGCAATCCCTCCATTGGCATGAATATGGTGTGAAAACTAGAAATAGTTGAGAGAGAGTGATGCAATAGAAGAATCTACATGATTTCTTGTATCTTACACCTACAAATAAGACTCCATTAAATCTCCATGAAAGGCTTGAGTGGCCTCTACAAACACCAACTTGGATGGGAATCTTTCACCCTCAAAATTGGCTAAGGCAAGAAAACTAGTAATCCACTAGCTCCTGCAATTCACAAATGATCAAAATATAGTATCTTGGTTTCTTTCTATATTTTATAAAAATACTTAGCCTTCTAAGGTTCCCAATCCATCCACAAACTTAATCCAATTCGAATTTGGGTGTGGGCTCAAGATTTTCCATGTGTCCTCCCTTTCCTAGCCTTCCATCTTCCCCCAATTTGAGTAGGAACTCATTGAGCTTCCCCAACTCACATGAGAGATCTTCTGGATTCTCTATTTCAACTTGACATGTTAGATATGTCAGATCTCAGCCTTCATATCTGATTTGTGTCATAGGTGTCATAGTATCTTCATCATTGTTGTCATAGAGCTAGGGAATCTAGTCCAAGTGTCTCACTAGCTCCAAAATGACTCTTCCTTTCCCATGTAAGTTACATTTCTTCTCAAATTCGACCTATGATGCATATGGATAAATTTTATTAACCTTATAACTCATCCAAGAACCTTTATTCTTCCCGTGGATTCGAAATTGCAAGAGGAGGTTGCCATTTGGTACCAAATTTCTAGCTTGTGTGGGCCCCATAGTCTCCATGTGTCTCCATGCTCCATTTCCACTTCAATTTTCTCTTGTATTTATTTATTTTTATCCTTTCTTAAATATTTATTCCATTCTAATGTTCAAACATGATTTATTTTCCCCCTTATTCCATATCCCAAATATTCCGCCCCTAACCTAGGAAACTAGTAATTTTCATCCTTGGCAATTATTTGACCCTTAGCATCAATTTGAAAAAACGTCATGAATATGGAAAATGTGATTAGGCCATTGTGACCCAATGCAAAATTTTGGATATGAAAAATCCTCCCTTCCCAATATTGCTTTTCCTCAAGCAATTTCAAGCATTGGTGTTGAAGAACCTGCTTTTTGTATGATTCTTTGAAGTTTCCATTGAGTTTCCCAACTTTACGTCTTTGATATTCCATGAATATTTTTGAGAGGAACCACCATGCTTGCTGCTTCACTACTCTGATTAAAATCAGTTTATTAAGTGGGGAATCCATCTCACATACTGCATTTTTCCCAAAAAAATTGAAATCAATGCGACTAAAAACTATCCCAGGGTCCCATTGCTTGTATTGCACTCTGACAATTAGGAGTTCTCTCCAACCCATACCATTAGGAAAGAAAATTACAGGATCCCATTTTATTGTATGCATTCTTACAAATATCATGAGTACATAATACATATCATCAAAGTACATAATAACATAATAAAAACGTACATCAATGATGTCCCTCATCAAAAAATCATGAAAGTGCTTATACCTCCAAGTAAGTAGACCACCATTTTCCAAGTGCATACAAGCTTCAAGTCACCAATAAAATGTGCTCCAATGACATAGGTTAGGATCCCATGTCCTATAATGTTGTTCCCAAATAATGTAATATGCATCAAAGTAATAATCATCCATGTGTTCTTTCATCCAAGAAGTGAATGAATAACCTCCATCAAAATATGAACCAAATAAGGAGGAAATAAAATATGAAGACTTCAAGTGGCTCATAGATGTCTCATCAATACATCCATCAATGAGAGAATCATAAAGATATAAAAAAGTATGTGGCTGGAAAAAAAAATGTTCTCCAATCATAAATATATTCACCCCAGTGTTGGATGAAGTTCCTCCAACATCAAATGAACCAAGTGTTGAGCAAGAAAAATCATGAGTCTTCAAGTGACGCCAATGCATATCATAGGTGCATCCATGTAGATGTGCATCATCATAAATTAAAAAAGGATGCTGCTGAAAATGTGAATAAGAGTGTGCTCCAACCATGTTATCATAAAAATTAAATCTAGTAGTTCCATACTCCTCACGTGGCACTATAAAAAAGAACCCTTTCACCCATACTTCGTTGAAACTAATGCTGCAAAACATGGAATGGTAGGATGTAGGAGAATGAAATAACTCACCCAAATGATCAAAAAGTGCAGAAGTTTCATTATAGGAATGATCCATATGGGTAGTATCATGCATATCCTTCAAAAGTGTGAAACCTTTGTCATAGATTGGTTCCAATGTAGAGGAATCATGCGCTTCTTTAAAAATTACATAACCTTCGTTAAGAGACAATTCAAGTTCCTCTTCCACCACATCAAGTGTTTGTATCTCTTCAAGTTCATCTTCAAACACATCAAGTGTAGAAATTCTGACCAGCAATAGATTAATTTCACTCACAACAAATTACAATTGATCATGCAAAATTGTCAACAATGGAGACTGAAAATGGAGCTGTAACACAAAATTATATTAACTCAGTGTACAATAGCCAACCCTGTAATAACATAGGTTTTTGTATATATAGAATACATCAATAGGTAGAATGCATGAGGAGGCATCCAAAACTAGCATAAAGCAGGCTTATCCAAAATAGGCAAATCCCCCGTAGGTGTAAAAAGATGATCCCAAATCTGTCATGAGGCTCACGAATTGGAAAGGGCACATGGGAAATATAATGAGTGGTGGAATGGCATCTCATACATGCTTTTACATGGAGGAAAGAGTGGAGGATGAAAGGGCAAGAAAACAAGTTCACCTCACCTAGTCTTGCTTTACTATGTGCCTTAAAACACTGAAAAAGCAGTCAATAAAGCAGAAAAAGCAGAAGGGTGCCTAGGATGCGAGGAATAAAGTAGATTTTATTCCTAAGGCTTTCCCAAGCACTACATGAGTCAAAGATGGCAAGTTTGACCTCTATGGATAGGCAATTAGCAACTTGCACATGGTGGGACTCATGAACTAGGCAAATAAGACAAAAATAAATGAATTAATGTCTAAGTGGGTAATACTATGGGTTTGATTATTCTAACATCAAGAACATTCAAATTTCCGCATTTCTCATGATCCATCATGTCATTAGAATCCTCTGAACAATCTACCATTTGACAATATGAAACATAGGAGGAAAAACAAGTGTCTTGCAACTTTTCAAGAAGTTTCTCATTTTGAATTGTGAGCTTATGAATAACTTCATTATTCTTCAAGTAGGATTCATGTAATCATTCACTAAGCTCAATGACATTTTTTCTATCAAAAATTAAAAACATGAAATTACCTTTGATGTTGCACGTTTCTCTTTGAATCTTCTCCATGTCTTCAAGGAAGGATGGCTCCTCCAAGGAAGTAGATCTCCAACAATAATTTGATACAAATGCTTGAGTGTCATGGAGTATGCTAAGGGCCTATTGGATATTATTTTCATTCATATTTAAGTACCCTTCAAGAAAATGAGGCTCTTGCGAATGAACCTCCTCATATTCTTCCTTCTTGCTTGGACCAACTTCATGAAGCTCAAGTGGTGATGGGGTAGTTGATCTTGTTTCTTCTTCAACTGCTACAAGGTCTTCATTTTCATGTTTAATGGAAGTTTGGATTGCAGAAACTCTTTCAAAAGTGATCTCTATGTCACCAACATAGAGGTGTTATCACCCATTAGTAGGTACTCCTTCATAGTTCAAGCATCCATTAGTAGATTCTCTTTGTTTCATATCCAAGGTAGAATGTGTCTCAAAATGATCTTCATTATTTTCAATAGAAACTTCTTCATACTTATGTGATGTCTCTTCACATTTTTCAGAGTCACTTGGGAGTGAATTTCAATACTCTTCATGTACTACTTCTTCTAATTCACTTATTTCAGAACTAGGTGGTTCATGAGTATTCTCATTTTGCTCCTTCAAGCAAGTTGATGCATTTTTCCCCTTGGTTTTTTTAAAATCAATATATTTTTTCCAACTTTGGATAACCAAATATTTGAATCCGTTCATAATATTATTGGTCACATATTCAAGTATAGGTTCCATTCTTTTTATTATCTCCTCACCATCATATGAGCTTCCCTTTTCATCTTTAGTCATAGTTTCCCCAAAAATTGCTTTCTTCTCCTACTTTTTTTTTCCTCTTCAACAAAAGCACTTTTGAGTCTCAATATATAATGGTGGTCCTTGAATTATTGTAATAATAAATATCAGACCACATCATGTTCCAATATCATTCTCTGATACCACTATAATTTCTATATTTTAAATTTTATTAAATGACCATTTTGTTTCACTTTTTCCCCAATTTTGACCTTAACTAGTTTTGATGTCTAGACCTACAAATTAGTCCAAATGCTCCCAAATTTTATCTGAAGGTACATGAATGATACTATAAATTAAATATGATGTTCAGATATGTTTAAGTACCTCCCAATTAATTCTTCAAACTTTTTTAAAGTTCTTTTCAAAGTAGGATTCTTTACTAGCAAATTGGGGCTCCAATCCCCCTCGGTAATTGCTGAAAATATCTTCACAAATGATCCCAAAGTCACTCGAATTTGTTAAAAAAGGCTGAGAATGCGTAAGGGAAATTTTAAAAGTATCATATGCATCATGGTTCATTTTATACAGGCTTTTATGACTCTTTCCAAAACAACTCCCAAGTCACAATTTCGACCCTTGGGGAAAATGCCCTAAATTTTCTCCCAATTCAATAAAAATGAGTAAAATGGCTTCCAATTCTTAAGTACTGAACATGAGAATTGAAATACACATTAATTAAAGTCCATCCATCATACCTTTATTATATATACATTCCTCCATTCGAAATAATAAGCATTACCATGGCATATATCAAAATAGAGTGGAAATGGTCATTGTTTGCTCATTAAAAGTCATTTTGACATACAAATCTTGGGAATTTCGGATTGAAAATTTGTGAGAATGAATAAAAAAGAATATTTAATGGATTAAAATCATAAATGTACAGTTAAAGTATCTCCCAATTCGAAATCATCAGCATTACAATGGTTCACAACAAGATAGTGGGGAAATGACACTATTTCTTGATTATTCAACATTTTTACATGAATTATTTTGGGTATTTCGACCTGAGAGTCTTATGAAAAGGAAATACAGATAATATACATCAAAACATAATATAATGGGCACTATAATATTCCCAAAAGAGATCAATAGCTCACCCAAAGCGCAATCCCTCCATTGGCATGAATATGGTGTAAAAACTGGAAATAGTTGAGAGAGAGTGATGCAATATACATGATTTATTGTATATTACACATGAAAATAACACTCCATTAAAGCTACATGAAATAACTAAGTGGCATCTCCAAATACCAACTTGGATGGGAATCTTTCACCCTCGAAATTGGCTAAGGCAAGAAAACTAGTCATCCACTAGCTCTCACAATTCACAAATGACAATTTCACAAATGATCAAAAATCCATTCTCTTGGTTTCTTCCTGTATTTTATAAACATCCTTATCCTTTTAAGGTTCCCAATGCATCCACAAACTCAATCCAATTCGAATTTGGGTGTGGGATCAATATTTTCCATGTGTCCTCCCTTTCCTAGCCTTCCATCTTCCCCCAATTTGAGTAGGAACCCATTGAGCTTCCAAAAATCACATGAGAGCTCTCTTGGATGCTCTATTTCAACCTTACATGTTATATATTTCATATTTTAGCATTAATATCTAATTTGTGTCATAGGTTTCATAGCGTCTTCATTATTGTTGTCATAGAGCTAGGGAATCTAATCCAAGTGTCTCACTAGCTCCAAAATGACTCTTCCTTTCCCATGTAAGTTACATTTCTTATAAAATATGACTTATGATGCATATGTCCAAATTTATTAACCTTATAACTCATCCAATAACCTTTAGGATTCCCATGGATTCAAAATTACAAGAGGAGGTTGCCATTTGGTACCAAATTTCTAGCTTGTGTGGGCCCCATAGTCTCCATGTGTCTCCATGCTCCATTGCCACTTCAATTTTATCTTGTATTTATTTATTTATATCCATTATTAAATATTTATTCCATTCTAATGTTCAAACATGATTTATTGTCCCCCTTATTCCATATCCCAAAGCTTCCACCCCCAACCTAGGAAACTAGTAATTTTAATCCTTGGCAATTATTTGACCCTTAGCATCAATTTGACAAACTCTCAAGAATATGAAAAATGTGATTAGGCCATTGTGACCCAAAGCAAAATTTGGGACATGAAAGAGTTGAAGTTAAGCTTATAGTTGTAGAATCATTGGAGTTAAGGTAATAGTTGTATCTAATAGTTAAGTTAATAGTTATCCAATATACCGTGATTAGAGTTGAAGTTAAGATAATAGTTGTATAATCATTGGAGTTAAGATAATAGTCATATATAATAGTTAATTTAATATATTAGGAAGTGTAGGTCAAGTAAAATTCAATATTGGATTTGACATTAAGATAATAGTTGTATCATCAATGGAATTAAGCTCATAGTTGTATCTAATAATCAAATAGGTGTATATAATAATTGAATAGTTTAAGTTGAAGTTTAATTTTTCCAACTATCATGAACTGTACTTATCATATGTTAACTATGTTATTTTTTATTCTTTTGAAATTGTTAATTATGAATTTTGAATGACGCCCATAGAATTAATCTTGAAAGTACACTTGTCTCATTCTCATCCATAGATGAAAAAACATAGATGGTAGTCCACCCCTAAATTCTAAGATATATACGCATATCGACATAATTAGCACACCCACATAGTTTGTGGTTGGATCATGTTGATAGGGATCAGAGGGTTGAGAGATAGTTATGGAATGGAAGACAATTTGGAAATAGTTTTTTATTCCTCATATTCTTCTAGTTAAATGGGTTTAACTGTGAGTTATCCATTCCTAGCTACATGTTATCACTGACATTCTTCCTATTATTTTATCAACTATCAGTTATTTCTAATATTAATTTTATTTTTATCTCACATTCTTCTAGTTATCCGCCATGAACGGTTTGTTATCCAGTCATCAGCTAGGAGTTATTGAACGACTGCCATAGAATCAATATCTATAGCACACTTGTCTCATCCTCGTCTGTAGATGAAAAAGAATAGGTCATAGCATCCAAAATCTTAAATAAAAACGTCTATCGACATAATTAGATAGATTCACAACTGCTAGATGGAGGAGTTTATTAGGAGTTCAAAGAATTTTATTAGGAGTTAGAATATTACATGAGTGCACATTAGGTAGAATTCTAGATGCCAAAAGTACTTATACTAAGCCTTAATCGATTAGAGTTGAAGTTAAACTAATAGTTGTAAAATAATTGGAGTTAAGATAGCATTTGTATTTACTAGTTAAGCTAATATTTATCTGATATAACCGTGATTAGAGTTTAAGTTAAGCTAATAGTTATCCAATATAACTGTGATTAGAGTTTAAGTTAAGCTAATAGTTGTAGAATCATTGGAGTTAACATAATAGTTCTGTTATCACTTCATGAAACTCCTCTAGGATGCATCTCGAGGATGCCTGGTAACTTAAATGTTTTTATGGTTCTCTAAGTGGATCAAGTGAGGTGACCTACAGGACCTCACACTCTCAAGACATGCATGAAACTCAATCAGGGATAAGGCTTCTAACTACCACTGTTTAGAGGTTTGATAATATGGTGTAGAGATGGAGAAATTATCATGCTAGCAGATTCATACATAAAACAATTATATATAAATGGCTAATCATAACAAGGAAAGTAATTATAATTCAAATCATCAATACACAAATAGGATGACATCTATCAAACATCAATTAACATGAAGAAACCTGAATAACACATTCAAGCATAAGCATAGAATACACAAGAAATGGAAGCTGAACATATGATAGAAAAATAGCTTATATTAGGTCATGAGAAATATGAGAATCTTGACAATAGTATTGGTCTACAAGTCCCCGAATTCGAACCTTTTCTATAAGATAAGTCTTAGGATTTATAGCCTTTACAAAAATATTCAGATCCTAAAAAATTGGATCTGTTTTACTAAAAATAGAGAAAATTAATGTTTTTGCAAAATTAGGTCAGAAACCCTAATTTTACTACTAGTTCAACTAACTCTAACAATTTTTCACTCTTTGAACCTTTTGATGACTGCAGTGAGTATTGGAGGAAAGCTGTAGCTGGTCTTATAATGGATGAGCCACGATTGGTTAAAATAGGTAGGGTTTTGTGACCCTCTCCTCTTTGATGTATCCCCAAAACTGGAACATACCTCCTTTGATGGACAACTTCAGCAAATTTTAGATTTTACACTTCATCCTGATTTTTCCCAGGTGTTGGTGAAGTAAACTCTTCAATTTTCTGCTATAACCTGCCCTGTTAGCTCAACTTTTTCCCTAAAAATTTTGCCAAACTGCTGAAAAATGGGGATCAGAGATGCATTTGGTTCTCGAAATATGTGATACCTGTGTATAAACTGAAAGAGGTTTTGGTATATTGGTGTTTTCTAAGAAAAAACCTTTCTCAGTTTCTTGAAATTCGTTTTCATAATCTAGATATCTGTATTTCAAAAACACGTGTAAAACAGGGAAATTCTAAGATCCAAAAATTAGGCCTCAGAGATGGATTCGATTCTCCAAATCTGAAATACCTATAGGAAAAATGAGAGAGGTTATTGTTCTAGGACATGTTAGAAAAAAAACCTCTAAGCATTTTGGAAAATGATTATCCAGTCGCTCATAATCACCTTTTTAAAATGATGAATTTTCATAGTAAAACGCCAATTTCGGTGGTTTAGAGCGCCCTAAAATTTTGGTCTTAGCTACTGAAAGTATTCTTTCAGTGGCTTAGAGACCATTTTGAAACCATGCTTAGCCACAGAAACTTGTGTTTTTATATTTTTGAGTGGGTCCTCCTCCCTATGCCTTTTAGGTGGTTAATCATGCTAAATTATGACATGCCTCATGCTAATGAATTTGATTTTGATGGGCAGACAACCATTTTTGCTTTTCGTCACTTTTAGTGGTTAAGAGTATTTAGGGTTTTGTTTGCTATCTATCGAATGCTGAGCTTTCGGTGGCTAATGAACCACTGCCATGTTCGCCCAATCCACCGAAACTTTCTTTCCAAAAGAATATGTGTAACAAGCTTTTGTTGATTTACTGTCTTTCCGGATCGCATTGTTTAGCTGCCGAAAGGCAGGGCTTTTAGTGGCTAATGAACTATTTGAAAGTTCACCCAAGCCACCGAAAGTTTCCCTTTCCAAAAATCTATCTCATTTGCTTTCGGTGGTTAATGTCCTCCTGCAAACACTCACTAAGCTGCCGAAACCAAAGCTTTTCGGTGGCTAATGAGCTGTTGGAAAACTCACCTAAGCCACCAAAAGTCCTTTCCAAGAATTTTAATAAGAATGTGATGATCAAGATTTTGGTGGATAATCATGGTCCTATGTTAAACTATTAGCTGCCGAAAGCTAGGACTTTTGGTGGCTAATGAGTTATTGAAAATCTTGCCTAAGCCACCAAAAGCTAAAAATTTCAAATTTATCAAATAACAGAACATCAGATACCCCAAATTTGTTAGTCATCCCAATATATTTCATAATATGACTTGAAATCTTCATCCTATCAAAAATAAATTGTATGAGTGAACTTATTGAAAATAAATTTATTTTGGGAGATAACAAGTTGTATCTAATAGTTAATTTAAAGGTAATTTATCAACAATTGTAGCTCAAGTAAAAGTTGGAGTTCTGAGTTGAGATAATAGTTCTATCATGAATGGAGTTAAGCTCATAGTTGTATCTATTAATCAAATAGTTGTATCTAATAATTAAATAGTTGAAGTTGAAGTTTAATTTTTCAAACTAATAGTTGTATCTAATAGTTAATTTAAAAGTTAATATATCAACAATTGCAATTCAAGTAAAAGTTATGATTGGATTTCACATTAAATTAATAATTGTATCATCACTGGAGTTAAGCTCATAATTGTATCTAATAATTGAATAGTTGAAGTTGAATTCAAATTTTTCCAACTATCATGAAGTGTACTTATCACATGATAACTAAGCTATATTTTAATTTTTTGAAATTAATAATTATGAATTTTGGATGATGCCCATAGAATCAATCTGCACATTACACTTGTGTCATTACCTTTTGTAGATGAAAAAACATAGATGGTAGTCCACCCAAAAGTTCTAAGATATATATGCCTATCGACGTAATTAGCTAGATGCCCAAATACCAGATGGATGAATTTATTAGGAAGTCGAACGATTTTATTAGGATTTCAACTATTACATGAGTGCACATTAGCTAGACTCCTAGATGCCAAATGTACTTTGCCTAAGCTTTAAGCGATTAGAATTGAAGTTAAGCTAATAGTCATAGAATAATTAGAGTTAAGATAATATTTGTATCTAATAGTTAAGCTAATAGTTATCCAATATAACCGTGATTAGAGTTGAAGTTAAGCTAATAGTTGTATCTAATAGTTAATTTAAAACTTAATATCTCAACAATTGCACTTCAAGTAAAAGTCATGATTGGCGTTGAAGTTAAGCTAATAGTTGTATCTAATAATCAAATAGTCGAAGTTGAAGTTTAATTTTTCCAACTAATAGTTAATTTAAAAGTAAATATATCTCTTGAAGTTGAATTTTAATTTTTCCAAGTAATAGTTGTACCTAATAGTTAATTTGAAAGTTAATATATCGGAAATTGCACTTCAAGTAAAAGTCATGATTGGAGTTGACATTAAGATAATAGTTGTATCATCAATGGAGTTAGGCTCATAGTTGTATCTATTAATCAAATAATTGTATCTAATAATCTAATAGTTGAAGTTGAAGTTTAATTTTTTAAACTATCATGAATTGTACTTATGAGATGTTAACTAAGCTATTTTTTATTTTTTTGAAATTATGAATTATGAATTTTGGATGATGCCCATAGAATCAATTTGTCTAATTATCCTCCGTAGATGAAAAAACATCGATGGTAATCTACCCCAAAATTCTACGATATATACGCTTATTGACGTAAACATGGTATATTTGTTAATAAAATTGACTCATTTATTGCTCATCAATTTATTATTATTATTATTATTATGCCATGTGTGTGTTTCAAATATTTGTATAACATGGCATATTTGTTAATAACATTTATTTATTGATTTCTTGTTTTATTTAGAAGTGATAAGTACTTAATTTATTCATTGATTTTTGGTTTTGTTTCGAATTGATAACTTTTAAATTTATTCATATACTTTTCCTTTTAAAATGGTAAGGATTTTAATCATAAAATTTTACATTCATACCTTTACATATACATATACATATATATAATAGAAATGTTGTTAACTAGAATTTATTTGTTGAAAAGTTATTAAAAATATATATAAAAAAAACTTATTAGAAATGTCACGAACCTTTCAATTCCATAAAAAAATACAAAAAATTGATATAACATATAAACAAAAACACATCGTTATGTTCCTAAAATGAATTAGTTACTATGGCATGAATACATCTGTCATTGCTTGTACAATCGATTACACAATTCTTAAAACTGTTCTATGACAATTTGCACAAACTGTGGATGTTTACAGAGTTTAACGGCATGCTTCCGTCATACCTAAAGGTGAAGTTTTTGTTCTTTTTACAAATTTATCTTGTTTATTGTTTACAAAAGGATTTCTTATCCCTAATGCTAACTTTGGGGCTCCATCTCTTTCCTTAAATCTTAAAGCATGATGCTTTGGTTGTATGACAAACACACTTAGGAGACCAAGAGTATAGTCTTGATCCCAATATTTAAAATGTAATAAATATTTGAAGAACCCAAGGGTTAACCTTGGTACTAAAGCACATGGTTATAATATATATAACATTGGAAAGGACCAAAGGTGTAACCGTGGTCCTAATGTGTATAATGATGGTTCAACTATTTCGATTTTAATGTTTATACAATATGGATATGGGGTTTATACCATAGTTGAACCTTGGAATGAATATAATAATTGACATGTTATGTTTGCATTCAGTCGTGTGTTATGATTGTTATAAAGTTTGGTACCTTGCTTGAATTGTGGATTAAAGGGTTTTTCTCATTGCGAGTTGACAACACATCCATGCCTTAAAGGCTTGCTCAAGAATGAATTTCGGTTGTCCACCTGTATAACATGATATAAAGGGTTTCGTTAGGGATTAATGTGTTGGTTTTTTTGTCCAAACCCTTCATTATTTTGGTTATTCGGTATGTAAGCATGGGAGCAGAGGATTTTCCCTGTCCTAGCGATTCTATGAGGTTCTTGGTGTAAATCATGTTAGCGTTTAATGGCATTATTCTTGGTTGATTTCGAAGGTGTAAGGAAGGATGCTTGGCACCAATGGCCTCCCTTAGTAATAGCTTATTGTTTACTATGAATCGAACCCAACCACCAGCCTTGAACTGCCTCTTACTAGGTAAAGAAAGAAACTCTTAACTCTGCAAAGATTTTGGAAATGTATTTTATTAACTCTTAGGTTTGTAGGGGCTTATGGTTGTAATCTTTCTTGCATGACAAGGAGGGATAAGGCGTCTAGGAGAATCCAACCCCTATCCCTCTCTGCTATTCAAACAAGGTAATGGAAACTATATTTATTTACATTGTTTAATTCATTTCAATTTGTTTATCATTCTAACTATGGCTAATTCGTTGCAGGTTTGAGAGCACTAGTGAGGATGGAGACAAGGTCACCTCCTCCCAGGCATGCATATTAGAACGCCAAGGTAAGAATAATCAAAACCTTACTTTGCTTAATTTCTAGTTATCCTTTATTTAACTATATTGGTCACTTACTGACCAATGTTTACTTGTTTGTAGGTGTCTCTTGATTGGGTCTTGGAGCCATGAAGAAGATTCAGGCTTCCGCCTATTTGCGAGATAAGTTCTAGGTTCCTTTTGATTCAACCTTGAGGGGTTTATAATTTAAAGGATAGAGGGCTTTGTAGCCTCTATTCTGACATAGGTATTTAAACTTGTTTGTGTGCATGTGTTTGCTTGTTTTATGGATTACAAGTTTATCGTGGGTGCCATCATGGATGGGATTACCTCCACTTTGGTTAATCTGTAAACTGTATTTAATTGTTGGGATTTTGTAAATATGGTCGATGCCATCGGAGATGGTCTTATAACCACAAGGATTGCGCATTCTTTTTGTTTAACATTCAATAATTAACACAGTAATACGACCCTTAGGGTCTGTACCTGATTCTTATTCATGTGTTTGTTAATTGTACATCTCTATAGGTTTAAGATAGTATCTATCATGAATTTAATTCTCTGAATTAGTTGGAACTATTGCTCTCGGTCTGTACCATTAAATAATATGTGTTTTTCATTATTAGGTGATGGATAGTTTCTGTCACTAAATTTATTTCTCGCTGAGGCTTCCATCTATGATGGTATTACTGCCACATAATGAGTTTGATTGATTCGTTGTCTTTTAAAAGGGATTGGTATCCTATAGATTATATTTTGGTTAATAAATGGTAGAAGTTGAGGCACTGAGTTAGCCATGTGATCATAATAGATGCTATTTTTTTTTTTTTGGAAGTGGAACCAATCTCTAAAATTGATACCCTCGACTTAGTTAGGGACTTCTAGTTAATTAATGAATTGGATATTTTTGTAATTTCAATACTTGGTATGGTTTCATATATTGCATAAACATATATATTTGTAAATGAATATAGGATATCTATAAATATTTCTTAAGATCACAATGGATCTCGATCTGAGCATTCTTGATCTGTAATATTCAATTTGTAACAGGGTTTTATGAAATGGGATGCATTTTAATATGTTATAAATCTATGAAGGTCTTTTGGCTCTAAAACCGATTCTAGTATATTTGATTATTAGTTTATGTTATCAACCCAAATGGCACTTCTCCATCTGAGTGCCAACACTTCATATGTTGGTACACAAAAGGACACTTATGGATTGAAGGTTGCCTAAACACTATAGATGGGCATGACATGAGATGCATTCACTATCCAACCAGCTTTCCATTTTACCTTTCTATATGTTGATTGTCGTACGTGACTATCTCTACAGCAACTCATGTACATATGCAACTATCTCCACAACATCCTGCATACTGTACGCGAGTATATTCATTGCAACCCACGTACAGATCTATATGTGGGTTTCCCTTATAGCAACTTGCGTGTCATACACGGGTTGCTAGTATCAATACTCGCGTACACATCCATTCGACATTTAAAATAATAAAACATGATTAATGGAGATTTGTTGAGCCTTAATCATTAACCAACTCAACTATCTCAACCTCCTCAACCTTCGAAACTGCTCTATTTTCCAAAGTATAAATAGAGGCCTTGGGGAGGGCGTTAATCAATCAATCTTGGAGAGCAAAGTTATGTTGGTGGTATATCTTCAGAAGTCTTTGGAGTAGTAGAAATCAGAGTCCTTTGGTTGCAGAGGACTCCTTGTTTCAGGCGTTGGGCTGTACACTTATTTCATTCATTATTGTTAATAAAGAGAATTCTTCTTCCAACTTTGTGTTGAGTCTCTTTCATGTATCATGGTTTGATGACTATTTTTGATTAAGTACTTTATATATTGTTTATCTAACTTGTTATATATACATGTATAAGATTGTACTTTGAGAATTTACTCTTTGTAGGTGAAGGAGGTGCATCCATGAAAGCATTGGAGAGGAATAGAGAGGGAGAAGACAAAGCTTGGATCAACCATCGTTAATCGGGTGAGTTCAACATTTCTTCCTATTCCTTTTCTATACTTTAAAGCTGATTGTCTACAAGGTTTAGAACTAAGTTGGTAACCCCAGACACTAGGCTACAAGGGTGTTTATTCTTGTACAACAGGATTGGCGACTCCGCTAAGGAGCCTAGACTGCTGTGGGTTATTTCTGTTGACCGTTGCCTAGTCTTTGCCTTGATTCTATGTGTGGTGTCATGTCTTGGTTCATGCTTAGAGTGGTGTCTGAAGACCTTGAAAATTTTTCTTTTATTAGAAAATTTTATACCTGTACGTGGGTTTCTCTTGTATACAGTCACGTACAGAGGCCTATGTACACGAGTTTCTCTATAAGACAGTCGTGTACAGTATGCGGGTTTCCCTTGTACACATTCACGTACAATCCTGAGCATTGAATTTTTGGGCTAGGGTTTGCTTGTCCCTATCCCTCTATAAAGTTTGTTTTCTGGTTGGTATTCCTTATAAGCATTGCACTATGAGTTTGATGACCTTGTTACCCACACCTTGTGCTTTCTTGTAAATCCTTTCAGTTATTATTGTTTGGATTGTCTTTCTGTTAGCAGCTTGAAGTGGATTTTCCTGTTTGGGTTATAGGTTCAAGTGACTGGTTGTCTGAATCAGTGATCAAGTTTCTAGACACTGTATATCCCATTCTATTTTTGGATAGTGATTGGTTTTCCACTTGCCTTTGTTTGATCTCAGTGATTTTCTTTCATTGTCTCCACCCAAGCTAGGGTTCCAAGTCTTCCTTAGGTGGTTGATTTTTTGGTCTTATTAATATGTTTACTTCACTTTGCTTACTTTATACAGTTAGTTTAATTCAATCATACTCAATTTTTTTGTGCATTTAGGTGCATAGTAGTCTTTGAGCATTTTAAAAAGTGAAAAGAAAACATTTAGAAGCTTTTGCATTTGATTTTGCATAGAGTAGTTTTATTTTCAGTTTTTAAAATATAATCTCAAAAAACTACAAAAAATATAGTCTTAGTGTTCTCTTTATCGTTGCATTTTTCATCAATTTATATTTACAAAAAGAAGAAAAAAGAAGCTTTTTTTTTGGTAGTGATAATTTGCTTTGGAAGTATACACCATTGTTTTTACATTTATTATCGTGTCAAAAAACATCATAGTCTTTCACTCCACTTGCCTTCTGAGTAACAAATAGCCCTTAAAATGAACATAATAATTAAAATCTATTAGTAATTTTTTTTTTAGGGCCATACACTTACTAGCTTAGGCTAGACTTGTGGGATAGGAAGTGTAAACTTCCCATAAGTTTTAAAATTCAGACATAGTGGGCTAATCGATAGGTAAATCCTTATCTTTATCTATATTATTTGGGAAGCTCCTCTCAAATGGGAGTCAAACACGAGGCCGCATGGAGGCATTGGACTGAGGAGATAACCCTCTGATTCTTTGTTAAAACGTAAATCAGGACTTTTACGCATCTAGGGATTCTATCCTAGATGGATTTTCAGGCTCAAATACCCTACCCATGCATATGAGTCAGGCTTGTGACTGTCCTCCCATACTGTTGGTATAGTTAAGGTAGCCTCTAGTCTCTTGACATCTAGGGTTCATACCTAGTTAAACCGGAAGGCTATTTCTAGTTCACCTTGGATGGGCTTGGAATGTAACCCTTGTTGAAAGTGTAGGAGGGAAGTGGGTGATTCCTCTGCTTATGCCTAAGAACCTCTTTAAGGACACCAAGTAACTGTTCTTCAGCTTTCTTCAGGAAAGCATATCTTTTACCTTCGCTGACTATTGAGACTTTAGTATTTTTCGTAGTGATTGCTCTGTGGTTTGTCTATGTTTAGTCGAACTTAGGGTTTGAATTCTCAAATTTACAATTGTAGAGGACCAACCTATTATAAGGACACGAATGTTGCAAAACCTTCCTCCTCTCATCACATTGGAACCTCCACCTCCACCTCAAAGGCGGAGATTGGACACAGACGGTTCATTTGAACTTATAGGAGTAAGTGAAGTTCTAGGTGAACCAGAACTTAGGGCTAACCATTTTGATTTTAATACAGTTCAGATAGAATACTTCCAAGTTGATGAGATTGAAAGGAATTTTAATACACCCTTGATTGAATTAAACGATCCTGTGATCAACCAGGTTTGTCCTTTTGATCCACCCATTTTTGGTGTCCCTGTGAGCAAGATAATGTCTACTGTGGGAGAAAGTTATTTTTTTTCACCTCAGCCTTTCCGAATGAAGGGGTACTTCCTCCCCTGGTAAGTGCCCCTAGATCTAGCATACCTACTATGCCCTTAACTCCAGTGTGCCGAGTGGTTCAACCGCTGGTTCCCATAAGCCTAGCAGGTGCTTCTGGTGGCATGGTTAATAGGATTCCTAGTATACCTATTTTTCCTTCCTCCTTCACACACACTGCCTAGAGTGGTTTGGTAGGATCCTTGGATTTTGTCCAAGGATTTCCTTGGAATGGGGGGCATATTCCCCCGTCCACTCCATATGTCGGCCCATCACCTTCTTATGGAGGAGTGCAGTTTGGAAACACTAACCCTTACAGGAAAGGTTTTAAAACTCCAGTCTCAGGCCCGTTCACAAGCTCCCCCTTTTTGTTGTTTAGTGGAGGGATACTTGCTCCTGTTTTTCAAACCCCATTTTCTACTGGAACAGCCAGAACCTCTTATACTGCACCTCCCACCCATAATCCCATGGCTTACAAATGGAATCCATTTCAAGGTAATCCATCCACTTCGCAACCAGCGGTAGGGGGCAACCCCACCTTTACATATGGGAATTTGGGGGCAAGTCCCTCTAATCCCCAGAATGGCACTTTTAGTGCTCCAGTTCGACCTAAGATTCCTTTCTTGGCAACGTTAAACTTGCTAGATTTTTCTAAATTGATGAATGACTTGGTGAGGCATGACCCCTCGTGGCCACCTGTCCCCACCAAATTTCCATCGCACATCCCGAAATTCGAGGGCAAAGTTGGTGAAAATCCTAGGGCTCATGCCACCACATTTCATTTATGGTGTTCTTCTAATTCGCTGAATGGAGATTCATTTAGGTTGAGGCTGTTCCAAAGAACCTTAACGAGTAATGCAGCAAAATTGTACATTGAGTTGCCTTCTGCTACATTCAGTAGTTTTTCAGACTTGGCTAATGCATTCCTTAGCCACTTTTAGCTTTTGGTTCGATATGATTTCAGAATGGACTTGTTATCTACCTTCAAGAAGAGCAAGGCTACCCACATCTCGGATCACATCCAAGAGTGGAGGAGGTGAAAGAGCCTTATTAAAGCCACTATTCCTCCTAAGTTTTTACTAGAGTGGTTCCTTAAATCCCTGTTACGTTACATATCTAAGGACGTATCCACTTCAGGAGTGACGAATGAGGAAGAAACTATCCTCAAGGCCCAGCAATTGGATTTGATTTATTCACAATCTAGGATCTTGTATGAGATTATCCCTGAGGCACCGAGGCCTACCCACAATGCAGAGAAACCTAAGCCTGGACCCCTTACAGACGGTGTGGTTTGGTTTACAAACTCTCCCACTGTAGAATCTTTGGCCAAATAGCTCCATTAGATGTCCATCAAACATTCTATGGAGGAGGTAGAAAATGCTTTCCCTTCACCCCAAAATGCATATATTTTTACATAGACCTCTCAGAAGAGAAATTAGTAGCTCGATGGGAAAAAGAAGAGAGGAAAGAAAGGAGAGGGAAATCAAAACAAGCATAAACCCACAAATAGTGCTGATGGGGGTAAGAAAGAAAAGAAAAAGGTGAAATTCCCATGTAAGTTGTGCCATGAGGATCATCTCACTCATCTTTGTCCCCTTATGGAACAATCGCAGAAGCTGCTAAAAGCTCAACAACCGGCTATCCTAAAGGATCCTTTTCCCCAAGGGTAGAATTCAGCTTCAGCTTCTAATGTAGCAGGGGGCACTCCAGGTGCCCCTGACCCCAATTATATCAACATGGTTCGATATTCGACTTTGCTACAGACCAGGAACACAAAATATGAAAAAGAGACTTCTAAGAAGGGTAAGTCTATAGGTGAAACTTCTAACCCTCTCACGATCGAGAAGCCTGTTGAAACTATGCCTAAGATACTGAAAGGTGTCTTCAAGAAGAACTTGCACAATCCTAATGCTAGGGTTGCTTCAAACTACTTTGTGGTTGAATACGTGGCCCAATCCCCTTGTGTAATGTTATCTTTAGAGGTGTTACAGAGTTGTCTCACCTAGCGGGATGCACTCTTAGTAGCCTTGGGAAACATGGAATCGTCGAGTCTCATGCCGAAATTTCACTTGTTTGATGTTAAAATTCGCCTACCTTACCATGTCGCCTTATCAATAGATGTCATCCATGGTGGAAATACCATTGGAAGGGTAGTTGTTGATGAGGGTGCTTCTACATGCGTTATGTCCTTGTCATGTTGGAAAGCTCTCGGATCCCCACAGCTGGTTTCGTCAAACTCCCTGCTTACTGCTTTCGGCAGAAGGTCATTCCATCTACATGGTATCCTACCGGATTTTGAAATTAAGCTGGCAGGGAAAGCAGTGTCTATTGAGGTAGAGGTGATTGATGGACCCTTAGATTATAACCTGCTTTTGGGAAGAAGCTGGACTTATGCCATGTATGCTATTGCATCGGTCATCTTTTGGGTGGTAGTATTTCCACACAAAGGGAAGTTGGTTACTGTTGACCAACTCAATTTTACTTGAAAAGGCCATATGGAGTCTAATGAGTTCGCTGTGCCATTGGTTGATCAGGTCAAACCTGCTGCACAGAGCTTGGGGGCTCGAATGTACGCATCACTAATGGGCACATTTGATCTTCTAGCCCCGATTAACTATATAGGTTCTACTAGTGTGGGGAAGTCCATAGCCACAGTTGTTGATAGGACTGATCCTTGGGTTCTCCCTTCCCCCCATGAACCGGAAGTGCCCTTATTGGCAGTGGAAGTGGCTTACCAAGATATCAGTCAAACCACTATGGATCATGTTCCATACCCTCTCACAGTCTTAAAGGATCTGGAAGAAATCTATTTTCCTGCTTAGGCAGAAAACTCTTCGCATTCTATGGATTGTTTAGATATGGTTTTACCTTCTGATGAAGTCATTTTGGAAGCCATGTGTGGACGTGATAAGATCTGCGAAGATCTTCATCATCGATCCTATTTTATTCCAGAGCTAAGTAGGATAGAAAAACAAGAGTTTCATATGAGACTGGAAAACGATGTTGATACACCCATCAATCCCTTACCAAGGGAAGGAATGTTTGCTGAGGGGAATATGGAAAACATTTCCACTACTATACCTATCAACATCTCTGTAAATCATGATGTTGTGGAAAATATACATATCGGTGCAAACTGCTCTCCCAAGGATATTGTAATCTATACGTCCTTGTTCAAGGAATTCCACGACGTTTTTTCCTGGTCATATGAGGATATGTCATGCATTGATACATCGATAGTGGAGCATGAGAGATGAACATACCCTAACGTTAAACCTGTTCGAAAAAAGTTAAGACCTATTAACCCACATAAAGCAGCGATTGTGAAGGCTGAAGTTGAAAAACTATTGAAAGCTGGTTTTATTTATCCCATAGCTCTAAAACAGTGGGTATCCAACCCAGTTCCCATTGATAAGAAGTAAGGGACCATACGTGTTTGTACTGACTTTTGAGATTTGAATAAATCCTGTCCTAAGGACAACAATTCCATGCCATTTATAGATCAAATTATAGATGTTTGCATGGGAAGTGAAGTTTTTTCGTTTATGGATGGTTTCTCCGGATACAATCAAATTCAAATAAAACTAGAAGACCAACATAAAACTGCTTTCATTTGTCCTTAGGGTACCTTCGCCTATAAAAAAATTCCCTTCGGATTGAAAAATACTGGGGCAACCTTTCAACGGGAAATGAAATTTGCCTTCCATGATATCAAAGCCATTGTCGAACCTTACGTTAATGATCTACCTACGCATTCTCATAAAAGAATTGATCATCCAGATCACTTGTGTCTAATATTTGAACGATGTAGATACTATAAGATCCACTTGAATCCCCACAAGTGCGTGTTCTGTGTCAAGTCAGGGAGATTTATCAGATTCATTTTCTCTAACAAAGGCATTCAGGTGGATCCATTAAAAGTAAAGGCCATTGTAAATCTGCCTCCTCTTCGTTCTATTAGGAAACTTTAGAGCCTGTAGGGAAAGTCCAATTTTCTTCGGCGTTTCATTGTAAAATATGCCAAGATTACCAAGGGTTTCATGCACCTGCTAAAATAGGACACCCCATTTGTATGGGATGAAACTGCACAACTCGCTTTCGAGGCATTAAAAAAATATTTGTTGTCGGCACCTTTACTGCGTCTTCCATATTACACTAGGGATTTTATATTGTATCTAGCCGCATTCGAGTCGACCATTGGGGTAGTCCTAATCCAAGAGGATGATAAGATCTAGGAGCATGTCGTTTACTATCTTAGCCCTACTTTAGTCGGACCTGAACTCAGGTACTCCCACGTCAAGAAATTGGCCTTAGTAACTGTCTATGCTGTTCAAAGGTTACGTCACTACATTTTACCGATGACTACAACAGTAGTGGCCGATGTTAATCCTTTTCAATATGATTTTTCCCGACGGATTGTTGGAGGAAAATTCAACAAATGGATAGTCATTCTCCAATATTTTGACTTGGATTTTCAGTCCGCTAAATCTAAAAAATCCTTAGTCTTTGCTGAGCTTATAGCAACCTTTCCAACAGAAGAAGATGTAGTCATGGAAGAAGACTCATTCCCAAATGAGCATATCTTCTTGATATCCACCTCTGACCCCTGGTATGGAGATATACTTATCTATCTCCAGATTTTGAGGTATTCTGCAACTTCCTCGCGGGAGGAACGATGCAAATTACACCTTCATGCCAAGAACTACCTCATCATAGGAGATACTTTATATCGTAGAGGGGTAGATTCCATTTTGCATCAATGTCTTACCCATGAGGAAGTGGAGATTGTCCTGAATGATTCCCATAGTGGAGCGTGTGGGGGTCATTTATCTGGGTTAGCAACGACCCAAAAGATACTACGTGCCGGTTATTTCTGGCCCACGATCTTTAAGGATTGTGTGGAAGCCATGAAGCGCTGTCATCCTTGTCATCTTTATACTAGAAATATGCGGTCACATCCCGCTCCGTTATTTCCCATTGTCTCAATGGGCCCCTTCATGAAGTGGGGGATTGATTACGTGATGTGTAACCCTGCCTCGGCTAGAGGGCACAAATATATCATTGTCGTTGTGGACTATTTTATGAAATGGGCAGAGGCAATGCCCACCCTTAAAGCCGATGGGGAAACCACAGCTTCTTTCGTGTTCAATCAAATTATAGCATGGTTTGGTATACCCAAGGTGATTGTCACTGACCATGGAAGTCATTTTCAAAATAGCATGATGACGGAACTGACCACTATGCTGGGATTCAGACAAGAACATTCATCTTTGTACTATCCTCAAGAAAATGGTTAGTTTGAGGCTATTAATAAAACTTTGAATTCTATCCTCAAACATACTATTGATCCAGCCCATTCTAACTGGCATATCATGCTATACCCTGCACTTTGGGCGTATCAAACTAATGTAAAAACCGTTAGGGGTTTCTCCCCCTTCCAACCCCTTCATGGAGTGGAAGCTGTTACCTCGGTTGAATGTGAAATCCCATCCTTGAAAATAGTTATTCATGTGTTACCTGACACGACAGATCTTGAAGAACGTCGAATACACTTAGAACATCTTGATGAGAAGCGTAGAGATGCACTGACAGCAAACCAAGCTCACAAAAATAGGGTCAAAAGCCAATATGATAAGTCGGTCAAACCTCGGATTTTCTCTAAGGGGAAACTTGTTTTGCTCTGGGACCAAGACAAAGAACCCCTGGGGGTAGGAAAATTCAAGTCCATGTGGTTGGGGCCTTATGTCGTGTCGAAGGTCTTAAATAAGGGTGCATATGAGTTAATTGATTTTGATGAGAATAAGTTGCTTGAGCCTAGAAATGGGCTCTACCTGAAAAAGTACTATGCTTAGGCTTAGCACTTTTTCTTGTATTTTATTGTATGTATTTTTATGTACACTAGTTTGTCAGTTTGTGTTTTTTATACCATCTGCTGCTTGTTTCAGATGTCTTCTGAGAGGTTCGTAGGTTTCACTGATGGTGCCAGTCGCCACACTTGTAATCTAGCTTCAACGGCATGGGTCATTTATTCTCCCTCAGGACAGTTAGTTGCCTTAGGAGATGCTTGCTTAGTTCTTGCTTCTAATAATGTCGTTGAGTATAGGGCTGTAATTGAGCATCTATGGGATGCTTTGTCACATGGTACCACTTAGCTGGAAGTCCCACTGGACTCTCAACTGGTGGTTTCCCAGCTCAATCGAGCTTATTAGGTGTGAAACCCTATTCTATTACGTCAGTTTATGCAAGTTAGGTTATTGGAAAGAAATTTTGAGTTCATTACATTCAATCATATTCCAAGAAATCAGAATTCATTAATTGATGCATATGCTAATTACATCTTGGATTGGTATTTAACACATTTTTTATAAAAATATACAACATACATATAAAAAACATCTGTAAATAAACTGACAATATATATATATATATATATATATATATATGTGTGTGTGTGTGTGTGTGTGTGTGTGTGTGTGTGTGTGTGTGTGTGAATATCTGTCTATAGATAGGTCGAGTCTCTGATCCTTAGATCTAGTCATAACTGTATCATATACAAAAATATACAAAATATGGATCATAGTCCATCAAATGCCCTAGATTTAAGCTGGACCACCATGGTCCCCCTGGTCTCCCTGTACTCTGGCTTCTTTACCCTCCTTGGCTTCAGGAGCCTCAACAACATCTATGTATACTAAAACTACTATGGCTACCCACCTCAAAAGGCGTATCCAGATAGGTGGTACACCAAGCAAAAACTCCTACATGATGGCTGGGATGTGCTCAATCCATAATCTGGGTACTCTCTGGGTAAGCTTGGCCAGATTCCCCTCAAGAACCCTAATCAACACCTGGTCTTCTCCTAAGACAGGACACACATACATGCATGGATTCCCTTCAGGGCGGACTGGTCCAATATCTAGATTTTGACATGTTATAGGATTAGAACTCTTATACATATGTATATATCTCTATATTTAAAATTCATAAAAGTTTTAAAACTTGAAAATAAAAATTACCTAACTCTCCCCATTCTCCTCCTGGAGGGAGAACGAGGTCTGGATCACCACGAAAATCCATCCCAGCATATGGAAACTGCTCTAGTGCTAGCAACTGCCGCTCCCACCAAAAGTAGAAACCATCATCATATACACTCTGCACTAAGCCACCTCCTCCTTGGCAGAGGAAGATATCTCCCCATCTACTCAGTCTAGGCTAATGAGGAGAATGAACTGGTAGGGGTACTGCAAGGCTCAATCCCGACACTCTCTCTCGAAGAAGGCTTCTAGTATGCTAGAATATCCAAAGTTCTTCCTCCTTCCTCTCTTGCAGCCAGAGAGTTGTTTTCTCAAAATCGGGATAACTCTCAAGCACCAATCATATAAGGCCCCCTGCATGCAATCCACTGCTAACCTCATCTGGTTCAGTGTAGGAAGACGAAGAGAAGATGATCCAACAACCCTCACTATGGTACTTGTCAATAGCTATAGAGGAAGATCACGTATATGTACAATAGGGATGCAACTCCCTCTCTTTTGGGTACCTGGTGCACAGTATGTGTCAATGTAGTTTTGGACACTCAGAGGGTCACCGCCTCTGTCAGTGCCCTCCAAATTGACTAGAGATCCTTGTCGTGATAGACCGACAATGAAAAATATATCCTCTTAAGTAATATCCAAGGATTCACCTTGAAGGTCAAACATGCCCAAATCATGATCCCATTAATTTATCCTGAACTCTAGTAGGCGAAAATTGGCCCGCATAGGTGATGTACAAAAAAACTTTAAGAATCCACTTGAACGTAAAATATTCACAATGGGGGCATCTTGGAGTGCCTCTTGATCCATATCTTCATGCTCATGCACCATCTTCAAACCTAGTAAAACAAGAATTGCAAACCTTTAGTTTCATGTAAAAATTCAAAATTTTGACCGTACATACTTCTTTTACCCTTCATGTAGTGTACGTGACTATCTAGTTAGGCATGTTGCGTAGTGTACGTGACTATCCTTCGGAAAACCCGCGTACAGAACACGTGTATGGGACTTTCACTATAGCGAACCCGTGTACACAGTGTTCCTTGCTTAAGGGCACTCAAAAATATAAAATTTGGACTCAATTTTGAAATTTGCTAGGATCAAATTGAATAGATTAGGGTGTAGTCTTACCTGACACTTGCAGAAATGGATTTGGTCCACCAGATTGTCCACACCGATAAATTGAAGGTATAGGTGAAAACTTGTCTTTTATGGCTAAAATTCAAAATGGCGAGTTTTATTTATGTTTTTGAACTATTTATAGAAATTATATTTCTCAAGTGGGTTTTTTCCTATAGTTCATAATTCACTAAACTAATATCATATTTTTTTTTCCTTGTAACATGTTTATCATCATTTTAATGTGTTTTTTACTCATATAGGATGTTTTTTCATCGTTTCACATGCATTTTGCATCTATACCTACTCCATATTATACTTAGTAATCAACATTTTAACCACGGACTATGGTATTTTTAACCATTAGCTCCTTGTCTTTATCATTTTTCTTCCGTGGATAGGGCCTTCCTCTCATGAGTATCTTCATTTAGAACCTATGTTGTCTTTCGATACTCATGCTACAGCTGTCTTAGGTAAAGGGGAATCCTCTTAGCTAATTTTCACGCCAAATGGAGCCTCATTTTGGTCTCTTTTTACAAGCTATCCCTTTATAGGACTCCCCACCCTTATGGAGTTTCTTTAGGCCCATGTCTGACTCCTTAAAACAGACTTGATTGCCGAGTAAATTGTTCGTTCAAGCTCATTAAGAATATGTGAATGGGCGTCCGCATTGGTGGCAGGTTATCTCTTTCTTGGACCATGCGGAATAGCACGAGAAAGGATCACTCTCTTTTCTATGGAATTGAGAAGAGTATTCTTAGGCATAGGTTTATCACTTTTCTGGACCTGAGGGACTAAATTTATAGAAAAGGAACATCGGTATGAGCTTAGTTTTCTCTTTTTCATGCTCTGTACCTAAACATGAAAAAGATTTTGAGTGTACTTTATGCCTTTGTCATGCTCGTTAAACAGTAAAGAAAAAAGCATCGAGTTTATTGTTGTAAGCCCCATTTCTCATACTCAAATGGATCTTTCCGAGTGATCTTGCTTTCCTTCACACTTGTAAAACTCAAGCTATATGTTGCTTTTGAAGGAGCGTTAGGTAGGTGGTAATTTAACCTTTTTTGGACCTCCCTGACTAAGTACGCAAAAGGTTCACCTTTTCTTCTATGGAAGTTAAGAGAGTTCTTCTGTGGTATGTTTTATACTTTTCTGGCCTTAGGAGACTAAATTGGACGAAAAAGGACCCCCTCGGAGTCTTCTTTGGAGTTTTCAGACTCTCTAAATGTGAAAACACCAACTAAGCATGTACTAGTTCGGGCTCATTAAATCCACAAATCAGTGATACTATCAAGCAATATTCCCTCTTCTCTTCAAGCTTGTTACAAAATGAAGAGAGACTCGAGTTGACTTTTCGGGACTCGTTAAAATTTAACGGGGAAGGTAAGGAAGAAGTTTTCTTTTGGTTTTTAGTTAGTGGCAACATGTCATCCTTGAACATAGCACTCTCTGTCTTTTTCGATACCCATGTTTCAGGGTTCACTTTCAGTTTAGCTATTACTTTGAGTTTATTACTCCTCCTCTTGTCAATTCTACCTGGGGAATCTAATCATGTCTCCTACATGAAAGATAAGTCTAGTTGTTCTATCTATAAAGTTAAAATATGCCTTGGGTCATCTCTATGTCATGCTCACTATTCAAGGACTTAACTCAATGTCTGATCTATATCCTGATACCATCATTGTTGTATCTGTTATCACTTGTGTCTCCCTTCCTTTACCTAGTTCCTTGTTACTCTTGTGACCCGTTGGATGATCTATTGCCTTCCTTATCACAACATGGTTCTGCATCAGCAATTCCTTCCGACGAGACCTAGAGTTTTGACGATCGTACCTCTGGATTCACTTTCATTATTGGTGAATTCCTTTGCTTAAGTTATCAATTATCACCTATTGATTGACAATCTGTTGAATCTGCTCCATGTTCGACTTCACCCTACATTTATTCACATGGATTGGATTTTACTGGTTCTTTGGGATTGTTTGTGAAGACCTTAGTTCCCTATCTATGGACTAAGTTGCGCAAGATTATGTTCTATTATTTACATAGCTTCCAGATCTTTGAATACTCATCATTATTGTATATTGTGGCTTCGATCAACCTTTGTAATATATGCGGACTTGTACCCGTACTATATGATGTACTCAAACATTGTAAAGAAGCTAATGTTCCAGTATATTGAACATAGCATCCTCAGATATGACTTTGTATATGACATTATTATGTATTTGTTTCAGGTACTACCTCTGCTCCATTGGATTTCTGAGTTCTCCAAAGAGAATGATTATAATGTATTTCAGCCATCGCTTCCCTCTAACCTCACACATTAGGGGGCATCTGTTATCAACCCAAATGGAACTTCTCCGTTAGAGTGCCGACAATTCATATGTTGGTACACAAAAGAAAACTTATGGATTGAAGGTTACCTAAACACTATAGATGGGATGACATGAGATGCATTCACTATCTAACCAGCTTGCCATTTTACCTTTCTATATGTTGATTTCCATACACGACTATCTATACAGAAACTCATGTACATACACGACTATCTCCACAGCATCCTGTGTACTGTACGCGGGTATCTTCATTGCAACCCACGTACAGATCTGTACGCAGGTTTCCCTTATAGCAACTCGCATGTCATACATGGGTTGCTAGTATCAATACTCATGTACACATCCATTCAATATTTAAAATAATAAAACACGATTAATGGAGATTTGTTGAGCCTTAATCATTAACCAACTCAACCTCCTCAACCTTCGAAACTACTCTATTTCCCAAAGTATAAATAGAGGCCTTGGGGAGGGCATTAATCAATCAATCTTGGCGATCAAAGTTATGCTGGTGGTATATCTTTAGAAGTATTTCAAGCATCAGAACTCAGAATCCTTTGGTTTTAGAGGAGTCCTTGTTTTAGGCGTTAGGTTGTACACTTATCTCATTCACTATTGTTAATAAAGAGAATTCTTCTTCCAACTTTGTGTTGAGTCTCTTTCATGTATCATGGTTTGATGACTATTTTTTATTAAGTACTTTATATATTGTTTATCTAACTTTTTATATATACATATATAAGATTGTACTTGGATAATTTACTCTTTGCAGGCGAACGAGGTGCATCCCTGAAAGCTTTGGAGAGGAACAGAGCATGAGAAGACAAAGCTTGGATCAACTGTCGTTAATTGGGTGAGTTCAACATTTCTTCCTATTCCTTTTTTGTACTTTAAAGCTGATTGTCTGCAAGGTTTAGAAGTAAGTTGGTAGCCCCAGACCCTAGGTTACAAGGGTGTTTATTCCTGTACAATAGTTTATAGAATATAATTATTGTCTATATTATTTGGTTTGTTTTCTTATGTTGATTTATCGATGAATTTGTTATAATAGTTTAATCAACACTCGATTCGGGTATGGATTCCAAAATAGAGATCCGTTAGATATCAGTACTAATACTAACAATATTATTTTACAGATAAGAATATAAATAAGAAAGAGTATCTAATATTATAATATGTTTCTTCCCTTCGGATAATTTATATAACCAAACTAGGTTGTAACTATTTTCTACCATGTAATTAGATCTTTCATTAATTTTGTTTCAATTTTTTATTCACACATAAGATATGAAGTGTCGATCCGGGTATGAATTCCTAAACATATATTCATAATGAACCATTGATCCTATTTGTTGAACCACAAGAAAAAAATCCACTTAACGTGCCATCTCTTGCATTATCAGATTCAATTCCCCATCCAATGCTAGCCATGTTCTTACTTATGGTCACACTATTATATAGTATTTTTCCTAGGACTTGGTCATTTATGAGCCTCCACTTTAGCACTCAACAAAGAGTTGTGACCTGATTTTGGGGAAGATGCCTCCTTCACCTTGAGTTCTCACTTAGCAACTACAACCACTTGTCTTTTCCTCCTATGGGTCAGCAAATAATCTTCAACAACTATTTCATTTATGTTCCCTCTAGTATATTTTATTAATAAAAGAATAATCCATTACATTTGTTTTTATTTTTGACTTCTTGTCAAATATATTTAAAATAATAAAATAAAATATTCAAAAATAATTTAATAAAAAATTATTAATATTGGTGTATTACATACACATCCCCTTAGAGGATAACATCGTCCTAGTTTTTATTATATTTCTGTATTTATTCGTCCATTTCTTCAACTTGAAATTAGATCGGATATCCCTCCTGCATATCACTTTAAAAATCCCAAGTGGGATCTTCTAGACTAAGGTGCTTCCATTTCACCTTGGCTTGTTCGATGGTACGGTTCCGGAGTAAAAGTTCTCTCCTGTCGAGAATACGCTTTGGTCCCACTTGGAACCGTTGTTCTGGTTTCACCTATATAACATTTCGATCGATCACATGAATAGCATCATGAACATATTTCTTCAAAATGGAAATGTGAAAAACATTATGTACTTAATAGTAGGTGGTAGGGATAACTAGTATGCAACCGACATTACTTTAGCCAAAACTTCAAATGGATCACAATACTTGGGTGCCAATTTAGAATACTTACCCAGTATTAGAGATATTTTATTCGGTTTTACCTTTATATGCACATTCTCACCTACCTGGAACTCTCAAGGAGTTCTTTTTAAGTAATTATAACATTTATTCCTGTCTTGGGTAGCTTTCAAATATTGTTGTACATGTTTAACTATTAGTTCCATATCCTTAACAATTCAGGTTCTAACATTAACCTATCAACTGGAAAGCTCCAAGAAATTGGAGTATTACATTTTCTTCCATACATAATTTCAAAAGGACTCATACTAGCTCATACTTAAAAATAATTATTGTAAGGAAATTCCAGTAACTGCAAGTAATATTTCCACTTACCCAATTTATCCATTATATACATTCTAAGCATGTCATCTAGGAAATGGTTTACCCTTTCAATCCATCCATCCATTTGCGGATGATACACAGTACTAAAATTCAATTATGTGCCTAGTCCTTTAAACAAAGCCTTCCAAAAATTTCTTGTAAATTGTACATCTCTATCCAAGATTATTACCTTGGTACGCAATGTAACCTTAAAATCTCTTTCATAAAAATATATGTTATGTTAGAAGCCTTATAAGTATATTTTCTGGGATAAAATGAGCTGCTTTACTTAATTTATAGACTACAACCATGATTGAGTCATGTCGGCTAAAATTGTTTGGTAGAATTGTTATAAAATCCACGTTGATTATTTCCCACTTCCATTCTAGAATGGGTAGTGGTTGTGGTAACCCTACTGGATGTTGGTGTTCTTCCTTTACTTTTTGGCATTCAATGCAGCAAGATAAATATTATGCTACCTATGTTTTCATGTTAGGCCAAAAGAAGACCTTTCTGACCATGGTTATCATCTTTTGGTATCCAGGGTGTCGTGAATAGGGTAGTTTGCATAACTCATTCATAACAGTTAATTTGATTTCTGTTGTATTTGGTATGTACAATGTATTTTTATCCAACAATAATCCTCTTCCATTCAGACTAAAATCTATTTTTATTTGGTTGTTTTCAATTTTAGCAGTCTTTTCTTTTAAGTTTTGGTATTCTTTATTAGAATTTTCTGCACTTAATATCTGATTTTCCAAATCTTATTTGTAACCGCTGCTTGCAAATAGTAAATTTGCATGACAACATAAAGAATTCGTAACTTTGTTTTATTTCCCTTTTATATCTTTTATTTTGAAGTCATATTCACTTAAGAATGACAACCACCTAACTTGTTTAGCATTTATATTTTGTTGACCAAACAAGTATTTTAAACTTATGTTATCTAACATTAGAAAAAAAAATCTTTCGATGAGGTAGTGTCGACACATATTTAATGCATGTATAATTGCAACAAGTTCTAAGTCGTGTGTAGCATAGTTATTTTCATGTTCTTTTATTTTTCTAGATTCATAGGACACGCTGAAATTCTCTTGAATTAACACCCCACCTAATCCTTCCTTACATGCGTCGTTCCATACGATGAAATACTTAAAAGGATCATCAATTTTTATTATAGGGGAAGTGGTTAATAGATGTTTTAGTTTATTAAAAATTTCCATACAATTTTCAATCTAATCAAACTTTTTTCCTTTCTTCTGCAGTGAAGTTATGGGATAGGTTATCTTAGAAAATCCTTCAATAAAATTTTGATAATAACTTGTAATCCCTGTGAACGATCTTATGTTAGTTACATTCTTAGGAATTGGCCATTCAGTGATAGCCTTAATCTTGTCAAGGTCGACAGATATTCCATCCTTGGACACCATGTGTCCTAGATATTGAATTATGTTTTTAAATAAGTCGCATTTTCTAAACTTAGAAAACGGTTTTTGTTCTCTTAGCACTTGTAAAAAAAAATTAGGTGTTCTTCATGTTCCTGTTTATTCTTCGAATAAATTAGTATGTCGTCAATGAATATGACTACAAATTTATATAAATAGTTACTCCAAATATTATTCATCAAGCACATAAAAGCTACAGGTGTGTTTGTTAATCCAAAGGGAATTACGACAAACCTATAATGACCATAATAGGTTCTAAAAGTATTTTTAAATATGTCTTTGTCTTTGATCCGTACTTGATGGTATCTGAACCTTAGATCTATTTTAGAGAAGATTGTTTCCCCTTAGAACTGATCGAATAGATCGTCTATCCAGGGTAAAGGATATTGGTTTTTAATAGTCATTTTATTTAACTGCCAATAGTCTGTGGATAATCTTAAAGTTTCATCTTTCTCTTTTACGAATAAGATCGGTGCTCCCTAAGGGGAAACACTAGGTCAAATATACCTCTTGTCGATTAATTCTTGCAATTGTGATTTGATTTATATAAGTTCTATTATATTCATCTGATACAGATATTTCAATGCTGGTACCGCTCCCAATATCAGATCAATTGTAAATACTATGTCTCTTTTCAAAGGTAGTCCAGGGATAGGGTCACCTCCTCCCAGTCCTAAGTCTTATAAATCCAAGGTAAGATGAACCAAAGCCTTACTTTTCTTAATTTCTAGTTTTTATTTATTTAACCATATCGGTTACTAACTGATCAAGGTTTACTTGTTTGCAGGTGGCCCTTGTCTAAGACTTGGAACTGTGAAGAAGATTTAGGATTCCACCTCTTTGGGAGATAATTTCTTGGTTCCTTTTGGTTCAACCCCTAGGGATTTATAATTTAATGGAAAGAGGGATTCACAACCTATGTTCCAACATTGGTATTTAAACTTGATTGTGTGCGTTTTTTTTCCTATTTTATGGATTACAAGTTTATCATGGGTGCAATCGTGGATGGGCTTACCTCCACTTCAGTTAATCTATCAACTTTGTTTAATTGTTGGGTGTTTTTAAAGATGGTGGATTCCATCATAGATGGTCTTACAGCCACAAGGATTGTGAATTATTTTTGGTTAACATTCAATAATTAATAGAATAATATGACCCTTAGGGTTTGTACCCGATTCTTATTCATGTGTTTGTTAATTGTACATCTATGGAGGTTTAAGATAGTATCTATCATTGTAACATACCCATTTAAACACATTTCAACATATACTGCACTGAACTCTTACACTATGTGCCTCTAAGTGATTTACAATTAACTATTTAAATCATCAATCTATAACCATGATGTGTCTACTGTCAAAGGTGCAGAGTTATAACATTACCATCCCATTTAAGCAAAGGTGTTCTAAATTAAGGACTCTTCATTTTTGTCTCTAACTAATGAACCATAAGAGGTATACCCTTATTCGTACCCATTTGTAATCTTCAATCATCCATATATTAGTCATGATGAAGACCATAACTTAATTTGAATTCCAATAATTTATTGTTCATAACCTTAAGAGGTGTAGTCCACAAGAATCTCATAGTGCCTTTAAACAGTACTAGTGTGCATATTAGATATCATTACTATACCAATAAATTTCCATGATTATCATTCTGCAGTGTTTAATTAATTGACAAGGTTGCACAACATAAGAGAAAGTGCGCAAAACAATACAAGGAAAACACAACATCTAAACACAAGAAAAGAGGGACGCTAATGTATGTGGTTCGCCCAAATCCCTGGGCTACATCAACCAAACTATCACATCCTATGACATTTTTTTAATTAAAGGATTACAATCAGCAACAACAAAACTTTTTCCATACATTTCTATTATATCTCAAAGACTCCCTCTTCACAGATTACTTTCTGAGATGTTGGAACACTATTGTCGTTTCTAATCCTATCATTTTACTCTCATGAACATCTATCATTCCGTTCTAAAGAACCTCTTCTAAAAAAAACCAGGAGTCATCATTACTCCATAAACATACCCAATCTACAAATGTTGGGTCTATACAATATATGCAAGGAAATAAATGTTGAAGACTAAACTATAAGACTCACCAGCTCACCTAGATTCATATTGACTAAAATAATCAGTTTTTAAATACCTATAATGTTTAGCTTATGTATGTGTCTCAGAGTCTGATCTACAAATGACCAGGACTGTGTGCCCCTGCTAACGCATGCTCGATATCAGAATCAACATAATACAAGGGTCTAACATCCTGAAGAAAACAAACATACCTCGAATACCGCTAAGGAGGATTTCATAGAAACACATATGCAGGTTATCGACCTATAAATGTAGGTATGCAATTTTAGATTTGTTCAAACATGATTTGAGTCATATTAATGCCCATTGATTTAATAGATTTTGATCTATAAAAACAAGGCATAGGTTACATAAAAACATTCGTATCCAAGTAGAATATAGTAAAGGCATCCATGTACTTGATAGAGTCCATAACTATAAAACCAGTGGAAGTTAGCAAAGATTTCGTATCTAAGAGAATACGATATATAAACCGTTGTATCAGGTCTGTACTCAAATGGTAGTTATAGATCATTTCGTATCAAGCTGGAGTACGAAATCTATCATATCGATGCCAATGTATATTTTTTATTCAGATCTATATAATCTAAAGTTATAAACAGTTTCATACCTCAAAGGAACACGATATAAACATCACTGTACTTTATAATTTATAACTATAAAACCAAAGAAGTTAGCCACGATTTCGGATCTAAAAGGATACAATATAGATACTCTATGTAATAGATCTATACACAATGGTAGTTATATATATTTTCATATCCACAGGGGAATACGATCTCTGATGTATCGCCATGGTAATTTACAAATCCATATCTATAAAACTCAACCTAAAATCCAAATGAAATTTATAAATAAAATTATATCAGAATGGATACGAGCTCTGTCATATCAACGCTAAGGTAATCTACAAAACAACTAGACTTTATCTATTTGCAAGACGAAGTGTAACTAGTTACTATCCAACTGTTTTCAGTACATTCATATCATTACTAGCAGAGGTAATTAATTTTCCATAAGGACTACCAAAATCCTACCAGGCTGAATACTATCCGAGTAATATGGTAGCCTTGTTTTTAGTGACCTCAGATTTATAAAACAAGGCTAGGTTTATTTTAACGATTTACATAAGAATTAAAAACTAGATCAAACCATTCCAAGAAACATCGCCAACAGAGAGCTAACCTACCGAGATCTGAGTTCACAATCCACTCGTAGGAAATCCTTCAACACACACAAGGGTGGGTTCAGATTCATATTTAAAAGGAGGTAGATACCAGGCCTTAGTTCTAATACGTAACTCTGTGTGTGATACTAGAGTTCGGAACAAAACAATTAAATTTGTCTCGCAGCAAGTTTCTGGCAGTCGAAGAGGACTCACAAGAATGGATCCTTCAACACTTCAACTAAAGGAGAAAAAGGATCTGGTTCTATAAGTCATATTAAAGCGATTATACAAAACATGTTGGCTCATAATAAAGAGTATTTCAAACAGAATAAAAATTTGACCTTGGAGATTCATAAGGAGACAGATCCTGCTAGATCTGTTGCTCAAGACTCATGCAGTCACTACATAATATCTATGCATGGTTACATGCTTAGATCTAACCTTGTGATTCCATTCATATCAAAGTTTCCATACCTTGGAATGTTGCTATGATTGATCACTGCCAAATCGGCAACACAGTCAAGGAGTAGAAATCCATCAATTATTTGCTACAATTTCTGGTATCTGCAACTCCGATCAGGCAGTACAGACCATCGGACGGAGGCCTTACACTATTAGAGGACTGGGACAAGAATGCTTCTAGGTAAAAACCTTGAACTCTTTCTAAAATTATCGATCGTTCCTTTCCCCCCAATTCAAGAGAGAGAGAGAGTGCCTCTTTTACTAACACATTCTTTCTTTTTAACTATTGTAGGAAAAAGATTCACCCCAATCCTCCCTCCTTAAACAACGTTAAAAGGCAGAGGATATGCCATTCTTCCTTCCACATGGAACCCATGCCTCAAAAAACTCCTCAATCGGGATCTTCCTCCTGCTTGGGATTTTGATTCCTTTCTTTTTTCAAAAAATACTAAAACTAAATTTAGTTTCTATAATTTGCTAGATGCTTATTTGGAAGGAAAATAATCCCCCCGCTCTCCTAAGCCCCATGTTCTTTTCTGGCTAGGCATAACCTTCTTTATTTCAAATTTTAATAACATCCCTATTAAAGGGAGTGTGTGTCTCAATTCCATAACATAATATATATATAAACCTTTCCTATCAAGGTAAGAAAATCTCACTATCGCCCTTCAATATATATATAATATATATATATAGTCAATAGTTCAATATAATACTCCATATATGTCACCAATATTTTAATCGAGGTATAATGGTATGTATATGATTTCATTTTAAGGTGACTATAACATATAGTCCTTGCATAATAATATTTTGTTCTTATAACTTTCTAAGTAACTTGTTGATCCTTTTTTCATGGTTAATATGGTGGTAACCTCTGATACCGTGGCTTATTTATGTTTGAATACTAATAATTAGGCTATATTATTTAATTGGATAAATATGGTAAAAAATAAAAATCTCTATAGGATGCCACAGTCAAGACAATGATAAGACTAGGATATCGAAATTATGGCTCCCTAACCATTCCCTTTCGCCCTTGGGGTTCAGTTTCCTGTCGAGAAGCTGTGTCCCTATCTTAAGTCCTGTAATTCTATAACTTATATCATATTAATTACAAGGTTTTACTGGTGGGGCCTTGGCCTTGAGCTCCTCACCAAAAAATGAATACAATGTTCAATCATAATTTACCAAATATTTTTGGTACACAAGAGGGATATCACATCCTTTCCCCGTTAAAAACAACACTGTCCTTGGTGTTCTTGTTTTGCAACAATTTTTCTTCACTTCTTGGGTCATCATCTCCTGCTTTGTATCTTTCTATTCTGGTCATCGTAGATATTTCCTGATATTCGTAAGTTGCTTTTGTTGAGAACCTATAGTTTCCTATAACAAGATCGGGTCTATTCCATAATTGATTTAGTCAAACAAGTCAAAATTCCATAATTTAACTTAAAACATAAACAACAAGTCCTTTTACAGCATCATATTTGTGAATTATGGAATCATCTTCTAGTCTTTAATTGTATTTTTATCATCATAACACATAATTATTTCTCAATAATGTAATTTATTCATGAGTAATCCACACTGATACTTAACTAGTCATTCACCTAAGGTAAACCTTTCTTTCACATTTACACATTAAGACATGTAACTGTCTAATGACTTGGAAAATATGTTAACACATCTTTCATTTCGTTATTTTTTTAAACTCTCCCTTGAGTTCTTTTACCAATTCCCATGTGGACTTATGTCTATTTATGAGGTTACTCTCCCTTTTGACCACTAGTCAAAAGTTTTCTCCTCAATGACATCAAACAACGTCCCGTCTTCCAAATTTCCATCTTTGCCTAGGTCTTAATATTGATATCATAACTCTTACATGGTTCCCCTCAAGCCTCCTTGCTTGATTACAGGAATTCCTTTCCACCCAAAAGTAGGGAAGAGTTAGATCATCAATTTTTCTTGCCAAATCAGATTCCTAACACCAATGTGCTCACATGGCAACCATTTTCCTAACACCATTGTGCTCCCACAGCATGTATGCCTAACACCAATGTGCTCACACGACAATCACTTTCCTAACACCATTTTGCTCCTGTAACATGTATTTTCCTTATTTGTTTTTAATGTTAATTACAACCTTTGACTATTTGTGACACACATTCTTTGGTGCTTAACATGACTTCACTGTCATTGTCCTGATTCATGACATTGGCCTCACGATTAACCTCTATCGATAAACATAATTTTCAATCATTTTATCAACATTTCCTAAATTGTAGTGATTGTAACCTTACCATCATTCATGGTTCATACAATCTCATAATTCGTTCAGAATAAGCCACCACTTATTTATGGTAAAAGAGGCTTTAAAATCCATGTCTTACGTTGATCGTGAGATGGTCAGAATCATAGTAAAGCCCTGCAATGTCAGTACATAACACCACAATCCACAGTTAATCCTTGGTTCATAAAAACCTCGAAATACTAAATTATAATAAGATAAAAAACAAAACAACACTTGTTATTGAGTGTTTTAGCTTCCTTATTTAAGCCAGTGGTTTTTTGAAACAAATAGTCCATTTCAATTGGTGGTGTTCCATGCATACTCCTACAAGTTAGTCCATAAAATTATGCATCGTTCATTCACTTATCATTTTCAAATATTAATAGCAACTTCTCAAAACTCAAACATTAGATCTAGAACTCGATCATTAAAGCATAGATTTAAATATCCGAACTATAATGGTTTCGAAGTGAAGATCTTACTCTATCCTTTGGCATTCAATCAAAACGATTTAGCTAGCAAAATAATTCAGAGACGATTTTTTCCCTTTAAATCTGTTTAAACTAAATCACACGTTAAGCACATGTGTCATATAAATGTCATCAAAAGTTTGTTAGATATACCCTAAACCCAAATCAATGCATTGGCGGAATTTGGACACCCTGACACATTATCAGGCCTAAGGCAAGTCCAACGCTTTACCAGCAATTTCAACAGCAACGCTTATTAGATCTATTCAATCCAACACAATGAATTACAAAGATTGGGCATCAAACGTTATCAGATTTAAAGTATATAATTCATAACCAAATCACGGTATCAAATTCGTAGACTCTGATCCAAAAGGAATTTACATGCATCGAATCTAGATATGACTTAGATAGAAGGAAATTAAACAATTACGTGTATCAAGATATTTCAAAGCATTATTAACAACTGACCAATCGTAGTGATCTAAAGTTCAGAACAAAACAATTAAATTTGGCTCACATCAAGTTTTTGGCAGTTGAAGAGGACTCACAAGTATGGCTCCTTCAACGCTTCAACTAAAGGAGAAAAATGATCTGGTTCTAGAAGTCAGATTATAACAATTATACAAAACAGGTTGGCACATAATAAAGAGTATTTCAAACAAAATAAAAATTCAACCTTGGAGATTTATAAGGAGACAATTCCTGCTAGATTTGTTGCTCAAGACTCACGTAGTCACACGCAGTCACTACATAATATCTATGCATGGTTACATGCTTAGATCTAACCTTGAGATTCAATTTTCATCAGATTTTCCATACCTTGGAATGCCGCTATGATTGATCACTGCCAAATCGGCAACGTAGTCAAGGCGCATAAATCCTTCCATTCTTTGCTACAATTTCTAGTATCCACAACTATGATCAGGAAGCACAGACCATCAAATGGAGGCCTTACACTGTTAGAGGACTGGCACAAGAATGCTTCCAGGTAAAAACCTCGAACTCTCCTAAGATTCTCGATCGTTCCTTTCCCCCCAATTAGAGAGAGAGAGAGAGAGAGAGAGAGAGAGAGAGAGAGAGAGAGAGATCCCCTTTTACTAACACATTCTTTCATTTTAAATATCATAGGAAAAATATTCCCCTCGATCCTCCCTCAAACAGCGTTAAAAGGTCCCCTCGATCCTCCCTCAAACAGCGTTAAAAGGTAGAGGATATGCCATTCTGCCTTCCATGTGGAACCCATCCCTCAAAAAAATCCTTGATCAGGATCTTCCTCCTGCTTGGGATTTTGATTCCTTTCTTTTTTCGAAAAATACTAAAACTAATTTTAGTTTCTATAAGTTGCTAGATGCATAATTGGAAGGAAAATAAGCCCCCCTCTCTTCTAAGCCCCATCTTCTTTGCTGGCTAGGTATAACCTTCTTTATTTAAAATTTTACTAACATCCCTATTAAAGGGAGTGTGTGCTTCAATGCCATAACATAATATATATATAAACCTTTCCTATCAAGGTAAGAAAATCTCACTGTCACCCTTCAATATATATATAGTCAATAGTTCCATATAATACTCCATATATGTCACCAATATTTTAATCAAGGTATAATGGTATGTATATGATGGCATTTTAAGGTGACTATAACGTATAGTCCGTGCATAATAATATTTTGTTCTTCTAACTTTCTAGGTAACTTGTTGATCCTTTTGTCGAGGTTAATATGGTGGAAACCTCTTATACCGTGGATTATTTATGTTTGAATACTAATAATTAGGATATATTATTTACTTGGCTAAATATGGCAAAAATAAGAATCTCTATAGGATGCCATAGTCAAGATGATGCTAAGACTACGATATCGGAATTAGGGCTCCCTAACCATTCCCTTCCACCCTTGGGGTTCAGTTTCCTGTCAAGAAGTTGTGTCCCTGTCTTAAGTCCCCTAAGTCTACAACTTAGATCGTATTAATTACAAGGTTTTATTGGTGGGGCCTTGGTCTTGAGCTCCTCACCAGAAAACGAATACAATGTTCAATCATAATTTACCAAATATTTATGGTACACAATAGGGATATCGCAATCATGAATTTAATTCTTTAAATTTGTTGGAGCTACAACTCTCAATCTATACCATTAAATCATATGCATTTTTTGTTATTTCCTTATGGATAGCTTCTGTCACTAGATTCAATTCTCATAGAGGATTCCATCTACGATGGTATTACTGCCACATAATGAGTTTCATTGATTCATTGTTTTGTAAGAGGGATTGGTATCTTGTAGATTAGATTTTGGTTAATAAATGGTAGAAGGTGAGGCACTGATTTATCTTTGCAAAAATAATAGATGCTAACAACAATTCATGGATGTGGATGGGTGAAAACGAGAAGTTGGGAAACAGTTTTATGACAATGGAGTGAAAAAAAAGAGGATGAGCAGTTGAACACGTGAATAAAAGTAAACCTCAAACTCTAGGATGAGACTTTAAAAAAATCTAGGCCGAGAGTTTAAAAAATCTAGGCCAAGAGTTTGTGAGAGTTCAAACTATCGGCTCAGAGTTTAATAAAATATAGGTCGAGAGTTGGAACAAATCACCACGCTGTATTTTAAAAAAAAATCTGAGATGATTTATTGAACTAAACTCTCAGACGAGAGTTTGGAAGGTGTTTTTTCGATCGATATATCATGGTCAACAAAACCTGCGAAAAAATATCTGGCATCTTTCTCGAACCTAAAACTTCAGCAAGCCCAAACCTATGCAAATTTTAAATATTATTTGTCAGACTTGGTAGAAATGGATTCATCTCTAAATCTAGTTTCCAATGATATAACAATTGTTTCATTTCAATTTGAATTTCTATTTATTAATGATTTTTTTCTAAACCTTATCCGTTAAGAATTCTATTACTCTAAAAATATCTCGAAATGAAAATAAAATATCATAACAAGGAAAACACCAAAAAATTTAAAATCTTCATAGAGATCATAATTGCCTTGTCCTCTTCAAAAGGGTACTTTTAGTTTTTCCAATAAGAGTCACACTAAAAAGAGAATTAAAGCTCACCAATTTGTGTTGATAATGCACCATTTTCTGAACTTATGTTGTTTTGATAAATAATAAAAAATAGTTCTCAAGTCTGAAAAACTCAAAATATAGTCCATGCACAAATGCAGTGTGTGTAGATTATGATAATACATTGTTTTACCTAAAATAAACAACCATCTCTAAAAAAACTAGTGCTCACATTGCTCACTCATTATCCAGACCTAAAATTTAAGTATATGTCGTTGGTGAGCACCAAATTTGTCTCACAATATATCCTTAAAAAAAATTGAAAAAATACGAGTAGAAATATAATTCAATTCTCTAAAGCATTTTTGTTTACTTCAAATTGAAATTCCTAAGGGAGATATGTGTTTGAAGAGCTCAAAGCTGAAAAACATAAAATTCAGCAATTTTTTTGTGAGAAACAAGCCAAAAGTGTTGCCTAACTTCGCGTTTTCACTTGGATCCAAGCTCTAAAATTAATATCCTGAACTCAGTCGGGGGCTGCTAGTTAATTAATGAATTGGATATTTTGTGATTTCAATACTTGGTATGGTTTCATATATTTCATAAATATATATATTCATAAATTAATATAGGATATATTAAAGATTCCTTGAGATCACGATGGGTCCCAATCTGAGCATTCTTAATCTGTAATATTCAATTTGTAATACAAGTTTATGATATGGGATGGATTTTAATATGTTATAAATCTATGAAGGCCTTTTGGCTCTTAAACTGATTCTAGTATATTTGATTATCAGTTTATACAGTAGAAATCTTATCTGTATTATTCAATTTGTTTTGTTTTGGTGATTTGTTGGTGAATTTATTATAAAATTTTAATCAACACTCGATTTGGTTATGGATTCCCAAACAAAGATTCATAAGGAACCCTATCATACTAACTCAAGTTTATTTTACAGGCATGACTATAATAACAGAAAATCAGATCTAGCCTTGAAAACATTATAGGAATGATTATTTGATAAGATGCATAATAATTCCATATTCTATTTAGATGGATAATGGTTCAATACTTAAATCAAATGCATAATAGATCAATACTTAATTCAGATGTATAATAGATTTCTAGTAAAAGAAAATAGTTGTGATTCCTAGTTAACATGGAAATCCTACTGTAACTAGTGTTAATCAGTTAAGAACTAAGACAAGGAACCTGGCACCACTGTCAAGAAAACAGAAATGGAATAACCATTCCACCCATCCAAATCCTAGAGTAGCCAAGATCACTTGCTCCAAAACCCTTGAGCATATTCGGTGAACCACAAGAACATAATCCACTTAATGCGCCATCTCTTGCATTAATACACTTAATACCTAAATCAGATTTAATTCCTCATCTAATGATAGCCTCTTGCTTGCTAATGGACATACTATTATATAGTATTTTTCCTAGGAATCGGTCATTTATGAGTCCCATTCTCTTTAGCACCCAACAAAGAGTTGTGACCTGATTTTGGGGAAGATGCCTCCTGCACCTTGAGCTCTCACTCATCTGCTATGACCACTTTTCTTTTCCTCTTGTGGGTCAACAAGCACTCTTCATCAACTATTTCATTTATGTCCCCTCGAGTTTATTTTATTAATAAAAGAATAATCCATTACATTTGTTTTATTTTTTACTTCTTGTCAAAGAGATTTAAATTAATAAAATAAAATCTTCTAAAATAATTTAATAACAATTTAAATCTTGGTGTATTACAAGAAATGTTTTTAACTCATAATTTTTTTATTGAAAAGTTATTAAAAAAAATAGCTCTAAAAGGTAAACGATAAAACTTTTAGGCCACTCATTTTTCCTTAAACTTGTCTTAACTAGCAATTTCTCCAGGAGATGCAATGGGACTAAGAATGAAAAAAAGAATCTCTTGCATGTTTTGCTGCTGCAACTATCCCCAATTTTTTTTTTTTTACATTTTTTAGGACCCCTTGAAATATCTTAGTTTTACCTCTTAAGCGCTTTGAATTTGATTTTCAGCCTGTATGATTTCTATCGATCACGAAAAGTTCCAAAGTCTCTTTTATTTCACCAAGACAGAAAGTGGTTTCTAATCTGCAATAGCAGATGGTTTCCCAACTTGGAGCCACTACAACGGCTGAGTCTTCTTTTCCGAGCCACTATGGAAGGTGTGTTATTTGTTTCGAGCTGCCATCGGGTATATTTTCAATTGCGAGCCGCTACAACATGTAAGTCGAAATTCGTGTATCAAAAAAGTGTGCGATGTTTTTCACCCCACTACGGTGAAAGACTTTTCGAGTCAAGCCCGCTACTTCGGAAGACTTCATATTTGATATTTTCGTCTTGCCCCGGGAGTCGCAATGGCAGTAACTTCATGTTTGGTTATCCACTACGGCGGGTGCTTCTTCAGTTGTAAGCCACTACAACGGGTGATATATCCTTTTGGATCTCGGTCTTTTTGAAGCTGCTACAACGATAGGTTTCCATAGTCCCTGCCGCAATGACGGGAGCACTTACAAGAGTGTTTAAAAGTTGTTATCTGTGTTGAGGATCTTTATAGATCTGGGACTAATACATAAGTGCATGTGTTGTAAACCTTATCTGTGTTTATCTCCATTTTAAATGATTGGATCTGAAGTACTTTGTTATCTGTGTTTTTAATTTGTGCCTACATTCCTTTCAATATAATGAACACGATTTGATGATTGAACATGACTTAGATCCGATGTGATTCTAGTATTGTGTTTATCTCCATTTTAAATGACTGGATCTGAAGTAATTTGTTATATGCATTTTGAATTTGTTCCTGCATTCCTTTCAATATAGTGAAAACGACTTAGATCAGATGTGACTAGAGTATTGTGTTTATATCCATTTTAAATGAATGGATCCAAACTACTTTGTTATCTGCATTTTGAATTTGTTGTTAGCATAAATTCCGATTCTAAACAAATGCGGAATAAAACTATAAAACATAATCGAAATATGAATGCCCAATAGATCATACCTCCAGCCATTGATGCTACTGAACTTGTTGTAGAAGATTTCCCTATTCCACAAGGTTTAGCTTCCTGTACGGCGCTTCCAAGCTCTTCTTTCTCCTTCTTAATGGTGTAAAACTGAAGGGGATTGAGATAGTGAGATTGGGGACCAACAGGGGTTTTAAATAGCCAAGCTCCCATCAAGCTTCTGATGGCTATGTGTTGTATGTTCCACAAATCTAGGTGATGGACCTCTCCAAAATCTCCCAACAAGAAAACGTTTGCCAAACCAGATGAACCGTTGTATATCTTGAGCAGCTGCTGAATGGATGATGAACCGTCGACTCGCTGAACGTACGCGGGAGCTTACATTCTCCCACTTGGTCCATACTTCCAAAATTAATGCCTCATCTTAAAACCTATGGACAATCTGTATTAAGTAATAGATACAAGAATCATGGCGATAAGTCCTCTTATTATAAGTATTACCTTCCATGTATTACTATGTATTTATTGCTATTTTATGTGGCAACAATTTCTTAATGAATAAACATTATGTTTACTCTTGGTCCTCACAGATGAATTTTCTCAAATTAAATTCAGGTGCACATATGTATGAGAAAAAACAGCGCAGTAATTAAGACTTTCATTAAAATAACATTGTCCATACAATGAGAAACTACATAATGGAACCAAGTCCCATATTCACTACATGATCCTTGAATTTAAACTGTGGCATGCCCTTAGTCAAAGGATCAGCGATCATCAACTCAATGCTGACATGCTCAATGACCACTTTCTTTGCTTTAACACGTTCCCTGATGGCTAAATACTTAATGTCGATGTGTTTATTTTGACTCCCACTTTTGTTGTTTTTAGCCATAAAAACAACAGCTGAATTGTCGCAATACATTATCAATGGCTTAGAGATAGAATCCATAATTCTAAGCCCAGAAATGAAACTCTTAAGCCATACACCATGTAAAGTAGCCTCAAAATAGGAGGCGAACTCGGATTCCATAGTGGAAGTGGCAATCAAGGTCTGCTTGGCACTCCTACATGATACAGCTCCATCGGCCATCATAAAAATGTATCCTGATGTTGATTTGCGTGAATCAACATATCCAGCAAAGTCAGAATCTGAGTAGCCAATTACTTCCAAATTTTCCGTCCATCTATACATAAGCATGTAGTCTTTAGTTCCTTGAAGATACCTCATTACTTTCTTTGCAGCTCTCCAGTGGTCTATACCTGGATTACTCTGATATCGTCTTAACATTCCCACAACAAATGCAATGTCAGGTCTTGTGCAGACTTGAGCATACATTAGGCTTTCGACAGCAGAAGCATATGGAATGTTCTTCATTTGTTCCCTTTCAAGATCATTATTCGGGCATTGGTTCAAATTGAACCTATCATGCTTCACAATGGGAGCTATACTAGGTGAACAATCCTTCATCTGAAATCTCTCTAAAATTTTATTAATATAGGTTTCCTGAGACATACCTAAGAGGCCTCAAAATATGTCTCTATGGATCTTAATGCCAATGACATAATATGCCTCACCCATATCCTTCATATCAAAATTTTCAGAGAGGAATTGTTTCAATTCATGCAGCATACCCTTATCATTGGTTGCTAGCAAAATGTCATCCACATATAAAACAAGAAAACAAATTTTACTCCCACTAACTTTCAGGTATATACATTGATCCATAATGTTTTCTGCAAAACCAAAAGAAGAAATTACATTGTGGAATTTCAAATACCATTGGTGGGATGCTTGTTTTAAACTGTATAAGGATTTCTTGAGCTTGCAAACCAATTGCTCATCATCACTAGAGGGGAATCCTTCAGGTTGTTTTATGTAAACCTCCTCCTCAAGATATCCATTTAGAAAAGTCATTTTCACATCCATTTGATGCAAATCCAAGTCGAAATGGGCTACTAATGCCATAATAGTGTGCAAGGAATCTTTCTTAGATACAGGAGAGAAAGTTTCCATGTAGTCGATTCCTTCTTTCTAAGTGAATCCTTTAGCAACAAGTCTAGCCTTATATCTCTCAATGCTGCCCAATGAGTCTTTCTTTGTCTTAAAGACCCATTTACATCCAATGGATTTTGCACCATTAGGAAACTCAACAAGATCCCAGACTTCATTACTCTTTATAGAATTCATCTCTTCCTTCATGGCATCATACCATAATTCTAATTCTTTGCAATTCATGGCTTGTGAAAAGGACTCAGGATCATTTTCGGCTCCAATGTTAAAGTCATATTCTTGTAAATACACAACATAATCATCAGGAATTGCTGATCTCCTTGGTCTAGTAGATCTTCCCAATGTTGTATCACTATCTTCTTGAGAAGTATGTGGTTCAACTCATTATTCAAGAGTGCTTGGAAACTCTTGAACTACGTGATCTACTGGAATGCCGTCAGCATCTTGTGGAACTTCAACAATTGGTTGTTCAACACCAGTTTGTACTTGAGGGGTGCTGTGAACAATAACCAATCTATCACTTGAGGTGGAAGGTTGAGATTCTGAATGATCCTTCTCGGAAACTATGTTCCTGGTTAGATCACTCCCATTGATCAAGTCACTTTCCAGTAATTTTGCATTTCTTGATTCCACAATCCTAGTGGCGTGAGATGGACAGTAAAATTTGTAACCTTTAGACCTTTGAGCATATCCAATGAAATACCCACTAATGGTCCTTAGGTCCAGCTTCTTTTCTTGTGGATTATAAATTCTCACCTCAGACGGGCATCCCCAAACACGCATATGTCACAAAATAGGTTTCCAACCTTTCAATAATTCAAATGGCGTTTTAGGAACGGCCTTGGTTGGAACTCGGTTTAATATATACACTGCCGTCTTAAGTGCTTCAGTCCACAAGGATTTAGGAAGATTGGAGTTGTTAAGCATACTCCGCACCATGTCCAATAAAGTTCGGTTTCTTCTTTCTGCTACACCATTCTGGTTGGGTGAATTAGGCATGGTGTATTGGGCAACAATCCCATGCTATTGAAGAAATTTAGCGAATGGCCCAGGTGCTTGTCCATCTTCTGTGTATCTACCATAATATTCTCCACCTCTATCTGATCTCATGATCTTAATTTTCTTGCTGCATTGTTTCTCTACTTCAGCCTTAAATATATTAAAGGCATCTAATGCTTTGTCCTTTTTATGAAGCATATAGAGATACATATATCGTGAGTAATCATCTATAAAAGAGATGAAGTATCTCTGACCATGCGAGTCCATCTCTGGACTACATATATCAGTATGTATGATCTCTAATATGTCCGAACTCCTATTGGCACCTTTCTTTGACTTGTTGGTTTTCTTTCCTTTTATGCAATCCACACAAGTCTCAAAATCAGTGAAATCTAGAGTATTAAGTACTCCGTCATTTACCAATCTTTTAATTCTCTCTATGGAGATATGACCTAACCTTTGGTGACATAATTTAGAGGAATCTTCATCAATAACACATCTTTTAGTTCCAGTGTGAACATGCATTGAATCATAAGTGACATTGTTTTGTAAATTAATGCAGTAAAGATCATCAGACAAAATACCATTCCCAACATAATCAGATTTATAAAATAAACTGCCGGATTTTTCCGAAAAGTTAAAGGAATATCCAAAATGTACAAGTATTGAAACTGAAATCAAGTTTCTAGAAAAACATGGAACATAAAAGACCTTTTCTAATTCTAAAACAAAGCCACTACTTAAAGTTAGATAGCATGTTCCTATACCTTCCACATGCAAGCCCATCTTGTTTCCTGATAAGATGCTTTGCTCACTTCCCACTCTCTTCCTTAGGTTTTGCAAACCCTGCAAGGAATTCGAAATGTGAATTGATGATCCAGAATCAATCCACCAAGTGTTAATATTGACATTGACCATATTAGATTCATAACAAACAAACGAGATTGCATTACCTTTGTCCGCAAGCCATTTCTGAAATTTTTCGCATTCCTTCTTCATGTGTCCCTTCTTTTTACAGAAGAAACACTTGGAAACCTTCTTAGTATCAGTTTGGGGAGGTACTTTACCTTTCCATTTCTTATTGGCTTGATATTTTCCCTTGCTATGCGTTGCCAGCATTGCACTTTCTCCCAATTCCATCACCAGTCTTTCTTCCTCTTGAACACACATGGTCATGAGTTCATTTATGGACCATTTATCCTTATGTGTGTTGTATGATATTTTGAAAGGTCCATATTGGTGTGGAAGGGTGTTCAAGATGTAGTGCACCAGGAAAGACTCTGATATTTCAACCTCGAGTTTCTTCAATTGAGCCATAGTGTCCCTCATTTGCATGATGTGCTCACACACACCTTTCACACTGGTGAGCCTTAGGGATGAGAACTTCATGATTAGTGTGCTTGCTAGTGCCTTGTTTGAAGTGACGAATTGATCATCAATGGCTTTCAACAAATCTTGAACCCTTTCATACTGATCAACTGAACCATGAATACGAGCTGAAATTTTAGTCTTAATGAACATCATGCTTAAACGATTAGATCGCTCCCATCGCTCATAAATCATGATGTCCGCTGCAGTGCTGGTGGTTCATCTTTCCTAATAGCATAATCTATGTCCATCCATCCCAAATGAAGGAGAATTCTCTCCTTCCAGACCTTATAGTTATCTCCCTTAAGTTCAGGGATATCACAACGTATTTCAGAGAAATTTGCAGGTTGTGCAACTGCATAAAAAAATAAAGATCACATGCTTACGTTAAAATTGAGACCAAATAAAATTTCATGTTTTACCGATGTAATTTCATGCTCTAAGATTGAATCTAATGACATAAAAATTGCCTGTGGGCTAAATTTTTAATTCAAGCAGATTCAAATATTCTTCATGATAAAACTATTAATTCATAATTCCTGTGGGTAAGCTATGAATAATTCAATATTTTATCCTAATTAATTACATAAATATAATAAAAAATCCTGTGGGATAAAATTTATTATATTTAGTATAATTAATTACAATTAGTGTCTAAACTTTCTTTATAATATTAATTAATTAGAGATGTTGTGGCTATTCTCTAATTAAATATCATAAAGATCTACTAGACATTATTGCTGTTCAGTGTAACAAAACAAGTTTCAAATGAACAGATTTGAATGAGACTCGCAGCTTCAACAATGTACAATGTAGCTTCAATAATAGATAGACAAAATAAGAAATTCTACATGAAAAAATAAGAAATTCTGGAATAAAATCCATTACTTTCATATAAAATAAATAATCAACCAGCGACTCAATGAATCCCTTTTCCCAATAAGTCTTTGATGCATAATTTACTCAAAAACATAATAACAAGCCCAAACTGAGATATATGAAGTAACTTATATCATCTTAACCTTATATTTTGTTTATCATCTAAAACAATCCTTCAGCTACGTACACGACCCACTCTAATACACAGTAGCAAGGTCACAGTCTAAGCAGTCTCATAAAGATCACAACACCCTCTAACATGCTTACGACAGAGGTCATAAAACAACCACCTAAACTAAGGAAAATGCGTATCCACTGTAATCGTTACGCACTTTAATCAATTCAACTTAAGATAAGAAAGAACAAACAATAAAATTCTTCCATTTTAGTCATAATACAGAGGCACGAACCAATACTATATATAAAAGATCATAGAGAAGAGGAATCTTCCATTCTGAAAAATAAATTTTTCCATTCTACTCCGAGTTCAGACAGGACTATCCAATAACATATTAAAAAATGCCAATAGCAATGAGGACCTGTAACCAAAATGAAAGGAACAAATGAAAACACGGTTATCAGGCAACCGAAACTACTGCCGAATTTGCAATTCGATACTTCTTCAATCACAGAAGATCATACTTTTGATCACTTTACATGTGCCTTCTATTGTGTAAGTGCAGGACACAACGAAACGACACATCGTGACCAGGTGTTTTCTCAAGAAAAGATAACCCCGCGCTCTAGCCCTAGTAGTGAGGCAAACATTCAAGAAAACAAGGAATCAAGCGTTCAGGCAACATACTATTAAAAGGTCAATAAATAACCCGCGCTTAGTCAAGTTTCTACAGTAACTAAAACCCTATTTTGTCGGCAAATCCTCCAAAAGCATAAGACAATATTCAGTGCTGTGTGTGGAGCAGAGTCACAGGTGTAACTCCATAGGAATCGAACAAGTGCCCACCGGGCGGTGAAAACCATTCAAAAACTGCATATATTTATAAACTCTATCCTCTGCCATTCACAATGCAGACACACAGAGAAAACCCTACAATGGAAACTACATACAAAACACCAAGGCAGAGATAACTGCTCTGATACCAACTGTTAGCATAAATTCCGATTATGAACAAATGTGGAATAAAACTATAAAACATAATCGAAATAGGAATGCCCAATAGATCATACCTCCATCCATTGATGCTACTATAGAAGATTTCCCTGATCCACAAGGTTTAGCTTCGTGTACGGCGTTTCCAAGCTCTGCTTTCTCCTTCTTGATGGTGTAAAACTGAAGGGGATTGAAACAGTGAGCTTGGGGACCAACAGAGGTTTTAAATAGCCAAGCTCCCATCAAGCTTTTGATGAGGTGATGGACCACTCCAAAAGCTCCCAACAAGAAAATGTTTGCCAAACCAAATGAACCATTGGAGATCTTGAGGAGCCGCTGAATGGATGATGAACCGTCGGCTTGAATGTAAGCGGGAGCTTACATTTGTGCCTGCATTCATTTCAATATAGTGAACACGATTTGATGATTAAACAAGACTTAGATCTGATGTGACTGAAGTATTGTGTTTATCTCCATTTTAAATGACTAGATCTGAAAGTCTTTGTTATCTATGTTTTAAATTTGTGCATGCATTCCTTTCAATATAGTGAACATGATTTGATTATTGGACACGACTTAGATCCAATGTGACTGGACTATTGTGTTTATCTCCATTTTAAATGATTAGATATGAAGTATTTTGTATCTGCATTAATGGATAACCAAACCATTGTAGGTGTTTGAATCTTAGATAGATCTATATATTAAATATTGAGATCCCTGTGTTTTTTATTTATTTGGTTTATTGTCCCGTTTACACCTTAAATAGATTTGTATATTTACATATTGAGATCCATGCATTTTTTATTTATTTGGTTTATTATTGTGTTTGCATCTTAAATAGATCTGTATATGTATATATTGAGATCCTTGTGATTAATGGATAAATAGAACATCGCCATCGTTTGAATATTAAATATATATGTATATTTACATATTGAGATCCCTAAGATTAATGGATAAAGAGACCATCAGCAGCGTTGGAATATTAAATAGTTATGTATATTTACATATTGATATCCCTATGCTTTCTATTTTTTTGGTTTATTGTTGCATTTGCATTTAGATAGATCTGTATATTTACATAAATTGAGACCCTTGCATTTTCGATTTATTTAGTTTATTGTTGGGTTTTCATCTTAAAAAGATCTGTATACTTATATATTGAGATCCTTGAGATTAATGGATAAAGAGACCATTGCGAGTGTTGGAACATTATATAGATCTGTATATTTATATATTGAGGTCCCTGTGCTTTTTATTTATTTGGTTTATTGTTGTATTTGATACAAATTGTCCAAACGTTCTAATGACGACGTGTGAATAAATCCGTAAGACATGGATCGTGAGCAACCATTTTCCCAAATGTCTTTTCTTTGGTTATGCTTTGGTCATTTCCTGCATTGAATGGATCTAGAATCATATCGTGACCTCTGCCAAACAAACCAATGTTTGTGTTCCCATGTACATAATCATTTATATGTTAAATAGAGTTTAGATCCAGTGTATGAACGATAAGATATTGAGTTGGTTATGCATTACCTTAAATGGTAGGGTTTGAGTATTTATAGATACAATGTTTGCATTTCCAATGTATAGATCAATGTATATTCTTTACAGAGTATAGATCCATAGTATGCATAAAAATTATCGAAATCGTTATGCATTGCCCTAAAATTGTAGACTCTTAATATATAGACCCAATGGCTGCTTTTGATTCCTTAATAGAATAAAATGTTGTAATTGGAATATCATACAATTCGGATTTTGTAGAACCCTGCTAGTATATCGTTGAATCCTTGTATAGATTTGGGATAGGAAATTTAGATACGACTTATGTTTCCAAGACTAGTATACTGTATACTCTGAATTGGTTCCATATTCATGGTGTAGTTCTGCATAATGCATTGGAAGTATATGTTTTCTTATAAGCTTACCTTAGTGGATTCATCACACAGCTCGTGGGTGGCTCTAGGACGAACACCTACGCCAAATAAGGCCAATGGTTGGGAGGAAAGTCGAAGTCGATATTTCAGTCACTTAATCCTTTCATAGTCTAATAGTACCTGTAATGGTTATCTTTTGATTAGGAAAATATTTTATCATCTTACCAACTTGTTTTGTATCTTATGTTTTTAAAAGTATTATTTGATTTATTTGCTCCTATGTATATTGAATTAACATGGTTTTCAAGTTATGGTTGTAGATAATGCATTCCAATAGTGGAAGGGAATTAGAAGACAATATGGTGAATCATTCTACAGACTTAGATATCCTTTTATAAGTTAGGACCCTTATTTTCAAAAGTATTGAAGATAACTAATCTTTGTTGTTCCTCAACGGACTACTTACTATACCAGAACCACGTCTCCTATTAGTGCGCTTAGGAGTGATCATTACACTCTAAGGTGGCTATCATGTCATTCGTCTTAACTATGTGTAAATTAATAAGTGTTAGGAGATACTTATTGGACTAAGAATCTTCTAATGTACATGTGTGGCTTGAGATTACTTGGAGCTTCAATTATTGTCTCAATGGCATGTATGCTTTCCTAGTAATGTATGGGGAATGCAAGAATAGGTGTGATTGTTTTTACAAACTTGTAACCTTGTGTTTTGTTATAAATTCAATATTCAATGAGGCTAACAAATTGGTTATTGAATGTTTCATTAAAATACATATTTTACAAGGTGTACCCCAAGGCTCTATTGATGATATTTTGGGTATGTTACAATTTTGTAGTTAAAACATGCCTCACTAGTTTCCATTTAGAAACTTTCATTAGAGGAAATTTAACCTCAAAATAGACCTCCTAAAAAAATTAATAAAATAATAAAATAATATTTATTAATTTTGGAGGAAGAAAAGAAAAAAACTACATTTTTTTGTATTTTCGACATATCTCCTCATGTTTTTACTCACATTTTGATCGGGAGAGCTCGTTGGATGCAGAATTTTTGAAATTTGAGTAAAAACATGGGGAGATATGTCGAAAATACAAACAAAAAAAGTAGTTTTTTTATGATACCTATCCACAAATTTATATTAAAAAAGTGTTTAAGACCTATATGGTATTTCAAATTTAAACCAATTTCATTGGATAACGCATGATGACATGGAATTTGAATTAGAGTTAAAAGGCCCATTTTGAGTTGAAATTTACTCTAATGGGAGATAGTCAAAATGGCATAGAAAATATAAATTTTTCCAAAATGTGCCTTCATTAGTAGATATTTTGGATGTTTCCCATATGGATAGTTGTAATCTCCCTCTGCAACTAAATTAAATTCCTCTTAATGCTATAAAAAGGAGGAAAACAACTATGACAAAGGATCGAGAGACCTCTATGTGAAAGTAACCTTATATGTTGGAGAAATTTCTCTGCAATCCCTAACAACCCTATTATATATTTCATGCAATTTATGACTCCCTATGTTCACTATATAGTCACTTGTTTGGTGAAGTTCAAGTTTACCTTAGGATTATCTTATTGTCATAAGATTGTTGGGTATCAATGTTAAGATCAGTTTGATACATGGAAAGGGTTGAAGGATCTTGAGTTTGGTGAAGGAGGTATTGGAATACATATACTAAGTCTCTCTAAATTGATCATAATTATTGCATTGAAATAATATATCTTTTTTCTAAAGAAACAACCACCCCCACCATCACCACCTCCACCGCCCACCCTCAAACCCGAAAATTCATTTTCATTATTAATAATGATTATATTTTTGAATTGTGCTTAATGCTTCTAGACTTAATTATGCATATGAACTTTGAATTGAATTGTTTTGATTCCAAAATTATTTGAGAAAGGTTTTGGTGTTTTCATGTGTGTAGGTATTGCACTAGAAATGTGTCAAATATTGATATATGACCTAACACATGCCTTTAAATTTTTATTGTTTAAGTTCATAAATAGGGAAAGTTGTAAGATTTATTCTTGTTACTTTGGGTATCGGTGAAGATACAACCTACTCAATAGGGATCTCTATTTTCTACATGGGAGAAATCTATAAACAAATGGGGAATAGTAGATACTTTGAGTTGGAAATTTAAAATATATGATAAGAGCTTGTGTTTCTATAATAGCTTAAAAATACAAGTGCATTATATATATAAAACATGTATATAACTTCACCTTGTACACCCATACACCTATTTGCTTAAACACATAAAAACCACATCTACACTATAATGATTTCTTTGTAGTGGTTATTTATATGGTAAAAAAATATTTCCCCATAACATCTAACCTCGAAAGTTGGATCAGAATGGCACTGAGCCTAGGCCACACCAAGCATGGTTGTATTGTTTGGTATCTCCTCCCAATTAAGTCACCCTTATGGGTACTGAACTCGGGCAACCTTGCAAAAGAAACCCACACCTTAACCTAGTTAGCTAACAAGAATTGACTAATAATAATCTTAAATTTATATTAAATGTTCACATTGTATTAATTATTCAAGCTACAAAACTTTATATCTTTTGAACCTACCTAAGGATTTATTAATAAACATCCTCAAAACATCAAAACATAGTTGCTTCAGTTTTCTATTTTATAGATGTTCAAATTGTATTAATCATTCAAGCTATGGAACTTTGTATCTTTCCAACCTACCTAAGGATTTATTAATAAACATCCTCAAAACATAATTGTTTCAGTTTTCTCTTAAGCATATAGAGTGATTCAAAAGTCGGTCCTTCAATGTTTATCATGTCGCTTTGTTTAACAAGTTTCCTATGACCATTTTTTAACCATAATGAGTTTTAAATGGTAGCGAAGCAATAAATCGGCAAATTCAAATTGATCTTAAACTTATAACCAAAAAATATGGGTTGACCCTTATTTTCTAAGAAACCAATCTATTATATGATTTATTAGTTTATATAATGTTAATTTTGTTTATGTTTGCCCTATAAGATTCCTTTCGATTTGTTGATCAAGACAATGAGAATTGATTAATGACTTTATGCCTATGGAAATCATGTTATAAACTTGAGCATTTTCATATAAAATACATATTTATAAAAATTATGCAAAGTGTAAATATCATCTTTATTCTTCATATTTATAGTACAGCAAGTAAGATTTTTTTAAAGCTTGCTCCTGGAGTCTTCAAAACACGATTGAAAATTTCAAGGTATTAAAGTTTTGATAGCTTTAGTTGTCGTTACTGGCCGGTGAGATTCTTTTGAGAATAATAATTAATTATGAGCATAAGCATGTGGCTGATGGAAAGAGACTTGACGTTTTGACAAACGTTGCAAATTTCATTCCCATTAATCCAGCCATAGTGATAATTATTATATTATATATTTTGATTAAAGGTAATATTTCAACAACTAACTATCTTTCTCAGGATACTTTATTATAATTTAATATTATACTTCAGCAATTTACTATTTTTCTCAAAGATATTTTATGATAAATTATATTATAGTCGTAGCACGTGGGCCCAAACATGTAAATTTCAAAATGTGATTCGATGTAAATCAAGGCAAGAGGGCACTGGAATAAATAGAACAATAGTAGATGGAAACCCTCTCAAAAGGCTTATAACTCCAATGACTCTACTATTTTAATCAATTTGCCATTCCCAAAATTGACGGAAGTGATTCTAAGCCTAACGGTTTGATCAAATCTGGCCACCCAAGAATGTAATTTCAAACCTAACAGCTGCATAAATCTATTCGAAGTAACTCATGGAAGTAAAGCATCGTCGTTCTGGATCAAACGAGCAATGGGTTGCAGAGGAGCATGACGCTGACAAGTAAAGCCGCCTTCATTTGGACGTTGTGAAGGGGGACCAGTTTTCCTATTTGGTGAATTGGGTTGAAGATTCTTACATGTCCAAGTCATTGTCGTGAATACCTTTTGTATATTTGAATTTTCTCTGCAAGCCCTCAAGGCCAATACTAATTTGGCTTGGGAATCCGTACTGTGACGTATGGAGGCGGCGGGATAGACAAACGTTCTGAGGCATGATCCCTTGTAGAGTTGAGACGGCACTCAGAAAAGGACGTCCACAGTTGGCAGGAAGTGGGCGGTTGCGCGAAGGCAATCTCCTGGAACCCCTCAAGGAATTCCAAGTCAACACGACTTCCGTTAATTTATAGTTCTTTCTCATTTTAAGTCAGTTAGTCTTCCTTGACGCTGGAGCGGGTGGAATACGCCGGCGCCCCCACATATCCAAATTGGTTCATTAGGTTTTGAGATTTTAGGCGAGAGGTAACTGCAATGGCTAATGTTAATCCAAGAATCGGCCATTTCCAAGCCGCCTTTAAGGCTCTTAGCAAGGAACAGATCCAGCTGCTGCAGGAGGCAAACTGTTCGCTGCACATCAGCGAAGAGGCCGAAGAGTTTGAACCTTCGGATTTTCTTGATTTGGAGGAGGATTTGAGCAACTCATGCAAAACTGAGGGTGCGGATGATCGGGCTTACAACTTTAATATTGTCAAGAGTGGACCAAGTAGCCAACGAGAATATGCACACTCTCTTCCCAGTAATCCACCATGCGTCCAGGGCCTTCATTTGGATCACAACCCTACTGTGATCCAAACCCCTGATCAGTCTCCCGAGACAATGTAAGTGTTTATTGGTTTTGAAGATTTGTTTGCAAAAGTTTCATTTCTCATCAATATAGCCTTGGATCTATTAATAGGGATTAAAAACTTTTATGTGGAAACAAACCTCCACAGATCTTGAAAAGTTGTGTTTGCAATGGTATAGCTCCAGGTTTGATGGATTTATACATTTATAATTGGGCTTTTAAAAATCTAAATAGACTGTAGAACACCTTGCTTCTTTCATGATTTATTCTAATGGTTATAATATATTATTTATCTGAACAGAAATCCTAAGAAGAGTAGGAAGAGAAAAGCAGAACAAGCTCTCAAATATGCATTTCTGACGAGATCACAAACTGACATTCTGGAAGACGGTTATAAGTGGCGCAAGTATGGCAAGAAATTTGTGAAGAACAGCCCTAATCCGAGGTGCTTTATGTTATAAGACGTCCTTTGTTCCAATCTGGCTATGTACATATTTTTGTCTTTTTGCCTGCAATGTCCTCACTGCTTAAACTCAAATTGTTTGTTTGTAGGAACTATTTTCGATGCTTGGATAGCAACTGTGATGTCAAGAAAACGGTGGAACGTGACCCCCGTGATAAGGGAGTAGTCATAACTACTTACCTGGGCAGACATACTCACGAGAGCCCCTGCGTGATCTATTATATTGGAAAGCCTGAGATGCTTCAGCTGCCACACCAATCTACCGGCTCAACAGTATTACAGCATTTATCTCCTGTGTGTAATTATGTTCCTGAGCTTTGAACAACATCAATAACGGGTGATGGGACTGAGTAACACCGAGAGTATTTAACACGGTTTATTCCCATTCAAATGGGTGCTGCACTATGTCTTTGGAATACAGCTGGTGCAAATTCACAATAGGAGTATAAATGTTCATGAACAGGTACACAGCCAGTACTATAGTCTATTCCATGGTAGTCCTTTCATAAAATATTTATGTAAATATACTTTGCATTTCAAAATATATAACAAGTATGTAGGGACTTCGTCTTGATAACTCATCTTAGTTCTGGGAATGGTTTCTTCACTATCATAAAAAGAAGCAAACATTCCTTTTCATGGAAAATCTTTATTGCATATCTATATAGATTGATATAGCTGTTTTCACCATTTCCATGTAATTACTTTCTGTTCATTCTAGGAAAAAGAAACTGGATATTTACTTTTATAAGAAATTGATTCTTACATATAAGTTGATAACGCAGAAATACTGTCAACGTTTTGGATGTATTAAACCATTTCAGATAGTGATTGGGGAATATGTTTTGTCTTAACCTAGATTACCATTTCTTTAATTGTAAATTCCTTCCAATCCGTTTTTTCATTTGTAGAGTATAATTGGACTCTTTACTTGCTCTTGAACTGCAAACAAAAAGTTTGAGTTTCTTATTATTTTTTAAAGCGAGTGATATTAAATATATTTAAGGCAGGTGTGTTAGTTTAATACTTTGCACAAAATGAATTAACATTTTACATATCTTTTATATTTTAAAAATCTATTACATACTGAAATGTTGTTAATTTGTTTTTACAAAACAAATCGGAGAAATGGAAATTTTAAAATGAATAATAGTGATTAGTGTGAAGTTGATCCTTAACATTTAGAAATAAATTAATTGTTTTAATGTAGTAAATAAATTTGTAATTCTTTTAATGCAGTAAACAAATGAATTGAGTTAAACCCTTGTAATGTTGAAATATGAACTTCTATCCATTCTAACTATCAGCCCGATCTAATGAACTTCCATCCATTCAATATCAACCCTATCTAATTAACTTTTATCCGATGTTTAACTATCGACCTTAGTTATCAAATGCTTTATATCTAAAAGACAGAATGTTTATTTTTATATGTTGGAAAATGTAATTATTCGCAGATCTTTACTTGACTTTCAGCTGACTTTGTTAGAGGATGTGTGTTAGTCTCACAAGGAAAAGTCCACGAGTAGGCAACGTAATTCAGTCGAATTTATTTCAGAAGCTAAGTTGTTAGGTACATAGTTATTACAGTCTTTAATGGCAAGTCAGTCGCCCATGCTGTAGCAATCTTCAGGTTGCCTATAAATAGAAGAAGCAATTTGTAATCAGTTTACACACAGGAACACAGAGACAATGTAGATAATAGACACTAGAGGAACTCAAGGTGAGAAAGAGAAGTCTAAGCTCAAGCTTCTGTGCATGTGATTTAGTCGAAGAGGTGAAGCTCTGTAGACCGACGAGTCTCGACCGACAAGTTTGGACCGACTAGTTTGTAACCGACAAGTTTGTAATACTTTGTATTTCTGCATAGTTAATATATGAAATAGTTTGTGGTTGAATGCATGATTATTTGGCCGCATATATTTCCAGATTTACTTCTGTAAAAGTTTTTTACAATTACTGATAAGTAAAAGAACAAGAACCCATAAAATCTCACCGCATGAAAGTTCCAAGTTTTACAGCACATTGGTCAACTCAAGTCTTCCTAAATATTTAGACTAAGAAACACATTGTGCAGATTTCGACCAAAGTGAGCCGACTAGAGTGGTCGGCTGAGTGAGCCGACCGGTCGAAGGTAAGTAGTGAGCCGAGTGGTCGAAGGCAAGTACTGAGCCGACTTGGTCGAAGCTGCTGACTTGGTTGAAGTAGCAGACTTGGTCGAAGACAAGAAGTCAACCGACTTGGTCGAAGTAAAAAGTGGTCGAGGTAAAAACCGGTCGGACAAGTAAGTCGAAGTAATTTTGGTCGAGTGTAGGACCGACTAAAATTTATAAACTTGTCTAGTCCGACATAGACAAGTTTCACCCGACTAGAAAAAATGTAAAGTGGTTGGCGAGAAAAGTGAAAATTTAAAATTTAATTTCGACTCAGCCCTAAACCCAAGTTTAGTGTTTTGGCTATCTGGCATCAGAGCTAGGTTATATCAGAGCAAGGTTATATCAGACAAAAGTTTATATCAGCCCAAGATTTTAGGAAAGAAATCTTGTCTTAAAAGGTGGAAATTAATTTTCTAAGGAAAGTTAATTAAAAAAATTAAAAATGGCTTCCACTTCTCGTTCATTCCAACCTCCAAGTTTTACAAGAAAGAATTATGAATATTGGTCTTTAACAATGAAGGATTTATTTACACGCCAATATTGTCTCGGAGATAGTCCAGCATGGTTATGCAGAACCAGCAGACATGGGAGCATATAACAATCTCACATAGGCTGAGAAAGATATCTTGAGAGAACAGAGGAAGAAAGATGGAAAAGCTCTGTTTTTCATACATCAAGCTATGCATTAGAGCATACTCCCAAGAATAGCAGCATCGACTAATGCTAAGGAAGCATGGGATACATTGGAGATTTCCTATCAAGGTTTGGATAAGGTAAAGACATCCAAGCTACAGATCCTGAGAAAATATTTTGAATCTCTGTCCATGAAAGATTCAGAGAATGTAGACACATTCTACACCAGAGTTGTTGGGTTGATAAACCAACTAAAATCTCATGGAGAACCCGTATCAGACCAAAGGGTTGTTGAAAAAATTCTCAGAAGTCTTCCCCCAAGATTTAAAAATTTGGTTGTGACCTTAGAGGAACACACAAACATGTCAACATTTACCATTGATGAGCTGCAAGCTTCACTCATCAATCATGAACACAGAATCAGCAAATCACAGACATCATTGGAAGGTGCATTTGCATCACAGTCATCCATAAGCCATGGTAGAGGCAGGGGAAGAAACAACTTCAGAGGCAAAGGAAGAAGTTCCTCAAGAGGAGGACGAGGCAGAAGTCCTGCAAATGTCGGTGGAAGAGGAGATAACTAGAACCCAAGTCAGCCAAGTGGCCAGAGGTTTGATAAATAAAAAATTCAATGTCATTACTGTAAGAAGTTTGGTCATTATGCATATGAATGCAGGAAGAAGCAATATGACCAAGGAAGACAAAGCCCAAGTCAGTCGACCAACACCAGCACTTCGACAAGTGCAATGTTAATGGCATCGACATCTCCACTTGAATGCAATGATGTTCAAGAAAGTCCACATGACATATGGTACTTAGATTCAGGCTGCAACAACCACATGATTGGTAATTTAAATCTATTTTCCAGTCTAGACACTTTAGTTAAAACTGATGTTACACTTGGAAACAATGTCCAAGTCACTGTCTTAGGAAAAGGAACTGTTGATATTCTAACCAAACAGGGGGAGAGTAAGTATATCCCTGATATCTATCATGTCAAAGGTCTGAAACATAATTTGTTAAGCATTGGACAGTTGTTACAAAAAGGCTACAGAGTCTACATGGAAGATGAACACTGTGTGATCAAAGACAAGCATCCAAGCGACCAACTCATAGCAAAAGTGCCAATGACAAGCAACCGCTTGTTTCCATTGAGGATAGTTCCCCACATAAAAGGGAAGACAAAGTCAATAGCTGCATTCAAGGCAGAAAGTGAAGAAACAATCGAGCTCCTCGACAAGAGAGAAAATTGCAATGCTAGTTTGCAAGCTGCATTTGAGACAGAAGTTCAGGATGAATCCTGGTTGTGGCATTTCAGATTTGGACATATGAATTTTGGTGGGCTGAAGCTACTGCACACAAAGAATATGGTGAAGGGATTACCATTGATCGACAGACCAGAGAGGGTTTGTGAAGGCTGCATTTTTGGCAAGCACCACAGAGAGACATTTCCAGTCAGAAATTCCCATAGAGCACGCACACCACTTGAAATTGTGCACTCTGACATCTGTGGTCCAATGCAGACATCCTCCATTGGTGGCTGCAAGTATTTTTTAACCTTTATTGATGATTACTCAAGAAAGACATGGGTATATTTCTTGAAACACAAATCTGATGCATTTGGTTATTTTCAGCAGTTCAAGGCACTTGTGGAGAACCAAAGTGGTCATCGTATCAAGATCTTAAGGACCGACAGAGGAAGTGAATATGTTTCAAATGAATTCCTAAATTTTTGCAAGACCCATGGAATACAGAAATAATTCACAACACGGTATACACCTCAGCAGAACGGTATTGCTGAAAGGAAGAAGAGAACCATCATGGATATGGCACGCAACTTGTTGGAAGCCAAGCATTTGCCAAATGAGTATTGGGGTGAAGCAGTTGCAACTGTCGTATACATTATGAACCGGTGTCCAACAAAGAGTGTGAAGAACAAAGTACCCCAAGAAGCATGGAAAGGTATGAATCATAGTGTCTCCCATTTAAAAAATTTTGGTTGTGTTGCATATGCTCATGTTCTAGATGAGCTGAGAAGGAAGCTAGACAAGAAGGGACAGAAATGTATTTTTGTCCGCTATTCAGAAGACACAAAAGCATACAAGCTGTATGACCCCGTCACACGGAAAGTCATAATCAGTGGGGATGTTCAATTTGTTGAGAATGAATGATGGGATGGAATTGTCGACATAAATGTCAAGATTGTGTCGAATGTCGACAATGATGATATGGAAGAGGAAGTGGTTCAAATACCACATGTAAGTCAACTGGTTGGAGCACTGTCGACTCCCATGACACCAAGACATGGTTCAGCACAAGGACCATCGACACAAGTAGCAGCTCAAGCTACACCGACAAGTACACCAAGAGGACAACAGACTCCATCAAGCATTTTGTCAAGGTCAACATCGACAGAACCGGTGAAGACAAGAACTCTACGGGAGATATATGAAGCTGGTACACCTAATTCATTCTCTCTGTTTGCATTATTTTCCCCTATATATGATCCACTGACATTTGAAGAAGCTGTTGAAGAAGAAGTATGGGCACAAGCCATGGATGAAGAAATAGAATGCATTGAGAAAAACCAGACATGGGAACTGGTCGATGTACCAAAAGACAAGGATGTAATCAGTGTCAAATGGATTTATAAGACAAAAAAAGATGCTGATGGGAATGTGCAAAAGCACAAGGCAAGAATGGTGGAAAGAGGGTTCACACATCAACCTGGCATAGAATTCAATGAAACGTTTGCACCTGTTGCACCCATGGATACAATTAGAACAGTTTTGGCCATTGCTGCGCAAAACAAATGGCAACTACGTCAAATGGATGTCAAGTCAGCGTTCTTAAATGGCTATCTAGAAGAGGAAGTATATGTGGAATAGCTACAAGGGTATGAAGTTCACGATCAAGAGCACAAAGTGTACAGGCTGAAAAAGGAACTCTATGGTTTGAAGCAAGCTCCTAGAGCTTGGTATAGTCGGATTGACTCTTATCTCATTGAAAATGGATTTCACAGAAGTGAAAGTGAATCAACTTTGTACACCAAAGTCGATGAGCAAGGTAATATGTTAATTGCCTACCTTTATGTAGATGATTTAATATTTACCGGTGATTATGGAATAGTACATTTTAAAACAGTCATGGAAAGTGAATTTGAAATGACTGATCTAGGGCTTATGAAATTTTTTCTGGGCACTGAAGTTTAGCAGTCTGAAAGTGGTATCTTTATGTCAAAGTCTAAGTATGCAGGTGAATTTTTAAAAAGGTTTAACATGTCTAACTGCAAGACAGCCCCAACACTAGTGATAACAGGTTTAAAATTGAGCAAGGATGATGAAGGATCCATTGTAGATCCTACGCTGTTCAAAAGGCTTGTTGGAAGCCTTATGTATTTGACAGCAACAAGACCAAACATTATGTATGGTGTAAGTCTGATCTCAAGGTTCATGGAGTCACCAAAAGACTCACATTGGCAAGCAGGTAAAAGAATTCTGAGGTATGTAAGTGGCACAAGAGACCTTGGTATTATGTATTCAACCTCAGAAAATTTTAAACTCATTGGTTATACTGACAGTGACAATGGAGGCACCATAGATGACAGGAAAAGCACATATGGGTACACATTTCATTTTGGTACAGGTGTTGTTTCATGGGCTTCAAAGAAACAACCCATAGTAACTCTATCTTCAGTTGAAGCAGAGTATGTTGCAGCAACAAGTGTTGCATGTCAAGATGTCTGGACGAGGAGAGTCTTAAAAAAGACTTGTCACAGAACTATCAAGAACTGACCACAATCTTCTGCAACAACAATTCAACCATAGCATTATCAAAGAATCATGTGTTTCACAAGAGAACCAAGCACATCGACACACAGTTTCATTTTATAAGAGAGTTGGTAAACGACAAGGAAATTTGTTTGGAATTTTGCAGGTGTGAAGACCAACTTGCCGACATCTTCACAAAGCCATTGGAAAAGGACACATTCCAGTATCTGCATAGTTATCTTGGAATGACAAGTTCTCCAAAGTGAACTGTGTCATAAACAGAGCATGTCTAAGCTCTGAAACATTTTGTAAATTTTGTTTTAAAAATCCCCATCTTCTTATAATTAAGGGGGAGTGTTGGAAAATGTAATTACTCGCAGATCTGTACTTGACTTTCAGCTGACTTTGTCAGAGGCTGTACAAATCAAGATCTTGTCTGTCAGTCTAACAAGAAGGAAAAGTCCATGAGTAGGAAACGTAATTCGGTCGAATTTATTTCAGAAGCTAATTTTTTAGGTAGATAGTTATTAAAATCTTTAATGGCAAGTCAGTAGGACCATGCTGTAGCAATCTTCAGGTTTCCTATAAATAGAAGAAGCAATTTGTAAATCATTTTACACACAAGAACACAGAGACAACGCAGATAATAGACACTAGATGAACTCAGGGTGAGAAAGAGAAGTCGAAGCTCAAGCTTATGTGCATGTGATTTAGTCGAAGAGCTGAAGCTCTGTAGACCGACGAGTCTGGACCGACAAGTCTGGACTGACTAGTTTGTAACCGACAAGTTTGTAATACTTTGTATTTCTGCATAGTTAATATATGAAATATTTTGTGGTTGAATGCATGATTATTTGGCTGCATATATTTCCAGATTTACTTCTATAAAAGTCTTTTACAATTACTGATAAGTAAAAGAACAAGAACCCATAAAAATCTTACCGCGTGAAAGTTCCAAGTTTTACGACACATTGGTCAACTCAAGTCTTCCTACATATTTGGGCATATGTTTCTCTTAAGTTATTTGGATTCGTAAATGTGTCTATTTTACTTCATCTCACTCACAGGTGAAAAGCATTTGTAATTTCTTAAGTCTTTAGACTAAGAAACACATTCTGTAGATTTCGACCAAAGTGAGCCGACTAGAGTGGTCGGTTGAGTCAGCCAACTAGTCGAAGGTAAGTAGTGAGCCGACTGGTTGAAGGCAAGTAGTGAGCCAACTTGGTCGAAGTTGCCAACTTGGTCGAAGCAGCTGACTTGGTCGAAGACAAGAAGTCAACCGACTTGGTCGAAGTAAAAAGTATTCGAGGTAAAAACCGATCGGACAAGTAAGTCGGAGTAATTTTGGTCGAATGTAGGACCGACTAAAATTTATAAACTTGTCTAGTGGGACATAGACAAGTTTCACCCGACTAGAAAAAAGGTAAAGTGGTCGACGTGAAAAGTGAAAATTTAAAATTTAATTTCGACTGATCCCTAAACCCAAGTTTAGTCGGCTCGGTTTTGGCTATCTCGCGTCAAAGCTAGGTTATATCAGAGCAAGGTTATATCAGACCAAAGTTTATATCAACCCAAGATTTTAGGAAAGAAATCTTGTCTTAAAAGGTGGAAACTAATTTTCTAAGGCAAGTTAATCAAAAAAATTAAAAATGGCTTCCACTTCTCGTTCATTGCAACCTCCAAGTCTTACAGGAAAGAATTATGAATATTGGTCTTTAACAATGAATGCTTTATTCAAAGGTCAAGATGTTTGGGAGATAGTCCAGCATGGTTATGCAGAACTAGTAGACATGGCAGCATATAACAATCTCACACAGGCTAAGAAGGATGTCTTGAGAGAACAGAGGAAGAAAGATGGAAAAACTTTGTTTTTCATACATCAAGCTATGCATGAGAGCATACTCCCAATAATAGCAGCATCAACTAATGCCATGGAAGCATGGGATACATTGGATATTGCCTAACAAGGTTTGGATAAGCTAAAGACATCCAAGCTGCAGATTCTGAGAAAATATTTTGAGTCTCTGTCCATAAAAGATTCAGAGAATGTAGACACATTCTACACCAGAGTTGTTGGGTTGATAAACCAACTGAAATCTCAACCAACTGAAATCTCATGGAGAACCCCTATCAGAACAAAGGGTTGTTGAAAACATTCTCAGAAGTATTCCCCCAAGATTTGAAAATTTGGTTGTGACCTTAGAGGAACACACAAACATGTCAACATTTACAATTGATGAGATGCAAGATTCACTCATCAATCATGAACATAGAATCAGCAGATCACGGACATCATTGGAAGGTGCATTTGCAGCACAGTCATCCATAATCCATGGTAGAGGCAGGGGGAGAAACAACTTCAGAGGCAGAGGAAGAAGTTCTTCAAGAGGAGGACAAGGCAGAAGTCCTGCAAATGTCGGTGGCAGAGGAGATAACCGGAACCCAAGTCAGCCAAGTGGCCAGAGGTTTGATAAATAAAAAATTCAATGTCATTACTGTAATAATTTTGGTCATTATGCATATGAATGTAGGAAGAAGCAATATGACCAAGGAAGGCAAATCCCAAGTCAATCGACCAACACCAGCACTTCAACAAGTGCAATGTTAATGACATCGACATCTCCACTTGAATGCAATGCTGTTCAAGAAAGTCCACATGACATATGGTACTTAGATTTAGGCTGCAACAACCACATGGTTGGTAATTTAAATATATTTTCCAGTCTAGACACTTCAGTTAAAACTGATGTTACACTTGGAAACAATGTCCAAGTCACTGTCTTAGGAAAAGGCACTGTTGATATTCTAAACAAACAGGGGGAGAGTAAGTATATCCCTGATATCTATCATGTCGAAGGTTTGAAACATAATTTGTTAAGCATTGGACAGTTGTTACAAAAAGGCTACAGAGTCTACATGGAAGATGAACACTGTGTGATCAAAGACAAGCGACCTAGCGACCAACTGATAGCAAAAGTGCCAATGACAAGAAACCGCTTGTTTCCATTGAGGATAGTTCCTGACATAAAAGGGAAGACAAAGACAAGAGATGGATTCAAGGCAGAAAGTGAATAAACAGTCGAGCTCCTCGACAAGAGAGAAAATTGGAACGCTAATTTGCAAGCTGCATTTTAGACAGAAGTTCAGGATGAATCCTGGTTGTGGCATTTCAGATTTGGACATCTGAATTTTGGTGGCTGAAGCTACTGCACACAAAGAATATGGTGAAGGGATTACCTTTGATCGACAGACCTGAGAGGGTTTGTGAAGGCTGAATTTTTGGCAAGAAGCACAGAGAGACATTTCCAGTCGGAAAGTCCTATAGAGCATGCACACCACTTGAAATTGTGCAATCTGACATCTGTGGTCCAATGCGGACATCATCCATTGGTGGCTGCAAGTATTTTCTAACCTTTATTGATGATTACTCAAGAAAGACATGGGTATATTTCTTGAAACACAAATCTGATGCATTTGGTTATTTTCAGCAGTTCAAGGCACTCATGGAGAACCAGAGTGGTCACCGCATCAATATCTTAAGGACCAAAAGAGGAGGTGAATATGTTTCAAATGAATTCCTAAATTTTTGCAAGACCCATGGCATACAGAAACAATTCACAGCACAGTATACAACTCAGCAGAACGGTATTGCTGAAAGGAAGAACAGAACCATCATGGAGATGGCACTCAGCATGTTGGCAGCCAAGCATTTGCCAAATGAATATTGGGGTGAAGTAGTTGCAACTGTCATATACATTATGAACCGATGTCCAACAAAGAGTGTGAAGAACAAATTTCCCCAAGAAGCATGGACAGGTATGAATCATAGTGTCTCCCATTTAAAAGTTTTTGGTTGTGTTGCATATGCTCATGTTCGAGATGAGCTGAGAAGGAAGCTAGAAAAGAAGGGACAGAAATGTATTTTTGTTGGCTATTTAGAAGACACAAAAGCATACAAGCTATATGACCCCGTAACAAGGAAATTCATAATCAGTCAGGATGTTCAATTTGTTGAGAATGAATCATGGGATGGAACCGTCGACATAAATGTCAAGATTGTGTCGAACGTCGACAATGATGATATGGAAGAGGAAGTGGTTCAAATACCACACATAAGTCAACCGGTTGGAGCACCGTCGACTCCCATGACACCAAGACATGGTTCAGCACAAGGACCATCGACACAAGTAGCAACTCAAGCTACACCGACAAGTGTTGATGTAATTGTAACTTCGGAATGTATTCACTTGTATTTCTTATCTATTGTAACCCGATGTTTATTCCGGGATGTATTTGAGTCATGTCATGCCCTGATGTTTTGATCGGGAAGATTCTATAATGAGTAAGTCATGTAAAGTTATTGTGGGTAACCCTCATATTGGTCAAGGGTTAAAGTCCCCATAGTTGTGGGGCCCTTGGGTTATTAGACTATCCTAGCGAAGTCGACCCTAGGTGAGTCATTATAAGTCGGGGCAATAGTCCCCACCATTGTGTTACCCTCCTATTGGTCGGAGGAGGCAAAGTCCCCACAAGTGGTGGGGCACTAGAGTTATTATACACTCATAGAGATGTAGGCTCTAGTAAGTAATTGGTAAGCTAGGCCGACATGATTGATTGCACTTCAAGTGACCTGAAGAATATAAACAGATAGTGAGAGCCTCTCTATTTATCACTTGCAACATACATCACTCACTCACTCAAGTGTGGTGCATTAGTGAGGAAGGAAATACTGGGACTAGACAGAAGAAGAAGACTACTGCTGTCGGGAGTGCATCTTACTATTTTCTGGTTTTACCCTTTTGGTGTTGATTCTATCTTTGAGGAAGTTGCGGGGTTTTCTCCTTTATGGTTTCCCCAAGGAAAACTCTTTGTGTCTCTTGTCTGTTGTGATGTGCTTATGTTTTATTGTTGTGCTTGTTATTCTCTCAGTGAAAAGATCGTAAGATCATAATGCTAGCTTATATGATGAAAAACTAACATGGTATCAGAGCTAACCTGAGAAGAAGACATTGTGCAGCTACAGAAGCTAGGGCTTCTTACTTTTTGGGTCTCTCTCCACAATCTATAAGCAAAATCATGCTAGGCTGACTCTCCATTGAAGGGCACATCTTTCTATCAAAACAGAATTTGATTCAGAGCATTTTCACTCTTCGATGCAGAAATTAGGGCTTTCTACAGAAGAGGAATTTTTGAGTGAGACTAGCATAGGATTATTCTCCTCGTCAAAACTTAATTTTAGAGACCTGGATCAATAAATTTGGTTGGGTGAAACTCCGGGAAAGTCAAACCCTAGTTTGACCCCGAGCTTGAAAAACCCTAAATACTAAATATGATAAGTTTTGGTACAGTCTCTATATTCCAAGGTTGGTGAAGTCTCAGAAGCTGAAAATTGTAGGGGCCAAATATAAAATCCTAGATAACACTGTGTCCAAAATTCAACCTCATATTCGCTATATTCCAGGCGATATGATCTCCCGCAATTAGGGTTCCTGCCTCTTCCAGAAATCATCCATAAACATGACACCTGTGGATAATTGCAATATCTTGGGATATAGAGGTCCAAATGGAATTTCTGAAGACGTTATAGAAAGGTAATAGGCTTTACTTATGGTGTTCCAAATATCAGACTCAGAAAATGAACCGGTGACACGTGGCATGCCATACAACTTCGCTGTTCCGAACAGTCCTGTAACAGGTCACCTTGGGAAAAGGATCATAAATACAAAATAGTGAAACCAATTCTGATGAAAACTATGGTGTTGGATCAAGGACAGTCATGGTTACCTCAGTGAGAAATTTTAGACAGAGAGGATTATTAATTTTGGAGATATCACAGAAACAGTAACAGGCATGTCTACAGAAGAAATTGGAAATCTAGGGCTTCCTGTTCGAGGTGCTTCCCTCCACTGTTTTCAGAAAAGGAGTACATTGGATAGATCCATTTGAAGATATCTATATGTCTATCCAATCAGATCTGAATTATTCCAAGTTTTGAAAATTAGGGTTTCTGTGACAAGCCCTAGATCAGCCAGCTCCGGAACCAGGATGGACACCTCAAATCGGTAAGATCTAATCTATTGCTATTTGAGGTTCTCATTTCAAAGTGATCTAGCACATTAGATTGATGATAATATTGATGAAGTTGACAAATTCCAAGCTTAGAAGTATATGATCTCTCTGAATAAAATGGATTGGACACCTACATGAGTATAGAGGTTCTAGTTCCAGAGGGAGATGAGGCTAGAAGCCTTACACAAGAAGAACTTGGTCAAGGCCAAGAAGATCATTGCTCATTCAATCATGAATCAACTTATACTACAAGTGTCTCCCTAATGACACCAATAATGTTTGATTCATAGACCAAGCTATTTGAACGGAAGAACATAAATTAGAATATGACCGTAAGAAATCAGTTGAAGAATGTGAAGATCTAGAATGCAGAGACCATGCAGTCATAAGAGTCTCTCAAATCAAAGAAAAACTTGAAGCGGTAAAAGAAGAAGTGAAGAATTCAGAAGTGGTGATAGCCACCTTGAATATCCTCCTAGGATCATGGGATTCATTCATGCGAAGAATGTGTGCCAGAAGGAAGTGATTACTTTCAGAAGACTTCAAGAAGAAGAAGAAGCTCGACTCATAAGAAGAGAAGAGAAGATGGGAGCATTTGAAGATCAAGCTCTCACCATCCAAGGAAGATCCCTCAACCGATGAAGAATATGAAGAACTCAACTCTTGAAGCACCTCTTATCCTCCTTAGAATTTGGATAAGAAACGATGCTATCATGAATGAAGAAGACAATGAAGCTGAAGGCTCAAGAAGGAGTCTACCCATGAAACAAATAAAGATAAGTATTCAATTGTCATTTCATGATATTATTTTGCTATGCATTTGTTTATATTCAGTTGATGTATTATGCATGATAGGATGTTTGCATTAATGACAGTATGCTACTAATATGCATGTGATGGGTAAGTAGCTCATGGTGCTATACAACTCTCCATTGCTACTTATCTAGAATGAAACCTCTTTGCTGACATATTGGATTAGTGCACAATCTCAATGTTGTCCTGGTAGAGATGGAAGGCATCTAGAAAGTTTCAGTGAGATATGGATGAATGTTGTATTGGATAAAGTAGGTGCATGATCATATATTTATGCATAAGAATTTTCCAATATGAATGTTCCTTATGAAATGTTTCTAACCATACAAATGCATTTGACTTGTAGGAAAGATCACATACATAATCGCCTACAAACAAAGAAGAATGAAGAATTGTTCCGAATAACAAGTGACGACATTTCAAAATGAAGAATAATATGATGAGTGCAGTGACATCATTGATGCAGAACCTTCTAGCCACCAAGAAGAAAGGGAATACCAGTTCAAGAAGAATGATGTCAGGGAACGGTATCGAGACATGAAGAGAAGTTCATAGTTCCATCATGCAATAGATGGAAACATCGTGGAATACAAAGCAAGATTCGTAGCATGAGGCTTCTCATGAAAATAAGGCATAGACTATGAAGAAAAATTTACAGCCACTAGAAGTGAAGTCACATGACATGCATAATCATGTGTGCAAATGAAAGAAGGCATTGTACGAGTTCAGAAGACACCCATGGGAGAACACATACATGATGAGCCTGATGAAGATCTGAACCTTTGCTACAAGGTTGATAGAGGATGACAAGCTCACACATGGGTGCGAGATGAACTTTTGAAGAAGTTCAAGATAGAGGATCTTAGTATCCAGTGATCCTAGATGGATACTACTTGTCACTCCAGTACATAATGTTTCAGTGCAAAGTGTATGGAAGATAGAGGGAGTGACTGCAGAAGATCTCGAGGTTTGACATGGTACGACAGGATGGGTAGATTATTGATGACTCTAGGCTTTACTGATAGTAAAGTGGATTCCAACCTTTGATTCAAGGTTGAAGGCGGAAGATCAGTAATGCTCCTGTTATGTGTCGATGCACTACTTTCTAGGTATGGAGGTGTGGCAGAGTATAGATGGAATATTCCTTGGCAAAAGGAAGTATGCAATAGAGATCCTGAAGAGTTCAGAATGATGGACTGCATGACCACACTTATGGCATTGAACCTGAAGCTATTGAGTAATGCTTCATCAGAGTCGGTTGATGCTACAATGTATCGTCAGATGATTGGGTCATTGATGTACCTAACGAACACGAGACCAGATATTTGCTTTGTTGTGAACACCTTGAGCCAGTACCTAACAGATCTAAGAAGTGTTCACTTGATTGCTGCAAAGCATGTTCTGAGGTACCTGAAGGGTACAATTGATTATGGGCTCAAGTACGATGCAAATCAAAAGATTAACTTGGAAGGTTATGTTGATTCAGATTGGGCAGGCAGTGCCATCGACATGAAGAGTACTTCAAGATGTTGCTTCAGTATGGGATCAGGTGTGATCTCTTGGTTTAGCAGGAAGCAATCCTATGTGGCACTAAGTATAGCTGAAGCAGAGTATGTCACATCTTGTTCAGCTAGTTGTGAGGCAGTATGGCTGTGGAAGCTACTGTCTGATATATTTGATCTCCAGATGGATGCTACTTGTATACATTGTGACAACCAGAGTTGCATGAAGTTCTCAGAGAATCCATTGTTCCATGACAAGTCGAAGCATATCGAGATCAAGTATCACTATATCAGGGATATGGTGCAAAGAGGAGCAGTGAAGCTCCAGTATGTTGCGACGAAGGAACATATAGCTGATGTATTGATGAAGCCATTAGCTAGGCTGAAGTTCGAGTACTTTAGAGAGAGACTTGGTGTTCTCCAGATCGATGTTCCTTCCGAGAGAAAATGATGAGCCCCATAGCCATTCTGACATGGTGAGAGGATTGGTTCCTTCCATGGTCAGATGTAAGGGCTGAGCCATTCTGTCATGGTGAGAGGATTCAGTTCCTTCCTTATCATATATACGTGCTAGAGATCCAAAGCCATTCTGACGAGCATGTCAGATATAAGGGCTGAGCCATTCGCTCATGGTAAGAGGATTTGGTTCCTTCCATGTAAGATATGAGTGCTGACTGCCATTCTGGGAATGGAGGCACTTGGTGAGTTACCAAGAACACTCATTTAGGGAATGAGAGAGCCATTCTGACGAGCCGGTCAGATGTAAGGGTTGAACCATTCTGTTCATGGCTAAAGGATTTAGTTCCTTCCATGTCAGATGTGAGTGTTGGCCATTCTGTCGAGTAGGATAGATGTAAGGGAAACTGCCACTCTCCAGGAGAGTGGAGGCACCTAGTCTGTTACCAAGTAGCTCAGTCAGGGACTGAGGGCCATTCTGATGAGGGTGTAGGATTTAGTTCCTACCAGGTCAAATGTGAGTGCACAAATATTTCATCACTGTGGTAGGATGAGTTCCATCCTGGGTGAGAGTCGTTCATCATTATGGTAGGATGTGTTCTAGCCTCGGTGAATGTGTGAAAATATTTCATTATTGTGGTAGGATGAGTTCCGGCCTGGGTGAGAGTCATCCATCACTGTGGTAGGATGTGTTCCCTCCTGGATGGATGTGCCCTTCTGACGAGTAGGTCAGATATAAGTGCAGAGTGATTTCATAGATGATAGTTGATGTTCCTATCATGCTGGTGAATGTGAGCGCTGGGCCTTTCAGATGTGAGTGTTGGGCGTGCCTTTCTAACGAGCAGGTCAGATGTAAGTGCTGGGCGAAGACCTACCTCGTGGCTAGGCCTACAAACAGCATGAAAAAGGGTTTTCTCTATAGAAATTCCTATGACAAGATAGTACAAACATGATGTTGACTAGAGATGATCTAGATCGAGCTATGATCCAGATTCAGTGATGATGACTCCAAGAGATCCAGATCGAGTGATGATCCAGATCCAGTCCAGTGATGATGATCCAGATCGAGAGATGATCCAGATCCGATGATGAAGATGACTTGAATATGAATATGACTTGAACACGAGATGATCTAGCTGATACAGAGAAGAAGACCAGTGCTGATAAATTGTGTCAAGAGAATACCTTCCTAGTTAAGAGGGAGTGTTGATGTAATTGTAACTTCAGAATGTATTCACTTGTATTTCTTATCTGTTGTAACCCAATGTTTATTCTGGGATGTATTTGAGTCATGTCATGCCCTGATGTTCCAATCGAGAAGTTTCTATAATGAGTAATTCATGTCAAGTCATTGTGGGTAACCCTCCTATTGGTCAAGGGTTAAAGTCCCCATAGTTGTGGGGCCCTTGGGTTATTAGACTATCCTTGTGAAGTTGACCCTAGGTGAGTCATTATAAGTCGGGTCAATAGTCCCCACCATTGTGTTACGCTCCTATTGGTCAGAGGATGCAAAGTCCCCACAAGTGGTGGGGCACTAGAGTTATTATACACTCATAGAGATGTAGGCTCTAGTAAGTAATTGGTAAGCTAGGCCGACATGATTGAGTGAACTTCAAGTGAACAGAAGAATATAAATAGAGAGTGAGAGCCTCTCTATTTATCACTTGCAACATACATCACTCACTCACTCAAGTGTGGCGCATTAGTGAGGAAGGAAATACTGGGACTAGACAAAAGAAGAAGACTACTGTTGTCGGGAGTGCATCTTACTATTTTCTGGTTTTACCATTTTGGTGTTGATTCTATCTTTGAGGAAGTTGCGGGGTTTTCTCCTTTATGGTTTCCCCGAGGAAAGCTCTTTGTGTCTCTTGTCTCTTGTGATGTGCTTATGTTTTATTACTGTGCTTGTTATTCTCTCAGTGAAAAGATCCTAAGATCATAATGCTAGCTTAGATGATGAAAAACTAACAACAAGTACTCCATGAGGACAACAGACTCCATGAAGCATTTCTTCCAGGTCAACATCGATAGAACCGGTGAAGACAAGAAATCTGCGGGAGATATATGAAGCTGGTACACCTAATTCATTCTCTCCGTTTGCATTATTTTACCCTATATATGATCCACTAACATTTGAAGAAGCTGTTGAAGAAGAAGTATGGGCACAAGCCATGGATGAAGAAATAGAATGCATTGAGAAAAACCAGACATGGGAACTGGTCGATGTACCAAAAGACAAGGATGTAATCAGTGTCAAATGGATTTATAAGACAAAGCAAGACGCTGATGGGAATGTGCAAAAGTACAAGGCAAGAATGGTAGCAAGAGGGTTCACACAGCAACTTGGCATAGACTTTAATGAAACGTTTGCACCTGTTGCACGCATGGATACAGTCATAAACGTTTTGGCCATTGTTGCACAAAACAAATGGCAAGTACATCAAATGGATGTCAAGTCGGCATTCTTAAATGGCTATCTAGAAGAGGAAGTATATGTGGAACAGCCACAAGGTTATGAAGTTCCAGGTCAAGAGAACAAAGTGTACAGGTTGAAAAAGGCATGCTATGGTTTGAAGCAAGCTCCTAGATCTTGGTACAGTCAGATTGACTCCTATCTCATTGAAAATGGATTTCACAGAAGTGAAAGTGAACCGACTCTGTACACCAAATTCGATGAGCAAGGAAATATGTTAATTGTCTTCCTTTATGTAGATGATTTAATATTTACTGGTGATTATGGCATAGCAGATTTTAAAACAGTCATGGAAAGTGAATTTGAAATGACTAATCTGGGGCTTATGAAATTTTTTATGGGCATTGAAGTTCAGCAGTATGAAAGTGGTATCTTTATATCACAGTCTAAGTATGCAGGTGAAGTTTTAAAAAGGTTTAACATGTCTAACTGCAAGACATCCCCAACACCAGTGATAACAGGTTTAAAATTAAGCAAGGATGATGAAGGATCCATTGTAGATCCTATGCTGTTCAAAAGGCTTGTTGGCAGCCTTGTGTACTTGACAGCAACAAGACCAGACATTATGTATGGTGTAAGTCTTATCTCAAGGTTCATGGAGTCACCAAAAGACTCGCATTGGAAAGCAGGTAAAAGAATTCTGAGGTATGTAAGTGGCACAAGAGACATTGGTATTATGTATTCAACCTAAGAAAATTTTAAACTCATTGGTTATACTGACAGTGACAATGGAGGCAACATCGATGACAGGAAAAACACATCTGGGTACACATTTCATTTTGGTACAGGTGTTGTTTCATGGGCTTCAAAGAAACATCCCATAGTAACTCTATCTTCAGCTGAAGCAGAGTATGTTGCAGCAACAAGTGCTGCATGTCAAGCTTTCTGGATGAGGAGAGTCTTAAAAGACTTGTCACAGAACTATCAAGAACCGACAACAATCTTCTGCAACAACAATTCAGCCATAGCATTATCAAAGAATCATGTGTTTCACAAGAGAACCAAGCACATTGACACAAGGTTTCATTTTATAAGAGAGTTGGTAAACGACAAGGAAATTTGTTTGGAATTTTGCAGGTCTGAAGACCAACTTGCCGACATCTACACAAAGCCATTGGCAAAGGACACATTCCAGTATCTATGTAGTTATCTTGGAATGACAAGTTCTCCACAGTGAACTCTGTCTTAAATAGAGCATGTCTAAGCTCTGAAACATTTTGTAAATTTTTTAAAAAAAATCCCCATCTGCTTATAATTAAGGGGGGGTGTTGGAAAATGTAATTACTCGCAGATATGTACTTGGCTTTCAACCGACTTTGTCAGAGGCTGTACAAATCAAGATCTTGTCTGTTAGTCTGACAAGAAGGAAAAGTCCACGAGTAGGCAACGTAATTCAGTTGAATTTATTTCAGAAGCTAAGTTGTTAGGTAGATAGTTATTACAGTCTTTAATGGCAAGTCAGTCAGCCCATGCTGTAGCAATCTTCAGGTTGGCTATAAATAGAAGAAGCAATTTGTAAATCAGTTTACACACAGGAACACAGAGACAACGCAGATAATAGACACTAGAGGAACTCAGGTTGAGAAAGAGAAGTTGAAGCTCAAGCTTCTATGCATGTGATTTAGGCGAAGAGCTGAAGCTCCGTAGACCGACGAATCTAGACCGACAAGTCTGGATCGACTAGTTTGTAACCGACAAGTTTGTAATACTTTGTATTTCTGCATAGTTAATTAATGAAATAGTTTGTGGTTGAATGCATGATTATTTGGCCACATATATTTCCAGATTTACTTCTGTAAAAGTCTTTTACAATTACTGATAAGTAAAAGAACAAGAACCCATAAAAATCTCACTGCGTGAAAGTTCCAAGTTTTACGACACATTGGTCCACTCAAGTCTTCCTACATATTTGGGCATATGTTTCTCTTAAGTTATTTGGATTTGTAAATGTGTCTATTTTACTTCATCTCACTCACAGGTGAAAAGCATTTGTAATTTCTTAAGTCTTTAGACTAAGAAACACATTCTGGAGATTTCGACCAAAGTGAGCCGACTAGAGTGGTCGGTTGAGTGAGTCGACTGGTCGAAGGTAAGTAGTGAGCCAACTGGTCAAAGGCAAGTAGTGAGCCGACTTGGTCGAAGCTGCCGACTTGGTCGAAGCAGCCGACTTGGTCGAAGACAAGAAGTCAACCGACTTGGTCGAAGTAAAAAGTGGTCGAGGTAAAAACCGGTCGGACAAGTAAGTCGGAGTAATTTTGGTCGAGTGTAGGACCGACTAAAATTTATAAACTTGTCTAGTCGGAAATAGACAAGTTTCACCCGACTAGAAAAAAGGTAAAGTGGTCAGCGTGAAAAGTGAAAATTTAAAATTTAATTTCGACTGAGCCCTAAACCCAAGTTTAGTCGGCTCGGTTTTGGCTACATGATAAATAGTGATTAATAGAAAAAAAATGTGAAAGTATTTTAAGTTTAAGAATTTAAAATAGATTATACAAAACTTATATGTTATTATTTAAATCAAGTATTTTTTTTTAAATTAGGTTAAAATTTAAAAAAATTATTAAAATAACAAATACATAAGTTATTGTGATTGTATAATTAATTAAAATTATTTGAGTCTCTCTATGATCTATTGTAGAGAGTTACAATAAGGATAATATTCGTGTGATCCATATATCTAAAGATGATATAGTTACTAGATTGTGGTGCGATCTCTTTATTTATTTAGATTTCTAGTACTTCATTTTGTATTAGCTTGGGATTATGGGAAGCTTAAGGTGATTAGGATCATAGTAGCTTGTAATTTTGTTGATATTTAATATTCACTGTTTAGTTCTTTTAATATGGGATGGTTAAGTTTTGTAATTGTTCTATTCACTTCACTCTATTAACAATAAGGAATTTTTTTGTGATTGTTTTCTTTGCTTTATTAACATTAAGGAATAGTTCCTTTGTTTATTTCTTGAAATAGAGATACTTAAATGTTGAATCCATTCATATATTTAAATATCCAATCCCAGTCAAAATTGATCATGCTATAGTTTAATTGGTTAAGAAAGGCATGTATTCATATTTTGAAAAGAAATACTGCTTAATTTAGGATGAAGCTTTGTCTCAAATTAAAAGCTCTTAGCATAACACCAAGTAAAGTCACAAAGCTATGCTATCCCCATTCAGGCTTCATGGTAATTGTTTTTTATAGCCCCTGTGATGTGCTTCTTAAAAAGGATGTACAAAATTATATACATGGCACCTAAAAGATCAAAGAAGGCCAAGGAAGAGAGTACTTTTGTTTAGGTTGAGCCTAACTATTCTAAGAGGTATGTCCTACTATCACCTCTATCAAGTGGGTGGGGAAGAGACTCGTGATTATCTTACCAATTGTTATTGGCTTTCTTCCACTTTTGGGACTTTGGGACATAGGAGCAATCCTCTTCATACAAATGCTTAGAAATATGTAAAATTGTTAATTGTTAAATCCATCATAAACATTCTTATTAAATACAAAGTTCTACGATAGTTTTATTTTTTTAATAAACATTTTAAATATTCATTTATATTAATTTTCAATTTATAAAACTCTTCACTATAATCATTATAAATTATTTACAACTACTCCCACTAAGTATCCAATACTTCTCACACTTTAATAAATCGATACATGGCCTTACATATTCTCTTGTTAAAAAAGTCGGTTATTCAGTTTGGGTAATTTCTTTACCCAAAAATATGATCTATATATATAGATAAACCAGAGGAAGGGGCCAGTAGTTTCATAGATCAAAACAGTACAAGGTTTGTGCTTCCATGGAGCTGGACATCCTTGACTTTTCTATGATTATACCAATCCATGGAGCTAAACCCTCTTTACTTCTACGATAACTTGTGTACATACTAGTTTTGAATGCAAATAATTTGAGATCAAAGCTGACTATTCTAATAAACGAGATATTCGAATCAAGTATTCGATAAAAGAATAATACCCTGAGGTCCTGAAACACCCGCATGTCAGTTTCATACCATAAAGAGTTTTCTAACGAATAAATATTTCATTTTATATGAGGATTTTTGAAAGCCACATACCCGATCTGCATTCCCTTCCAAAAGCATTTTTTACTTTCCCAGAATTTTTTTTGCCAGCACTTACCTAAATAAAATTTTTAGTGTCTGCAGGGGTGTAGATTGACTGACAAGTGTGGAAAGAATGTTGTAAAAGAGGTCTCAAGTTCAAATCTCACTCCTACTTATCCGTGCCCCATGCTTGTTGAAATTTTTAGTTTAATGCATCCGTAAGGCAGTGTGGTTCAGGTGGATCATTTAAATTTCTGTTAAAATTCAGAAACTTTCAAATCCTCTAGAGCTCTGAGATTTTGACCAGCTCTGAGATTTTGACCATGGAATTATGTCTTATACAAAAAGTTTAGTAGTTTACTGCCTTAAATTTCACCCAGTATCTAATGTTTAGTTTCCTCTTAATGCATCGGTAGGGCAGTGTGGTTCAGGTGGATCATTTAAAGTTCTATTAAAATCAGAAACTTTCAAATCCTCTCGAGCTCTGAGATTTTGACCATGGAATTATGTCTTATACAAAAAGTTTAGTAGTTTACTACCTTAAACTTCACCCAGTATCTAATATTTTACAGCATTCCTTTCGTACTATCATCGACTGTCGACTGTGCTACTAACATGGGGCAAGCAATATCCACCCCGCAGCAGAGGATCGTCTATCGTAGTGGAGCCCTGAGGATAGTGCATAGTAGTGGAGTCCTGTGTAACCTAGATTAGCATTAGTGGTTCATGGGCATTGGGCATGGCTTATGCGATTGACATCTTCAAAAGGTTCATGCAGTTATGGACATTATGGACATTCTAGCTGGGAAGGTGCTCCTAGCTGGGAAGGTACTCCTAAAAAGTGTTGCTGGATATAGGTGAGAGAACTCCCCACAACATTAATCACTCTGTTGCGGGATGAATATTACTTGCTTTAAACAACAGTGTCATCTCTTTTTGGCTTGGGATAAGGTGCATTCCTTCTGCGCCCATTTGACAAAAAAGAAACTTGAAATTTTTCAGTAGAAATCAGCTGACGTTTAAATAACTCTAATCTCATTCTAGATTGTTATGAAATAATTATTGTACATTGTTATGGGTGTTTTTTTAAAGAAAAATTAAGGTAATTTGTTATTTATTTTAAATCAAAATTATATATATCAGAATTTTACTTCCAATTTCTAGCTGAAACTTTCTCAGTTCCATTTTAACTGACAAAATACTAATAATTGTGAAAAAAAAACAATATAGCTACTAAAATTTCAAATTTATCAAAATACAAAGACATAATTTCATGATTGAAAATGCAAAGACATAATTTATCCACGTCGTGAGGAGGCCTCTGAATGGATCCAAAACCTCCAAAATTCCCCACGCCGCTTGTAAGATGTGAAGGGATATCGTCAACTTAGCATATTCATTAATGACCATATTTGTGAGCGTCTACTTAATTTTCTTTATCTTTATCATTGAAGGCATTTGTCAATGTTTCTGGTTTTAAAATGATTTGAAATGTAATTACTCAATAAATTGTTAAGTAGTTAAATTTAAATATTTTTAAAACAAATTTCTTGGAATTAGTAAGAATTTTATTCAAAGAAGAGTGGTTTTAAAATGATTTGAAATGTAATTACTGAGGAAATTGTTAAGTAATTAAATTTAATTATTTTTAAACAAATTTCTTGGAATTAGTAAGAATTTTATTTAAAATGTAATTGATAAAATCTTTAACAACTCATTTTAAAACGATTGTAGCTCAAGATGGAAATTTACTTGTGAGAAAAATATAAACATTTACTACAAATTTATAACTTTAAACAGTTTATGTTAAAACAATCATAACTTATAAATTAGGATGGAATTTTACTTATACAGTCACCTAATACAAAGTAAGTTTAATGTACAGTTTTCAAAATTTCTAGACATGCAGGAGGAAAAGAAAGCATGTCCGTGATCTTAATGCAGATTGTTGTTGCTTCAGCGGCATCGGACTTCAGCGCTATTTCATCTGCATTGTACTTCTGTGTGATCTCAGTTTCTCAGCATTATTAAACACCAGTAGCATATCTCTGATCTTCTCCTAATTATCTCATAGCATTTCCCACATTCATATATCAAAATCTCAATCAGTTATAGTTTCTCTAAACTATTTAACAACCATCTAGCTTGAATTGAGCATACATTTCCACTAAAATATACAATATCACTTCAACATTCCATTACCTCTTTCCCTTGTCATTCTAAAGATTCCTCATCAATTATTTCATGATCTCATAGTGAACAATCTAATCTATATATTCATGCAACACAAACTTACTTTCATTGTCACTTTCATTGTCACTTGTTATAGTTAATTATAACCAAATAACTTTCCCTTCACTCCTGTAGCTTGGGTCAATATGTAACTTTAATGAATTCAAAACAATATTACCAATACTTCCATGCACTTTTCAAGAGCGGGTCCCTTTTTTTTTCTCATAAAAAGGAACCGTAAAAATCGTTCAAATTGACCAAAGCAAAGTTCTTTGCACAAGCCATCCAAATACAAAGGGCCACAAAACTCTCGAGCTGGTCAACAACCTTGGGAAGGGGATCTGAAGATATGAGTGACTTGCCAATAATGGAATCCTTTAGCCTTTTCCACTCATTCTTTTGTTTGTTGAAGCTCTCACGCCTTTACTAGATCAGGAGGAGCTTTTGAAGGTAGCTAGACTTCATTCTCCACTTTCTACACTGGAGTTCTTTTTTTCTTATGGAATAGCAATGGCTTGTGCTCATGCATTTCTGTAGATATTTTCTGTGCCTTTCCTGTACATGCAAGTCTCTATTGTAAACAAATATTTCACAAAAATGTAGTTACATGAACCATAGTAATCCAAACTTATAAGTGACATACTTCCTCAAGAACATCAGCAATGAATATATTACTTGGTAGAAGAGTATTACATATAAAGTAAATATAAAAAAAAATATTTATCTACACCATAGTAAGATAACTCCAGTAAGGAAAAAATAAGTAACTAAAAAATCTAGTAAGGTACATAAACCATTCAATATTTGCATACATTGCTGGAATTTAACTGGCAAAAGACCAGTAATGGGCCATTTTTCTCTTCAAATATAGTCTATATTTTATACTTACTGTCACAAAACATCTAATAAACCATTAAGACTTCTATATATAGTCTCCAAAAGAGAAGAGAATTTATCTAAAAATGTATTTATAAATTTATTTAGAAAAATATTAAATAATTAAAATGCCAAAAATAAATTATAAAACAATAAAATAAATTTCTAATAATATATTTCAAAAAATATTAGGGTAACTAAAATCTAATATTATAACTAGTTACTAAATTTTATATTACAAAATAAACCTAATTTAAATCTAATCTAATATTTGATATTTATAATTAAAGTATAAAGCAAAATATATATTATAAATTTTAAAGCTTTCAACTTTTAAGACCTAAAACTAATTCCTAAGTGATTTTCTACAAATTTAAAAATAAAAAATAAAATTTAAATAATTCTTATGTGCAAAAAATGTAGGAAAGTAGTGTGTCGAATATTCGGTACAAGAAATTCCAATACGGATGAATTATACTATTATGATCTACACTTAGATAAAGATATTATTAATGAGAATTTACTAAATTTACTAACTAATAACTGAAATATTATTTACAATGAAATCCCAAAGGATTATTCAACATTCCCCCCTTAATACGAAGGGACATCTCACATGTCAAGTTGCATTCTATTTAAACTTTTCACGGCCCAATGCTTTAGTAAATATATCTGCAATTTTCTATGAAGTAGAACAACAATGTCTTAGATGAATAGTTTTGGCCTCAACATGATCTTGAAGCAAGTGATATTTGGTGTTGATATGTTTGGTTCAATCATGGAATTTTGGATTCTTGACCAATTGAATTGCAGAAGAATTGTCAACAAAGGGAGACATTGAAGTAATTTGTTTCTCCTACAAGTTTTCAAGTATTTTACGAAGCCAAATGATTTATTTTGTGGCTTGAGCTGTTGCAACATATTTGGATTCAGTTGTAGAATCAACAGTAACAGATTTCTTTCGTGATCTCCAAGTGATAGTTGTTGATTCAAGTTTCATCAAATAACGTGAAGTAACCACCCCTTGCTCTTTATCTCCAACAAAATCTAAATCTAAATAGCTACTGAGATGGAAGTCTCAAACGTTAGAATATTTGATGCCATCAGATTGAGTGCCTTTTAAATATTTGAGCACTCGCTTTATTGCATTCCAATGAACTTCATAGGGATTATGCATAAACCTGGAAAGTATTCCTATAGCTAAAGTTATGTCACGACGAGTAGTAGTAAGATAAATTAAAATTCAAATAGGTTCCTTGTACTTTGTTGGATCTTCAAATATGCTACCTTCATTTGTAGTAAGCTTTAGATTCTACTCCATTGGTGTAGAAACAAGATTACAATCCTACATACCAAATTTGCTCAATAACTCTCCAACATATTTTTTTCTGAGAAATACAAATATAATTTGGTTTTTTATCCACTTCAATTCCTAAATAATAATGTTATAATCCCAAATCTATCATATCAAAACCCTTTTTCAACTCTCTTTTAATATAGGCTATATAATCATCATTATTTCTTGTGATAACCAAATCATCCACATAGACAACTAGATATACAACTGATCCTCCAAATTTCTTGATAAATAAAGTTGCATCATCAAAATTGAAATACTTATAATTCAATTTGAGAAGATCTTCAATTAAATTTTCATACCTTGCTTCAAACCATACAAATATTTTATCAATTTGCATACATTTTGTTCTTGACCTTTGATAGAAAAACCTTCAAGTTGATCCATATAAGCATCTTCTTTCAAGTCTCCGTTCAACAAGGTCGTTTTAACATCCATATGATGTATTTTCCATCATTTTTGTGCTTCTAATGAAAACAGAGTTCGAATAATGCCCCATTTTGTTGTAGGAGAAAGTGTTTCTGTGTAGTCAACACCTTCTTTCTATGGATATCCTTTTTCTACATTTCTCTCTTTGTGTTTGTCAAGTAAGTCATGTGCTTTATTCTTGTTCTTATATATCCACTTGCATCCAATGGGTTTGGTTCAAATTGGAGGGTCCACCAACCTCCAAGTTCCATGTTTTATGAGAGCATCATAACCATTTTGCATTGCACTTTTCCATACATCACTAGTTACTGCTTCTTGAAAAGATCTAGGTTCATCAAAATCATAAAAGTTTTATTGAAAATCCAATGTGATAAAATCATCATACCTTCTTAGAAATGACTTAGTCCATGTAGATCTACAAACTTGTTGTTGTGGTGTTTGATATGTTTATTCTTCAAGGATAGGTTCTTCATTATCTATGAGGCTTAAATTATCCATTTTTTTTAAAATATCATCCACATTTTGACCCTCATTTTCATCAACTTGTGCATTAGAAGAAACTTGTTGTTATGGAAGGAAATTCCAAAAATTGACTTAAAAGAGGAATCCCCCCTTCAAGATTTGGAAGTTCATTATCCCTTTCATGATATATATTTTTTAGAATGAAATCTATCAAGATGAGCAAGTTATTTATCAATAATGAGCGCATCTTTCTCAAATTCAAGAAATATAACATCTCTAGAAATAATAAACTTCCTCTTATCTTCAGCATACAATCTATAATATTTGGAAGTATTAGAATGTCCACAAAAAATATACTTTCAACTTCTTGCTCCCAATTTATTCCTTTGTTTCTCTGGAATCAAAGCATAACATGTGGAACATAAAATTCTAAAATGCTTGACAGCTGGAAGATGGCCATACTAGATTTCATAAGGTGTTTTGTTTTGTAGTGCAGTAGATGGACATGTATTCTTAATGTAGACAAAAAAAAGAGGCGCTTCTCCCCAAAACATTAACTTAACATTCTTAAAAAACATAATTGATCTTACCATATTCAACAATTTCCTATTCATACGTTCCACCACACCATTTTTGTGTGTATTATAAGGAACAATGGTTTGATTTTTAATAACATTCTCCTGCAAATATTTTTCAAAATCTTGAGATGTGTATTCACCACCATTATCAATTTAAGGGCTCCAATATTAAGATGAGTTTCATCTTTCTATCCACAAATGAAAATTTATGAATGTATCAAAATCTTGAGATTTTGCTTTTAATAAATAACCTCAACACATCATTGTAAAGTCATCAATAAAAGTCATTATATATTTGTTACCATTTGTTGATGGATCAATCATGGGCCCACATAAATTTGAGTGAATAAGACCTAACTTTCTAGAATCTTGAAACATAGAATCACGAAAACGTTCTTTACTGTGCTTGCCTAAAATACAAGCATCACATTGGGAAAATTGTCTTGAAATAGTAAGATGCCCTTGAACTCCTTTCTGTTTCATAATTATGAGACTATCATAATTAATATGACCAATTCTAGCATGCCATGTAACAAGTTGGAAGAAAAATTATCATTATGTCGAGCCAAATTTGTTGAATTTTGTTAGTTGGGTGAGGTACCATTCAATTTTAAAACTTTTTAATCTTCCACTCTAGTCATTACAATCACATTATCATAATCTCTTATAATCTCAATGATACCATCAAACATATCTTTTAAGTGATCTTGTTGTCTAATTTGCACGAGAGAGATTAAGTTTCCCTTTAATTGTGGAACATAAAGAACATCAAAAAGTATATAATCAGCAAGCCCTGATAAGTTAAGTCTAACAGATCCAATTCCTGAAGGTTTTAATTGAGACTTATCTACCAGATGTACTACCTCATCAATTTGATCACTAAATGTCTCAAAGAAGTCTTTTCTAAATGTCATATGGCAAGTGGATCCAGTATCTAATAACCAAATGTCATTCCAAGAAAATGAAGTACTAAAAGCTTATTCAATTCCAAGATTACAATGTGAAACAACATAATGTGTACATTTAGGAGGGTTACCTTTATCATTTCCTTTATCTTGTATTTGCTCTTTCTTGTTAACAATTTTCTCCCAAGAAGTTCTAAAATAACTCACAGTATGACCAGTTTTTCCACTTCTATAACATTTTTTCTCTCCTTGATTAAATCTCCCCCACCCTCCTATGTATTGTCATCTTTCTCCTCTACCTTGACCTTTGCTTATATTTTCTTCTTTTGATTTGTGTCCTTTCTGTGCAAGACAAAATGTTTCTTCATTGGGATAAGACTCCTTCTTCCCAAATGCTTTCTCTCTTTCTGCAATTTTCTCCAAAAAAATTTTCAAAGGTTATAGCTTTCATCTGGACACTAGCTTGAAGTGATTCTAAATAGTGTGTATAGGAAGGGTGGAGAGATTTAATAAATGCAGTAAGTTGAATGTCAACTTTTACACTAGTTGTATCAATATCATGGAAAATAGCTCTAGTTTCATAAGCAAGTTTCATTGGATCATTATCTTTAATTCAAAGTTAAATAACTTCATTACCAATTGTATGATTTCAAGCTCAGAATGTGAATCGTACAAATCTTTTAGTTTATTTAATGCATCCGAAGCACTTTTGCTAGAAACTAAATGTCTACTTACAACTTCACTTACATAGGCAATGATCAAGGCATAAGCCTTATTTTCCTTTCTTTTCCATAATGCGAACTCTTTGGTATTAGTAGGCTGTAATCGTGCACTTTTATCCACTTCATATGTTGCATCTCCATCTTTCTTATCTTCAAAATTCTCATTTTCACAAGTCCCATCCCACATGTCATTAAAAATAAGGGTATTTTTAACTATACTAAACCATTCATGATAATTTTCTTTACCACACAAAATTACTCCAACAATTGAAAGTAAAAAATTCATTGAAATTTACTATATAGTAAATGTTTGTGTACAAATTATACAAATTACAGTATGACATATCTTTTTCCACTTAGCTGATTTTCTTTATTTTATCTTCTCAAAATATTTCTCCAAAGGTTTTATAATTCAATTGAAAAAAAAAATGCAGGTCCAAATATAAATGGCCGCTTAAAATATTTTATTTTCTAAAATGAAATCCCCAAAGATTTGATAATTAATTTAAAGAAACCATTGCACACAAATATAAATGGTGGCTCTCTTTTTTTTTTTTTCTTAAAAATAAGAAAATAATTATTCTAAACAATTACCGAAACAATTTACGTGCAGTCTCTCCTTTATGTGCATTCTTTCTTCCACAATCTTTACTAAACAACTTTCATTTTCTTCACGATAGCTCCTTTGCGGGCTCCTTCTCTATCACCATTTTTTTTATCACCAATGCTTCATTGCCTTGCTCTGATACGTGACTAACACATGTCGTGAAGAAACTCAACAATGAATATATTACTTCGAACAAGAGTATTAGATATACAGGAAATAAAAACTCTTATCTACAGTTAGATATTGATATTATTAACAAGAATTTACTAACTAATAACTGAAATATTATTTACAATGAAATCCCAAAGGATTATTCAACAATGTGGACTAAGATCAAAGAAACACCATAATATGCAAGATTTCGAAGCCAAGAACAATGAAACTGTCAACTTGGACACATAATTCTCCATGAGATTAAAAATTTTATAGATAGATCAAATTTGACGGTTGATGTAGGATTAAATATGATTGAGAGTGAGATCAAATCGAACCGTTGACGTGCGCCATAGTAGAAACTGTTGCTGGGATTTGGTGTAAAATTCTACACAAAGTAAAACCCATGTTAGGATCAAAGGTCCTCTCAACTTGGATCCTAAAGGACTGTACCCACTCCCATTCGAAGGTGTAGACTCGATAATTTTTTAACGCAGTTTCATAGGTAGAGTAAGATGTACGGGGCATAGATGTGTGCTAACTATTGTTGAGTGCTTATTGCAAGCCTTGGCCTTGGTGGTTGGCACTTTTAATTAAGCAGTTCAACTTCCCTTGGCTTTCAATTTCGTACATGTATTAATGAATTGGTTTCCTTTTCACATTACCTATTATAGCTAGCCAACAACTTATCCATTAGCATAAAATAAAACTAAAACACCTTTCTTTTCACGCGAGTTTTGGATTAAAAACTGGTTTATTTCTGCATTTTCATAATTCTAGTAATGGTAAGAAAGATTAATCACCATTATTAGAGTAAATGCTTGATTTTAAAACTATCCAAATCATCTGAATTGTCATATGAGTTTTGCAAATTGTGATTTCAACAATAATTAATCTACCAGATTCAAATGAGTTGGAGTCATTTTAGTTAGCTCTTATACTGCTTAGTGACTTATCAACTCGATGTCGACACCTTTATCTCAATGTTTGTTGGTTCCTTAAATCGTGATTCATATCGTGGCTACGCACTTCAGATCGGTGACCCTCTATGTAAGATAGCCTTCAACATAGGCTTCCTCAACTTTGTGCGAGTTGCTTAAATGTTCAATGAAAGGTGGTTGTTCTTTCCAATTGTGTATCTCCTTATAAAAACTGACGCTTCATCTTTATTCCCAATGCAAAACAATATGCAATCTATTCACACAACTATATAATTCTACTCTCATCCAAAAATTAATATTCACATGTACAATACTTTAATCTACACGTACTTTTATCTTGAGGAGTACTAGATGTAACAAACCTAAATCAGTAAAATAAAATTATTTCTTTTAATTTTTGAAAGGCCACTTAAACCTTCGAATGGCTACCTTCATGACTGGTGAGTGATAACAATATACAACTATAATTGTAATGCAAATCCGTCAACAAAAAATATTATCCAGCAATAGACAACTTGCTATATCCAAAGTATCAAAACTTTACCGCATTAAAGCTGACTATTGAGATTTTTCCTAAGATTTACATTGTTGTACCTCTTAAAACCTTGCGCAAGTTCTTAACCAACAATTCTCGCTTTCAAGGCCATTTTAATTTATCTAACAAATTATAACCATCAAGTAATTGATCCTCTTTTGTATTTGAAGCAACCTGTGAAATTTCGATACAACTACACTAACTATTGTTATGACCTTCCTCTAGAGCTTAGTCTTGCTTTCGAGAAATACCTGCACCCTGTTAATTACACACATTTTTGGAAATCCATATATTGTGGAAAAATCTTTATGCATTTTCATTTCTTTAACAATCCTTGAGGATTTAGCCTTCTTTGAAAACTTTAACCCGTAACTTTAACATAATATTATTACCAATGCTAATCATGAAATAGTGATAGACTTCGTGATTGAACACCATACATATGCTGCATCCTAGTTTAAAATTTGCATGTATCCTCTCAATGGAGGAATACTTATGTTGAGCCTTAACTTATCATTTTTGTAACATACCATTTCAAAACACAATTCAACATATAATGTTATGAAATTCTTATATGAACTATGGGACTCTAAGTGATTTACAACTATTGGTTCAATTATTAAACTTAGACTATATGTAGATATTATCAATGGTGTAGAGCCATGGATTACCATCTCCTTAAGTGAAAGTTGCTCTGTCTAAAGGACCATCCATTACTTATTTCTAACTAATGAAACCGAAGAGGCACACTTATATTCATATTAATAATACTTCTTTGTAGTATTCAATCAACAGCATGTTTGAAGACAATGTCTTAATGCGATTTTGATGGATTATTAATCATAACCTGAAGGGATGTAGTACACAAGCATTTTATCATTAAGTGCCTTTAGAGCAAATCCAGTATGCGGATAGCATCATTATGACAACAAATAAATTTCTCTTGATTATCCTTCGTAAAGTATTTAATCTCTAGACAAGATAGCAGAATGTTGCAAGATAATACAAGGAAAGAACAAACCATAGAGACACAAAAATAAGATAGAGACATGAAGTACATCGTTTGCCCAATCCATGAGCTACGTCCACAAGAAATTGTCACCTCATGTGACCTTTATTAAAAATCAAGGATTACATTTCTACAACATCATGGTTGCCAAAATGCCAAAATTTTCTTTCAATTCTTCTCACATACTCTCTCTCTAAGAGTATCTCTAAGTTATATAACATAATGAGTTATATACAAACATAACTAGAGAATCTCTTGGTTAACAAAAGTACATTGCACAGCGGTGGATAATTCCCTAATAATATGAAAATAAAAGTTTGTATCCTTTTTCAAGTTCAAGGTTAACACTCCCATTTTCTTATTCCCTTTTATTATCACCCATTATTACTTTATCAAAGCTACCATTGTGCCTTAGTTCGTTAAAAACAAACTACAAAAAGTTCAAGGTGGAGTAGATCCGTTAATTTAGAATATAGTTAAGTTGGAGTGGATCCGTTTATTCATCATTTTAAACTACCATTAATATGGAGTGCATCCATATGAAGGTCACCATAAATATATTAATATATATTACCTTATATATATTACCTTAGACATAAAAGGTAAAGCCACTATAAATGTATTAATATATTTTTACTTTAAAATATATCCAAGTTGGAGTGGATCTGTTTACTAATAATTTTAAACTATCATTAATATGGAGTGCATCCATATGAAGGTCACCATAAATATATTAATATATATTACCTTAGACATAAAAGATAAAACCACTATAAATATATTAACATATTTTTACTTTAAAATATAGTTAAGGTGGAGTGGATCCGTTTACTTATGTGTGTTTACTCATCATTTTAAACTATCATTAACATGGAGTGCATCCATATGAAGGATCGTTCCCATAAAGTCCATAACTCTCTTCCACCGTTTGATTGATACAATAGCAACCAATAACTAACGATAGCCAAAACATATGAATAGAGAGTGGCTCCTTCTATCTTAAAGAGATAAGTTAATATCAAACTATACAACAAAAGGATTACGGCTCTACTTGTGAATAAGGATCTACTTATGACTCATGCCCAATCGCCTTCAAAGTTAGAGCAGGTGTTTGATAAACTCTCCAGTTCCACGAAGTTCTATAAGAAATCCCCAGGTTGCAAGTCAACACAAAAATACAAAACCCAAGTAAAATCCACTGAAGCATAACCCAATAGAGATATACAGGCAGAGAAATTCAGAGCCAAACACCGATCTAATGCTTCTAACTGATGTGGATCAAATCGCAGTCAAGGAAATGACAAGTAATTAAAAATGCAGGACAAGTAATTAAAAAAATGCAGGACAAGTAATTAAAAAAAGCAAACAACGATCTGAGGGTTTAATCTGGTTACAAAACATTGGCAACAACTATCCATATCTAAAAAAACATAAACCACAAAGCAGGCAAGGAGGAAATCCATCTCCGGATCAGACTATGTAGACCGCTGGGAGGATCGCATCACTTATTTATTTCCAAATCAAACACACAGATCTATGCTTGGTACAAACGCTGGAAACAGAGATATCCAGATCTAAATACATCAACCCCAACGTAGGCAAGGATGAAATCCATCTCCGGATTGGATTATGTAGATCCAACTCGGTTTTGATCAGTAAGATCTAAATATTTATAGGAGGAACATAAAGGTGTTGAGATCCATAGATAGATCTGAATGGAACAATGAAATGCCAAGGATCAAACCACAGAGGTTTGATACCGATAAATCTGAATCCAAAATAACCACAATATTCAAAAATTCCAGAGCTCCGATATCTACAAATCTGACTCAAAATAAACAAAGGTACAAAAATCGTAGAGCTTCCACATCTACAAATTGAGTTAAGAACGTTTTGCAGAGCATTTGCAAAAGGAGCAATTATCATTAGCAGCTACAGATTCCTGATTGAAGTCATAAACCTATCAAAAGGAGTGAGCATACTTATTACTAATCCATATGAGAAATTTCGATCTGGTTGTGCCAACTTCTACTATTGTGTGAAATAGCTACTGCCAGCCAGAACCGGGTCCCATTGTCTCAAGTTTTCTCCCCCCTACACAATGAATTTCGTTCCCTATTAATAACAAAAAAGGTGGCAAAGGTGGCAATGGTCTTCCCCACTGTGCCGTAAGTTTCCACAAGTCAAGGCAGAAATCCTGCCACCAATTTTGCCAAGGAAGGTCTCCCTCAAATTCATCGTGCAGTAATTATCTAAAGGCATGCGTCTAGCCGAAACTGGATTTTCCCTTTATTGTCATTTCTCTACCTTACTAATAAAATATTCCTTTTTAACAAAATATAATGGTAAAAGCAAATTTTGCGTGTTGTATTCTCAAGAAAATACTTGTCCAAAAGACTATTTAAAACCTTGACTTTCCCATGTCAAAGAAGGGACAAATCCCCTTATAATAGGTATTTATCCGTTATTTCATAAATGATTATCCCTATGCATTTTGGGATTATTTTTTCTAATGGTTAAGAATATAAGGTATCCTTGTTATAAGTGATCCTCATATTTAATATAAGCATAACCTTTACACATGCAAAAAGTTCAGCCATAAGTTACTTTTCTTCTAAAGTAAGAAATACCTTTCTTCTACTTTTGCAAGGATGAAAGTAGATACGTGAGCAAGGATCGTTCGGGCCAGCTATATAGCTAGCCAAGGGATCATCTTGATCTCATATTTCTCAAGGGATCATCTTGATCTCATATTTCTCCCATTTAGGTTGACACTTAAGTCTTAGGTCGTCAAGGGAAATCGTTATGTTTTCTCTAATTTCCCCAAGTGCTCGATGCCTCTTTCGATGGAACAACCCATCGCTTGTCTTAAGTCTTGTCTTCTTGGTTGGGTTATCTACAAACTTCTGTTCTTATTTATATATATATATATAAATGCCACCAATGGGAGTGTGCTACAATGGCATACGATAATTATAATTTACTCTTCATGCCTACCAATGCAGGCATCCCCCTGCATATATACATATATAAACTACTTCATATATTAATCACATGTATGCCAAGTATAATATACGCCTTTGTGGGTTAGTAAAGGTAGATGGTATTTATTAATGACGTAAGTTCATGGTGTCTTAGTTGGGATAAGTTTTAGCGAAGTAGAAATCTCTCATAGGGGAAAAACTTATCTTTAATATTGTCATAATCCAAACGATACATAAGACCATGGTCTCAATTTTGGATCTTCAACCGTTCGTTTTTAGCCCTTGTGGGTTTAGTTGGCCTATTGTTAAGTTGTGTCATTGTCTTACGTCTCCTAAGTTTTTCACTTACACTTAGGTAATCAACTCATATAGGTTACACGCTTTTGTTTCTGGTGGGGCCTGGGCCTTGTCCTTGAGCTCCTCACCAGAAGCAAGTACAATAAACATTCGTAACCATAATAATTAAGGTTACGTAAGAGGGATATTACACTAGATCTCATAGTTTCTCATTTTGTGCGCCTACCGTAAGGAAGTACCATCTTATTATTATTATAATTATGTCTTGGGTGTGTTTGAAATATTTGTATACTAGCAACAACAATATTAATAAGATTAATATGTTTGGAATACGCTGATAGGTATATATTTGATACAATGAGATTATTAATACATAGTTTTCGATTGCATTGAGCCTGTCACCCTCGGATTTCATTACCTAACATATTGTTCTCATGATGCTACACTGCCAAATGTAAATCTTATTGTGAAGTGCATGGTTTCACTGCAATGAAGTTTGACTTTTCAGGCTAAGAGATGGAGTAAAGAACACAACTACACATTCATTTACTAGTTTTTTATTACCATGTTTTAATTACCACACTCATCTAAATTTAATTTAATAATTGTATTACTATTTGAGTTAACCTAATAGTTAGGTAATAGTTAATATAATAGTTATCCAATATAGCCATGATTAGAGTTGAAGTTAAGCTCATAGTTGTACAATCATTGGAGTTAAGGTAATAGTGTATCTAATAGTTAAGTTAATAGTTATCCAATATACCATGATTAGAGTTGAAGTTAAGATAATAGTTGTATAATCATTGGAGTTAAGCTAATAGTTGTATCTAATAGTTAATTTAATATATTAGGAAGTGTAGTTCAAGTAAAAGTCATTATTGGATTTGACATTAAGATAATAGTTGTATCATTAATGGAATTAAACTCATAGTTGTATCTAATAATCAAATAGGTGTATCTAATAACTGAATAGTTTAACTTGAAGTTAAATTTTTCCAACTATCATGAACTATACTTATCATATGTTAACTATGTTAGTTTTTATTCTTTTGAAATTATTAATTATGAATTTCGAACGACACCCATAGAATCAATCTGGACAATACACTTGTCTCATTCTCATCCATAGATGAAAAAACATAGATGGTAGTCCACCCCTAAATTTCACATAACTAGCACACCCACATAGTTTGTGGTTGGATCACGTCGATAGGGATCAAAGGGTTGAGAGATAGCTATGGAATGGAAGAGAGTTTGGAAATAGTTTTTTATTCCTCATATTCTTCTAGTTAAACGAGTTCAACTGTGAGTTATCCATTCCTATCTACATGTTATCAACAACATTATTCCTATTATCCATTTATCAACTATCAATTATTTATTATATTCTTTTTATTTTTAACTCACATCCTTCTAGTTATCTGCCATGAACAGTTGGTTATCCATTCATCATCTAGGAGTTATTGAATGACTGCCTTAGAATCAATATTGACAGTACACTTGTCTCATCCTCATCTATAGATGAAAAAGAATAGGCCGTAGTCCACCCCAAATCTCAAATAAAAAATTCTATCGACGTAATCATCTAGATTCACAACTGCTAGATGGAGGAGTTTATTAGGACTTCAAAGGATTTCGTTAGGAGTTCGACTGTGACATGAGTGCACATTAGCTATACTTCTAGATGCCAAAAGTACTTATACTAAGCCTTAATATATTAGAGTTGAATTTAAACTAATACTTGTAGAATAATTGGAGTTAACCTAGCATTTGTATCTAATAGTTAAGCTAATAGTTATCCAATATAACCGTGATTAGAGTTGAAGTTAAGATAGTAGTTGTAGAATCATTGGAGTTAAGCTAATAGCTGTATCTAATAGTTGATTTAAAGGTAATATATCAACAATTGTAGCTCAAGTAAAAGTTGGAGTTGAAGTTACGATAATAGTTCTATCATCAATGGAGTTAAGCTCATAGTTGTATTTATTAATCGAATAGTTGTATCTAATAATCAAATAGTTTAATTTGAAGTTTAATTTTTCAAACTAATAGTTGTATGTAATAGTTAATTTAAAATTTAATATATCGATAATTGCAATTCAAGTAAAAGTCATGATTGGATTTCACATTGAATTAATAATTATATCATCACTCGAGTTAAGCTCATAGTTGTATTTAATAATAGAATTGTTGAAGTTGAATTCAAATTTTTCCAACTATCATGAAGTGTACTTATCACATGATAGCTAAGCTATTTTTTAATTTTTGAAATTAATAATTATGAATTTTGGACGACGCCCATAGAATCAATCTGCACATTACACTTGTGTCATTATCTTTTGTAGATTAGAAAACATAGATGGTAGTCCACCCCAAAATTCTAAGATATATATTCCTATCGACATAATTCACTAGATGCCCAAATACCAGATGGAGAATTTATTACAAGTTCGAATGATTTTATTAGGATTTCAATTGTTACATGAGTGCACATTAGCTAGACTCCTAGATGCCAAATGTACTTCGCCTAAGCTTTAAGCGATTAGAATTGAAGTTAAGCTAATAGTTGTAAAATAATTAGATTTGAGATAATATTTGTATCTAATAGTTAACCTAATAGTTATTGAATATAACCGTGATTAGAGTTGAAGTTAAGCTAATAGTTGTAGAATCATTGGAGTTAAGCTAATAGTTGTATCTAATAGTTAATTTAAAAGTTAATATATCAACAATTGCACTTCAAGTAAAAGTCATGATTGGGGTTGAAGTTAATTTAAAAGTTGTATCTAATAATCGAATAGTTGAAGTTGAAGTTTAATTTTTCCAACTAATAGTTGTATCTAATAGTTAATTTAAAATTAAATATATCTCTTGAAGTTAACCTATATTTTTTCCAAGTAATAGTTGCATGTGATAGTTAATTTAAAAGTTAATATATCGGAAATTGCACTTCAAGTAAAAGTCATGATTGGAGTTGACATTAAGATAATAGTTGTATCATCAATGGAGTTAAGCTCATAGTTGTATCTATTAATCAAATAATTGTATCTAATGATCGAATACTTGAAGTTGAAGTTTTATTTTTTAAACTATCATGAATTGTACTTATGAGATGTTAACTAAGCTATTTTTTATTTTTTTGAAATTTTTAATTATGAATTTTGGATGACGCCGATAGAATCAATTTGTCTCATTATCCTCCATAGATGAAAAATCATAGAAAGTAATCTACCCCAAAATTCTATGATATATATGTCTATCGACCTACACATGATATATTTGTTAATAAAACCGACTCCTTTATTGCTCATCAATTTCTTATTATTATTATTATTCCATGCATGTGTTTCAAATATTTGTATAACATGGCATATTCGTAAATAAAATTTATTTATTGATTTATTGTTTTATTTTAAAGTGACAAAGTACTTAATTTATTCATTGATTTATGGTTTTTTTTCGAAGTGATAAGTTTTAAATTTATTCATATACTTTTTATTTTATAATGGTGATTCTTTTAATCATAAAATTTTACATTCATACCAATCAATATATATATATTAATTAGAAATGTTAACTATAATTTATTTATTGAAAAGTTAATCAAATATATAAAAAAAACTTATTAGAAATTTCATGAAACTTTAAATTCCATAAAAAAATACAAAAATTTGATAAAACACATAAACATAAACACATCGTCATGTTCCTAAAATGCATTAGTTACTATAGAATGAATACATCTGTCATTTCTTGTATAGTTGCTTACACAATTCTTAAAACTGTTCTATGACAGGTTGTACAAACTGTCGATGTTTACATAGTTGTAATCTCCCCAAAAATTGGAAAAAAAAAATAGTAGGCTAATCAAAACTACCTATGTTGGAAATTATTGGACTTGAGGAATTTGTCGTACTCTATTTGTACTATTGTTTTGTCGTAAGCTGTTCTTACGTCCTGCTTCCTTACTTTCAGTTATGATTATCACTGTTTTACTTATGATGTCGAAATGTTGATTACTATGATATTCTTACAGTTATGTATTGCTGTGTATGTTAGATACTTGATTATCTACTTTACTAATTATAACATGTGCTTGTTGTTATATACATGCTTCTAACTTAACTTTGTTCTTGGAAACAAAGGGGTGGAGTGGCGGGACTAGTTTCCACTATAACCTCGAGAGGTAACAATTTCTACTTGACACCATAGGCTTACTTAGTTCAGTCGAAATAAGGAATTCTTATGCTATTTATGTGCAGGTATACTTGGCGAAAGATAACTGATTTATAATACTGATCATTGATTGATAGTGCTCGCATTTGGAGCCCTGTCCTACTATGTTGTTGGTTAATATTACTCATTACGGACTGTATGCTAGTGACGTGGTCACTACAGCCTTAATCATCTATGCGATGACGAGTTATTATTGATGAGATAATTATTTACTATGTTGTAAATAATTACAACTTGATTATGCCCTAGTGTATACTTCCTATAAGGTTTGATTCTCTCTATCACTGAAAGGATAAAATATACTTACCAAAAACCTTAGTTTTGAAGTTTAAACATTGCATAAGGGGTTTATACATATCACATAGAATGGAAATGTATGTTGATATATCACGTATGAACTATAAGATAGTGGGTTTGGAGGGCGATAATGGGAAATAGGTTGGTGCATTCAATGTGGCAGCCCCACTTAGGGCATGTATTAACGAAGGGGTTTGGTCATTCACAACTTGGATGCTTACCCTTTGCTCCTACATAGTATGGAGAATGTGACTTTCATGGAAATGACATATATGATCATGTTTGGTTTCACAATACTATTGCTTATTGTAGCTTGTTCAACGTTTCATACTTCTCATCATTATTATTGTGTTGCGGTTGCCGGTTATAGGGATGGTGAGGAGAGGCATCTTTCGTAGCTAAAAATTCAAGCCATGGGAAAATCCATACCATTACGGTAAGCCTATTAAAAAAGTATTCAGTTGTTACCTCTTGGCTTCATGATTAATACCGTGTTTCACTCGTTGTTGGTTGAGGTTTTCTTGGGGTCTGGTTCCAAAAGATGCATTTTGGTTTGGGTTTGACTGTGTCTGAAAAGAACTCTGCATTTTTTGCAGCAATGATGTTGGGGTTTATTATGGGGTTTCGATTGCCTTTGGGAATGAGCTTATAATTTTTTGGATTTGTAATTAATATGGTGAAATAGGTAGTGAAGATAGCCTAGGTACCTTCGATAGGCTCCGTGTATATTTTATAATTAGTGTTTTGGTTTATGGTAAATGAAATGGGCAACACCATTTCCTGCAATGGTGCAATGGCCAAAGGGAATGATTATGTAACTTGGTTATGGATTTATAAGACTATGTCTATAAATATATTCATGCTGCATTTATTTCAATGGTTGTTATGCTTGGAATATGTGTATTTTATGTTAGTTGTATGCGTTGCTATTGTAGATGACTTAAGTGACAGTGTTATGGCTTTGGGGCCACGTCGTGAATGGCGTTGGCACTCACCATTTTAGCTGCAATAGCGAAATAGATTTAGACTTTACTGTTTGTATTACAATGCTTTAATGGAATGTGAAATCAACCGTGGGTGTAAACCTTACGTTGGAAATGGTTATTGTAGGTTAATTCGTTGAGAGGGTTTTAAGCTTTGAATAGATATTCTATTTGATAGTTGGGTTATGTATGGGGATGTGGCCATGGATTGCAATGTATATGAATTTTGAGAGTCATACAACCTCGGTGTAAAGGATATAATTAGTTTATTTACAACTTTTGTATAACTGTGTATAGTGTGGCTTTAAAGGACCTTACAGGATTTGATCCTGCATCATTGTTTGAGATGAGGGTTTATAAAATATATGGAATGTGATTTGGCATTTTAGTGTCCATGGGATTCGATCCTACAACCTTTGTGCAAATACCTTCAGTGTTGAAGTGATTACTGCATACGTATTATTATCGTGGTTTTACTATGGCATGCGATTTGGCTTGAATACCCAAAGGGGTCGATACTACAACCTCTCTGCATCTATATGATTTTTAAGTTATTATTGTAATGATTTTATGTTTGTGTTTAAATTGGTAGCTGTGGGTAATATTATGTTGGACCTTTTTATTTTATGTCACACGGTTTCTGTTATGTAGATTTGTTATGTGGATTTTAATATTTAGATGGTTTGAATTGCTATTTATGCCATGGATTTATAATGTTAATAATATTATTATTGTTTATACTTGGTAGATATAGATAGTATGGAGGTTATAAATTGTGGACCATTTGTATGGTCTCTAATGTTAAATGGTTTATGATAATTTTTTATTTAAGAAGTATGATAATGTTTATATTTGGTTATTAGCATAAGTTTATTTATGATTTTTAGCTTAGATTAGTTACTTTAAAACTTATGGTTACACTTAAATAAAGATTACTATGTTTATAATATTGTTAATTTAGTATTTATAGTATATTGGTTTATTAAAATCTAAAATTATATTTGTTTAAAATTGGAACTGAACCTAGTCTTATCTCTAAGCAAGGCTCTACTGGCAATATGAAATCTGCCAGGAGGGTTTCTACACAATTAAATTACATAGGCCTTGTTCTTAGAAATACAACATAAGTCTTTTTTTTAAAAGAACAAAGTTTAAGCTATAAAAGAGAATGCAGAAGTAAAATGGAAAGAAACAAAACCCTTGATAAATATCTAAACAGAATTAATTGACAGAAGTAAAACTCAAAGGACAAAACCCTTTGATAACTATAACACAAAATTTAAATTATAGCCTAGGGTTTATAAATTAATATCTAAACCCTAAAAGAAATTGACAGGGGAAAACAATAATACATAGGGTTAGAACATATAATATAAACCCTTGCATAATCTATCCAACACTTATTCTAGGAATTGAAATAGGCAGTTCAGAAACTCATACCTAAAAAGTGAAGTTCCTTTAATGGCTCAAACATGCACACTCAAATACACATCATTAACAATTCATAGGCAGATCTGAACTCTATATAGATGTCTAAATCACTTGGGAACTACCATATTCCACCCAACCATGACCCAAAATCGTTCCTGGTTTAAATCCATATCCCCCCGAGCTCGTTTCAACATGCAAGTACCTTAGAACTCCTAACGTGAGGCTTACCTAGTTTGTATATCGGGTCTAGATTAGTTCTCCTTATTCCTCTTATGGAAATGTTCTCCAAGAGGTCTCTCTTAATAATTTTGCAGGAAGAATAATGACTCCAAAAGATATGATCAGATCCCCAAGCCTCTCTTTGGCTTGGGAATTTATAGACATAATTTTCAGTCAAAGGGGCAGTTAAATCAAGAATTACTTCATTTCTTGATTTAACCCTTTTTATTTAATTTAGTACTTTTAATATTTTAACTTAGGAACTTTTATCTAGTTCCTTATTGTCCTTTTTATAGGTATTATACTATTTAATTTATATCTTAGTAATAATAGTAATAGATGGAACTTTTACTTCTTCCTTACATTATTAATATTATTACGAGGTGTACTCTTTATACATACACTGTATAAAATATGAATAATAACACTTTTTTTTGTTAACGTTTGTCTTAGGGTATCACATATTGTGATCCTAGACTTATGACACTTTCTTCATTAAGTTCATCAGGTAGATGGTTAGGTATACTAGACTAGGTAACTCTAAACATCCTTGCATGTTGGATTCCCTCGTATAAGATGGTAGTTATTCAGTACTTGATGAGGATACATAAATTCAAAATTTCATTTAATCACTTATAAATAATTTAGATAAAATCAATATTTTTCTCGAGTTGTTTTCACATGGGAATCATTAATTATTTTCAGTAACTCCTAGTGCTTACCAAATCCCATACTCAATGCTAAAAAAAATAGGGAGTTACAAACTTAGTGAAATTCCAGAGCACTTCGCTCAACTCTAATGCTAGGATGTACTTGTATGATACACCTAGGGATACAATGTCCAAGGATCCGACATTCCAAATATTATGATCAACATCAACATCAAATGCTTCAGGGCTTATGCCCAACACTTCCAAATTATATTTTCATGTGTTTTAGAGCTTCATGCTGAACACAAATGTCTCAAGACTCATGTGCTCCAGAACTTATCGTTCATCACAAATATAAGTACTCATGTGCTTCAGAGATTTTTTCTCTACATAATACATCAATTTACCCATGTCCTCTAGAGCTCCTCGCTCAACACAAAACATCAATTTACCCATGCACTACATAGCTCCTCACTCAACCCAAAACATCTCATCAATCGTGTGCTTTAGGGTCCACGCCCAATGTTAGCACTCATAATATACCCAGGCTGTAAAGGTAAATCCCAAAGGTAACAGCATAACCACTTTAGAAAGAAATTGGTTTTTTTTCCAGAGAGGGATCTCTCAATACAGATTTAACAAGACCAGATATAAACCAACACTCAAGCTTTGTATAGATGGTTGAAACAAGACATAACCATTGGGCAATGGAGTCACATACATACAAAGATATCACAAAGACATATACATGAGATTTATCAAAGGTAAGATAACCATTTCATCACAGTCATTCATTTAGTTCAGATGGAACAGAAGAGATAATGAACAACCCATTAATACAGAGCATCAAAGATGAGTTGTATATTAACTTTAGTAGAAGAATGTATAAAATATCTCAAACGATGATCAAAGCATAAACATAATGAATTCTAATCATTCAACACTGTGTTTCAGAAATGAGGAAAACAGAATGGATTGTTACACTAGAAAACACAATCAAATAAGGAAAGAAATACAGACTGTAATGTAAATGACACATGAATCTCTGATAATTCTTATGTATTCGCTCTGTTATTCAAAAATATATGTCTTCAAAATCATTCAACAACACGATGGGTTCCAACCCCCATCAAATAAAATAGATGCAAATATATACATAAAATGATTCATATTCCAAGAAGATTCATAACTGAATGACCGGATTAATTAAAGTCTTGTAACTAAATTCCTAACTTCTAGGAATAAACTACCACTACTACATTTCGATCCAAAATCCGACGGAAATTTGACGGTGTGTGGATTTCTCTTTTTAAACTTACCAAAAATCACAAGGATACATTTTTTTTTGTAAATGTGGCCATAAGCATCGGTGAAGCGACGGCTATTCTCATAACCGTCAGTTAAGCGACAGAGCATTAGTAAGCATCGCTTAAGTGACGACGCCTTGGAAAGCATCGTCGCATATCCGACGCTTAGGTTCATTTCCTACCCATTAGGCTAGTGGGTATCTATTGAAATCTTCTTTGTAATCCTTATGCCAAAGTTGAAGTTCAATATTCTATTTCTCATGAGTTGATGGTGCCTAAATGCGTGCCTAGGTATTTATAGTTGCATGTGGAATTGATGTGCTTGGAGTGCACATTGTTTGTGGCACTTGGGTTGGAGCAAGATTCCTAGATATCATGCCTTGGTTCATGGAGCTCTTGATTATCTTATTATATGTTGTATTAGAGACTTCATTACCTTGTTATTTGGTGTATTTGTATTATAATGACTTTAGGTTCATGGCTTAGGATATGTTAGTGAGATATAACTTAACATGTTCTCATTAATGGGACAACAATGGACGTGTTGTCTTGTATCTCTACTTTCGATAAACCCTTTGATGTGGCATGACCCATTTAATAAGAAATTGGCAAATGGCATGAGTTGGCATGTCCCCTTTATTCATGCATTAGAGGGGTTGAGGTTCATGGAGGAGAGATACTTTATAATTTGTGAAAATATTGGCATTAGGATAATTGGTCTTTATTAATTTTTCATTTAAGGGAGGCCGTGAGCTTGGATCCAGGGGTAGAATTGCAGAGAGCTGAACTGAGGGAATGTAGAGAGCAGAGTTGGGAGGAAGCAAAGAGCAAATGACAGGGTCGATAGGTGAGCTCAAGCCTTAATCCTTTGGCGTGCCGAACCATGCACCATGAAGACACATTAAGGAGAGCCCGTGATGAAGTGATGACCACGTACATTCTGGCTGCCAAGATGTCTCCATGTCCAACTGTAGAATTAATGCGCGCAGCCATTGAAGCAGATGACTAGAGAGTAATGTCAGGTAGCTGATGAAGTAACACTGTTCTATGCCTCGTCATCTACCTTTATAGCCGTAGCAATAGTGTTATCACCCACATCTGAGTAAAATAATTATACTATTATAAATATTTTTAATATAAAATATATACATTTTGACATATACCATTTTCTTTCATATTTAATATATTTTCTATTTTTAACATCTTTCTTTTTACACCACATCATCACTTCCACTCTACTTTCTTATTATAGCATTACACCATCTTATACCATTACTAATTAACCCTATAACATGATGAACCAATAGTTATAAACTTCAATGTTTTTTTGTGTATGTAAAAAAAAAAAAACTTCTCTTTCCCAATAATTTTTAAGATACCTTTAACATGGAGGGGAGGGGAGCCTTCAGGAAGGTCATTCAAACAAACAAAGAAAAGCCAAAAGTAGCATAGGGCGCGGAACCTACAAATTCCATACACGCCAAGGATTCACCTTTTAGCATAATACCGTGAGAAGGCTGTCTGTTTGGCCTACCTAATGGAAACACAGATCGCACAGCTCAACTCACTGTAGAGCCAGTATATGCTACCCACGGACAAGAGGTTCCAGCCAGTGCATGACTTGACAATTGGGGTGGAATTTGGGGCGCGCATGATCACCATTGGCAACAAAACCATTAAACTTCAGATCTAGGATACGGTAACACGCTATCAATTTCTCATTGGTTTCTTTTTACTTTTCATCTCGTGTATATGCTACCCCTCGCAGAATTCATCCTGAAATTGTAACTAGCACAGACCCATTTAAACTTGTCTATGGATATGCATTGAACCCATGTTGGTATGTTGGTCATTTGTTTGGTATTTTGGCAATTTCTATTAATTTGAGATATGCATCCTCGAGTTTCACAACCTTGAGGTGCATATGAAATGAGACCCTGTTTTAGATGTGTCCGGAGCTCGGGCCAGTTACCATCCGTTGTCTGATTAGTTTCTGTTTTTTCCTTTTTCTTCCTTTCATCATATATGCGATCCCAGGCAGAATTCATCTTGAAATTGTAAGGAGCACATGCCCATTTAAACTTGTCTATGATATGCGTTGGACCCATGTTGATATGTTGGCCATTTGTGTGAATTTGAGATATACATCCTTGAGTTTCACAACCTAGAGGTGCCATATGAAATGAGACCCTGGAGTGTCCATATTCAATGCACCCAATTCACTCTCTAGATGCAATGCACTGTAATAAAGACACATGACTCGCTCACAGGCCACCCCACCCTCACCGCCGCTATACAATGCATTATGCTTCCAAGTGTTGCAAATGTCTATGATATCTCCCAACATTTATGTCTATCGTTTTCTGAGTATTGTCCAGAAAATGTGTGTAGTTGCTTCTGTCATAGATTTTGTGTGGAATGAGTACTGTATTTCGTGAATTGAATTGGTGGCCACAAGTGCAGTTTTGGAAAAGGTTGAGTGCACATCTGCTTAAAATGTTTTTTGTTCCATGCTACATTCTTTTTGGAATTTATATGCAATAGGAATTTAGTTTGTGGACATTGACAATCCTGAATCACAAAATAAAATTAGCATCATTTTCAATTTTCAAGTTTGGAACTTGTGAACTTGAAAAAATTCACTGATTTATCTCTTCTATAAATTATTTTCTAGTGTTAGCTCAAATAATAGAAAGAAGAAACTGATACTTTGGTTAGGTCGTTTTCATTACAACCTACTGCCATGAGCATGGTTTAGCACATGGGGGATTTGACTTGCCAAGTATATCTTTCCTGTTATTGTAGGTAGGACAAGAGTCGTTTCGATCGATTACAAGATCATACTATAGAGGGGCAGCTGGAGCACTTTTGGTTTATGACATCACAAGGTATTTTATTTGTTTTTAAAATTCCATCATGTTCCAACTATTCCTTTTGGCAGCCTATTATGAAAGACCAATTTCCGTCTTCCTCTAGTCATCTGTTTACATAATCTTTTTGTTTTTTCTGTTAAATTAACCAAATTAAAAGATTAAAAATGCATTTCGTGGGATGTATGCAGGGTTGCCTATATAATAAACTATTCATGGGGTTGAGTTACAAGCTCTAATTGTTATGTTCATACAGAATATCTGCCTTCACACCACTTTTCTAATATTCCCCACTTATGGAGGGGATTGTTTCATGAATACCAACAAAAAAGAAGCCCCAGATAATTCTACTTGCTTATTATAGATCAGTCATTCATGGATAGATAATTACTTCCAGCTAGAAAAATATTGTTCTCAAGTAATTGAAATTTCTTTAGGAATTGCAATTTCAAATATTTTCTGTTTGAATTGCTTTGTTAAGCTTGCAATTATAGGGACAGAATGTAGGCTATAGTTGCTCTGACAAATTTGGAATAATCACAACAAGTTCTGTTACTATTTGTTGAGATCATAGTCAAAATACATATATTAAAGCTCTATACCAGCTAGATAGGCATGGAATATGTTGGTTGATCTCTTAGAATAACTTATTGGTAAGATTCATGTGGTAGATCACATGCCATAGAAAATGCAAATCTAACCTTAAATGATATTGGGGTGCAGATCAAGCTTAAAAATGAGAATATTGGGCATGGGTTTAAAATGTAAAAATCAAAATTTTGGATTGTTTCAAGGGAACATTCCTAGAATTTTTTCAGGGATGTTGTCTAGCACTTGGGATATGGGACACATCCCGAGACAGGCAGACCCACGAACACATCCCTTAGCAACAAAACTTTTGGTAAGTGCAATACCTGCATAAAGTTATATCCTAGGACATGGAGACTCGGGATTGCATCCCTTGGCAACATAACTTGTGATAATTGCTATACTTGTGTGAAGTTTTTCTACCACTTTGTTGACATTCTTTGGAGGTATATGGTGTGTTTCACTACTTTAGTAGAGGAGTTATTGGGTGTTTGGATCTATCAAGCATGTAGCTATGGTATTGCTTGTACCAATGCCTTTTCAAGTTTAGCTTTAAATTTGGGGCCATTTGAAAAGTTGTTTGAGTGAGGAGGTAATGGGAAACAACTCTGTTTCCTGTTGGATGCGAGAGAAGAGATTGCCCACAAATTTTATCCAAAAAATTCAATCACTCTCTTTCATCTCCATTTTGATTGAAAATATATGAAACAAGTTGATATAAAAATGCACTGTTTGAGCACTTGTTTGGCTAAGATGAAAGCACCACTTCATAAGATCTTTGTAATACTTGAAAGGTAAAAATGGTTGGGAAAGATTCCTTTAAACGGGTGTCACCCTTGTATAGTTTGTATACTACTATTTACGAGGGTGGTTGTAATACTTACAACCATGTGAATGCTCAATCATCAATCTATAGTCCTGTAATCATGATTGTTTGAGCACCTATTTAGGGGTTTGGGTTTTGAAGTATGCTTCTAAACTTAAGAGCCATGTGTCTAATTCATTGGCTTTGATGGTGTTGTCAAAATGTGGGATGTTAATCTTGGTGTCCATCTTGAAATCAGGTTGGGTTCTAGGCACTTCTATATGCATGGATTCATATTGCATGAGGTTCTGAAACATCATCAATATCATCATGTTATTGGTTAACTTTTTTTGAAAATCTTAGTTCTGTTGAGATTTTGTCTGTAATTTCTTTGGTCATGATTTAGAACATGCTAGTCTCTGCATGCTGGTGTATATCTACAATGTGTTCAGGTGAATATTGTGGGTCTTGTTTATAGGCTAATGCGACTAGCTTTTTTTAATACAAAAAGCTGAAATGACTCGAAGGGAGCTTGGAAGAGTCAAGATGTGTATTTTGCATAGCTATTCCATATTTACCAAGGTTGCTCTGTAAATGATGTCTAAACTAAGACAATATTTTAGAACACTGGACAAAAATCACCTAAATGACTATGAAATCAGTTTTTTGGTAGTAGAAACTCAATCATATTATAAAGGTCCTAATGGCCTTCATACAAAGTGAGGAATAAAATGGGAATATTACGATTATGTAAAATACTAAGCATTAAAGTTCACAAAAGTTTTTAGAACTCGTGTTACCCATTTGAGGAATTTTCTCAGTGTGATAAAATCCCTCTGATTGATATTGTATGCAAGTCTAATGTTGGGATTCTATGCTCAATGTTTGATGGGGCTTAGTGTTGTTTTCTGGCTTGCTGAAAAGCTAGGGGAACTTTATGTTATTGATTGTTTATATGGGTTATTGTGAAGATGTTGACATTGAGGGAAAATGCAATAGGGAAATGTCACTAAAAATATCAACAGTAGCATAACGAATGTGGATGGTTCAATGGTGGGGGTAGTATTGTTGAGTGGGTGAAAGGTAGCAACCTTGACTGTGTGGAGGGGTTGCATGGTCAACCGCAAAGTTATGAGGGCCATTTGAGTAACATAGAGGTTTGGCAAGGGCTACAAAAAAATACAAGAGATGTTTAGTTGATTAAGAACTTAGGACAACTAGCATTGGCTATAAAAGACATGGTGAAGAATAGATGCTGTCAATGCTTCACAAGTGAGGAAAAAATTTGTCTGAGTGACATCATCTATGAGGAAAACATTATGCACATTCTATATTGACATTGTTGTTTTATAAGAAGCATTAACCTGTCACTATCAGCCTGATCACATCATACATACTCATGTATGCTTGTTGAATCATCCAGTGGTATATGCTTGTTTACTTGGATTTCACGGGTATCACATATTACTTGACATGTGTTCCATTTTATTTTTATTTCATGGCTAAGTATTTTCCTAGGCTTTTCAAGTTCTTGCTCCTAGCTTGCATGTGCAATTTCATAGAGGAAGTCTCGTTCTATAGATTTCTTGTTAATTCGATCCTTGTAATATGGTAGCTTGCTTTTACCTTTTTGATCTGAAATTACAGAGATTGCATTTTAGTGATGAAAAAATGTAAGTTTTTAACCACTGCATTACTGAATAGGCTTAATCTATGCAACATTTTGTGTCTTCAATGACTGCCAACAATGTATTCAGCAGGTATACCAGGGAAATAGAAACTAAGAACATAGCTTCTAACATGCATACAGTAACACTGAAATTTGAGATTACAGTGATAGAAAGAACAATGCCTGCATTCAATATTCTTCTATCAATGAAATGATAATGAACTCACAAAATACAGAATGCACACATTAATGCAAGGGTTTATCATTTATGTGGAGAAAAGCCTCTTGGGATGTACAAATTCCACTTCCAAACAAATACTCGGTTTTATTGAAGGCCATTAATGGTTACAGAGCTCTCTGTCTCAGATTCATTGCATTTTGTTACCATGTTTGCATACATATGGTTTTGAGTCTCCTACAACATTTGGCTGTGAGCTCCCTTTCTATTTTTCTTTTTTAGCTGGAAGAAGAATGGCCTCTTTTTTCCCTTGGCCAGGAAAGTTGTTGGCCAACTGCCCATTCATTGGCTAGGTAGTTATGAAAATGTGGTGCTGAAATGCCTTGTTGACTGGGATTATTCTGCCAATGCATTTGGAGAGGGCCATGTTGACTGTTGGCTTCTTCTAGCTAGATCTGTTACAGATCAGACCTACTCAATTTGAAGGCTTTTGGTTCCACAAAACTTCAATTGAGTTTGGTGGTATTTGCATTCCATGCTCCAATTCTCTCTGGAGAAAAAAAACTATTGCAAGACACATTCCATGCTCAGCCTCTCTCTGGAGGCAAACCAATATTTCAAGATTCGGCTCTGGAGCTTGATTATCTTGCACCTATAGTTTGTAAGTGTGATTACAAGTTACTTACTTGCATTGATTGATATCTTGGCTTGATTGGATGAAACCAATTTTTTTTGGCTCATCTATACAAGCATTAACTAGAAATGGATTTCCATCTTCAATCAATCTATATTTATGCTGTAATTTGAGGTTATACGGCCATGTGATCCCACAAATAAGTGATGTCAAAGGTTATGTCGCAGACATCTAATGGGACTACATCATAATCCATTTCATCAATGAAATGAAATTATATGCCAAATTTGATCTCACATTGTCTGGCAGAGCCATTGCAATGGATGATGTTATGGATGCTTGTTGGTATTTAATCCCAAGTTCTGCACTAACACCTATGAGATTGGATTCTTCTGACTTCACTGGCCAAACAATGCAGTGACCTTCTTCAACATCTTCATTTGAATATTGATGTTGAACAAATGTTCTCTCATGGCACTTAGTTTTTTCAACTCATCCTCATTAGCTGGTGGTTTTTCAATTTTATATGCTCATACAAGTGATCTTCCCATCTAGTTTGGAGTCACATTCTAATTCTTGTTCCTAAATATTGGTGAGAGCTTTCTTCGATGATTTCTTCCGATTTCTAGGATGCAATTCCAAGGGAAATTTCCATCATTTTGTCTTGGCATGGCCATCTATACTACAATAATTGCAAATAGCAATGATTCTCACCACTGTCCTTCGACTAAGCAGCTTTGTAGGTCATCCTCCTATCATGTTGTTGGGAACCATACTTTGTGTTTCCTATTGCTCCATTCTGTGCTAGTTTTCTATCCTTTCTTAAATGGATCATCATGTTTCTTTCCCTCAAAGAGGGCTAGTTTCCTTTTGATTTAGCCACACAAGGCTCCTTGGTGTTTCATCAATAAGTGCTGATCTTCCAGCTGGAGGCTTAACATAATGGATTGCTTCCTAAATTTGGTGGTATAGTCTTGGACATTTTGACCATCGCTTTGGTAGAATTATTTACTATTGCCATTCAATCAGTTGTTCCTCTTGATAACCAATGGGATAAAACTATTTTTTCAGGAGTTCTTTGAACTCCTCCTAAGAAGCCAATGGGGCTTTCTTTTGCTGTTTTGAGGGCTACATGTAGCTCTCCCACCATACTAATGCATGGGTAGTCTTTTTCAGCATAGGAAAGTATGCTATTTTCTTGTCTTTGTATCCTTGGATATTGAAATATCAAATATACCTCTATTTTCCTAAACGAATCATTGAGCTTTTCAGCACCAACGTGTCCATCATAGGTTGGTATATTGATCTTGGCTTATACTTTGAATGGTGCAATAGAAGGTTAAGAAGAAGCCATGCCATTAATGGAGGTCTCATGCCTCTTACATTTGGTGTCCTCCTGTTCAGGATTCTCTTCTTCATTCCTGGAGGCTGCAACAGTTCCTCTTTCATGGCCATTGTCTTCATGAGATAGGTCATCATCTCTCTTGGGTCTTAGCACAACAATACTTCACTCCAACAAGGAAACCTAACCTCTGGGTCCTCTTGGCATGGCCTTACATGGGGAGACCCTTCATTTTTTGCTATTCGTGTCTTCCAACTTTTTCTGAAGTGGTTCTATGCTCTTTTCATAATGCTCTTTTCATTATGCCTCTATTAGCATCTCTAAACTATAGTCACATGGTAGAGACATGTTAGCCAGAGCTTTAAACTGAAAGACCCAAAACCATGAGTTGTTGTGTAAGTGAATGCTTACAATGTGTACACAAAGTGAATAATACACATTTGTGCAAGTCTTCCATCCCTATTTGTTGCATTAACTCTGCATCGCTTCGGAGGTAATCTGGCTAGAGCCAACTGATCAACTCTGCAAGGACAACATCAAAAGTGCAAAAATAGAGATCTTGCTATGTTTAAAGTTTTAAACTTTAACTTGACCATTTGTTTCACTTTAATTTTCATGATTCATGGTGTAGACGTTAGGAAATGAACGACCATGATGTGAGATATTCAATCCATAGGCTGATGTTGGGAACTAGAAAAATGACGTGACCCAGGATTGTTTAGATGTTGTAGAAGATCAAAGTGAATATCAGAATAAATTACTTAACTTTCAAATTCTGGGCTTTATATGTCTGAAGCATTGCAAATCACTGGAAGAATTGGTTATCTTGGTTGGTTCAAGCCTCAAGGACTCCCCACCACTTTCTTGATGCAAAGATAAAAGCTGGACGTTGAACCTATTGACAACCATTATAGTCTAAATGTTACAATTCTGAGTTTTATTTTCTGATGTAAAGATTATATGCAATCCAGTCCCATTTTTGGTTGTCCCTTCACATCCTTGTGACTGGATATCTTCCATGATGCAAGGAAAAAAAAGGACAATCTAACAATCATGGATATTGATACGTGGGAAACAAGAAATGATTTGTTGAGTAACTGATCGCTGGCAGTTACACTGTTCCCCTCTTTGACTTCCATTCTAGAAGTATAAGATTATCTGCTCGTGAATGAAAAATGGATTTTTTCTTCGAAAATGATTTTGATTTACTCTGAGAGGATGTAGCAAGAACAGGGGCGTTAGCCATAGTGATTGTAGAAGTCCAGGTTGAGCCTGTCACTGTGTCCATGAAGAGCAGCAATGGCTACCACAGATTTTGGCATTGTAAAATAGGGGAGACAGAGACCCCATGAATTTGATTCTCAAAGAGTAGGTAACTTTGATGCCAATAAATAAAAGTCAACTGTCAGCATTTGCATTTTTGTTCCAGTTTCCTCTTGTTTGAGTTGTTGTGACAAAAATTTCCAATAAAAATTGACCTATGATGGATTGATGCTTTTGCAATACATCAATACTATTTTGAGCTTCAACAATCTTTAAGTCTTGTTTCCTCTCATGCTTCAAGGACAAATCCATCCTTGAAGGGATGGCACATATTAAATCTAATTATGATTATTTACATTCAAAAGCTATTATTTAGGGTGAAGTCTATGAGGGTAGCTGTATTTCTTGTGACCTATGTACGGAAGTCTTCTTCACTTCATATCATCATCCTTTGTATCTTTACATTTATTATATATGTTTTGATGCCTTTATGGATGGATGGGATGGAAATGGTTTCAATTTGGATTTCAAAGGTGCTGTTGGTAGTGATGGGAAAAACACAAGACAGAAACAAGGGATTACTTGAATTCAGGAGATGGCATTCCCTTCCCTTTGTGGAACAACATACAAAAGAGGGAATGAAATGTCCAATTTCACTTGAAATGGATTGTGAACTTCTCCTTTCTTTTAGTTCTGAAGGAATTTACTAAGTCAAAGAGGGAGTTAGATAATTTTCTGTTAGGATTTAAACTGTGTGCCTTAGGAATTACATGGTTATATAAATATTATGCAGAATGTTTTCTTAGTCTTTTGTTTATATGTGATGCTTATCGAAAACGTATCTTAATCTATTGTGTCATCATTACATAACATGTTTATTTCACTCATTTATAAATCAGTACGAGACTTTCATGGTTCTAACTTGGAATTTATTTCCAATTTTGTGACAGATGCCTCATTGCTATCTGTATTACTTTTATATGATGTTTTCTGGGTGTTTGGGTCTTCCCATGTCTTTGGTGACAATGTCATGGTTACTGTAAGTATCAACTGAAGACATATCTCGATATTGAACATTCATCTGATACCTAGATACAATTTGCACACATTCTACTTTACAATATAAATAATATTTCAATTTTAAGTGTTTATTTTAACGTAGTCCCTTGAGCATTTAGTATAGATAGGCAGAGGAAAATCATTGTGTTTGATTGGAAGACTACCATGGCCATTAATGCTACGATTTGATCAGTCACAGCACTCGACAAGAATAGATGGAGCTATAGAGTGTTCCAGCACAAGTCTATTGACTAAGCCAGACAAGACGTACTTCTCAGCCTACATTGCTTCCTATATTTTTGGCTTAGCTTTAACAGCTGGTATGTTTTCTTTCCTACCAGCTATCAATTTATAATGTTATGTTTGATAGCATAATTCAGTGTAAATCCATCAAAAAGAGAGGTACCGCTATGTAAAAAGTCTGAAAAGCATAAATAGATCAGTATACCATTGTCTTATCCTTGTGTATGGAACATATTGTTTGGAATCCAGTAAAGGACAAATGAGTGCAGGAAGTAATGCTGGCTTCAACACAAAAAAATACATTTTTCATTTTCTCATACAACAAAATAACTTATCATCTGAAGAAAAACCTTGTCATCACCCAAAACTATCCTCTCATCCTTTGACAATACTGAATGACTAGCCTCGTTAATACCAGAAAGAAGTTGTCTACATAACCTCAAAACTTGGCCTTCAATATCCATATCCATAAAAAGTGATAGAAACCCATCCTCTTCCTCTTTGGGGATAGATAACTTGAAAGTCTTCTCATTCTCCATGCAACCTTCATCCTCAAGATCAGAGTCACTGTCAGATGGCTGAAGATGATCCCTCTCATCTGAGAGATGCAAGAATGGATCAACACCGCTAGCCCCCCTCAATGATGTAGTGCTGGAAGAAACATATTTCAATTTAAAGCAACTTGTCTCTGCCCAATTCAGGACTCCATGGAAAAGCACCAGCTTCCTTAGCATCAATATCTGATAGAGTGATCCAGCCAATTACAAAACAATATCTTTCAAGTATTGTAACTAAATTCCTAACCTCTAGGAATAAACTACAGCTTCAATCCTAACAGATCATTAAGTTAAAATCAACTTGATAACATGTCTCCGTCCAAGCAGCTCCTTAGCGTGCAACACCTATCTTCATGAGTGAAGGATGTACTTTGTTTTCCCGAATCTCTCTATGGATTTCCATTGTTCCGCGCTGGGAGTATCATATTCCATCATTTCCCGAATAGATACTTCTAACTCCATGTAAGCTTCATCAGATATTTTAGGTAGACCTCTCCTAATGATTATGAACTTTTGTAATATCTCGAAATCCTCTGTCAGCTTATCCACAATGTCTTTCCCTGTCAGCCCCTTTTCCAGATCGTCAAATTTGGAATGATCCATTCGGATTTGTACCAACAGGTTATGATAGTGCTCTTGAGAAAACATTCGTCCCTCCTCGTCCCAAAAGGAAGGTAGACCGTGCTCAAATAATTCTTTGAAAACCTGTTTGAAGTCATTAACCTGTGAGACCATTTCATCATCTTTGTCCTGGACTGTCTTCATTAAATGATGCTTGTGGATAAAATTTTTGGCCCATAGTACCATTGCTATTCTGTCCTTTACTCCTATATCATGCAACTTTTGATATGTTAATGAATTTAAGAAATTTAACGCGTTCTGCACCGTGGCAAGGGGTTTCCTCTCCATGGTTTCATTTACTAACTTCAGTCTCTGTTTGGCCAAATTGACCAATATATTTTGATCATCAATAAAGTTCAGATGATGTTTGAATTTATTAATTTCTATAGATAAGGTATCCCAAATTATATGCTTCGCTCCCTCGAGAGGACCTTTTCCAATGTTTCTTTCCTTTAATTCATTAAATTTCTTTTGTAACTGGTTTCTGTCTTGCAATATTTTATTTTTATTCTCACTTACTTTGGCTAACTCGAACTTGATCTTCTCATTTTCCGTCTTTAATTCTTTTATTGCTTCATCCTTTAGGCTGACCTGGGACATAGGTACTAACAAATCATTTGCAGAAAAATCATTTAATGGTTTCTCAATATTCACAATAGATAGGTCTTCATCAGTGGCAGTCTGACTCATTAATTCCTCCATGATCTCCTTTTCATCATTTTGGTCCTTTTTCAACAGGGAGATTTGCGATATCAGCTCACTCCATTCAGTTTCCCATTTGTCTTTTTCCTCTTGTAATTTGAAAGCTCTTCCTTTATGTTCCATCATCTCCTAGTGGATCTTGTCTTTCTCTTCTTGCAATGCCAATAATTCAGATGATTGAACATGCTCTGTGCTTGGTATCTTCAACTTTTTCTTCAACACTTGGAGGGCATTGTCGTTTTCTTCCAGCATTCTTCTGATTGCTTGGGTGTTATCTTTTTCATTTCCTGAACTGATAATATATGCTTGTAACTTTTTAATTTGAATGGCATTGGACTTATTTTCAACTTTTTCATGTTTTATCTGAACCTCTAACTTTTCTACCAAAATTTGTAGCTTATTGATTCTCATCATAGCTTGCAATAGATCTAAATAAATAATGTCACTTGTTTGCTTATGTAGTTGTATCTTGTCGGGTACACTAATCTTGTCCAACCTTACTTCCATCTCTGACATATTTTTATCATTTACCATGGCCAATTTGAAGGTATTTCTTTCTACATCCCTGGCAGAAATCAAGGAGGTTTTTGGATTGTTCAAACTCCTTATCCGTGGGAGTAAATTCCTTGTCTCTTCCAGAGACTACTTTTATTTTTCCACATAACTAGCCATGAGTTCCTCCTTGGATTTGAAAATTGGACTTGATTCTGAATTATCCGCACCTTTAAAAGAAAATTGATTTACTTGTACATATTTTGTTAGGACTAAAGCAACTCTCTTTAAGTCACTAGTACAAAATGAGGAATTAGCTACTAGGTGACTAAAAATTCTAGTCACCACAGGTTTTTCAAGTGATTTACTACTAAATATGAGCAATTTTGAGTGACCCAACTATAAACGACTAAAATTAACAACTAATTTAGTCACCAGTTAACAAATATGACTAGATAATAAGTGACAGAGTTAAAAATGACTAACATAAACGACTAATTTAGTCACGGCATAAAAAATAACTAGCTAGAAGAATATGAATTAGTCATTTATGTTAGTCATTTTTAATTGTGTCATGGAAAATTACAAATTTGACAATGAAGTGTAAAATTTGTAAATTGTCTACCTTCTATTAGTAATATTGGCACCATGCACCTCGATCTTCACGAATTTTCTCTTGACCATATTTATCTCTACTGCACCATTGAAGCAAACCCAGTTAAGCACGTTCCAAAGGAAAATTAGGTTCCCATGTCAATTACGAATTAGGTACTAGAACTAGTACCATATCGATACCTAGCTAGAAGCATCATAGCCCTACATCCCCTTGAGAACCAACCATTCGAATGCGCCTCATCCATGTAGACTTAACAAATGCATCCAATGCATGGCCAAAAAAACACATCAACTTCGAATTTGTGAGTTGAAGGTATCGTTTGACCCCAGCTAGTAATCCCCTATTTTTGCACTCGATACACTATTTTTTTAGATGATATGTCGGTTCAGTATCTCACAGTGACTAGTCGAATCACTTCAAATGTATGGTTCTTGTCGCTCAGATCGTGTTCATTACTCCAATCAATAACCGGTTGTTATGGATTTTTACAAGTCTCAATGCTGCCAGAGTTACTGCTTCCACTTTACATTTGCAATTATAACCATCTCTAGCCTATGCACTCATAACCATATGCATTTTGATATTTTAGTCTAGGAAAAGCATGAACACCCTCCTGCAATGCCACTATTTGCAAAGGTCACTGATTTTTGCACATCGACATTCCTCACATGCTCCAAAGGAAAACTGAAGTAGACATTAGAAGAAGTGACTAAACTTTGCAAGGAGGTTTACTTATTGCAGATGTCATTATAGAGCAGGTGTCAATTTCAATACCTTCAACCCACAGATCCGAAGTTGATGTGTTTTTTTTGCCATGCATTGGATGCATTTGGTAAGTCTATGTGCAGGAGGCGCATTCAAATGGGCGGTTCTTGAGGGGATGTAGGGCCCTCATCTGTGGCTATTGTTGGTTGTCATCCTGAAGAGTATCAATCATAGTCATTGATTTGGCTGAAAAGTGGCGACGATGATCGACTTCCAAGCTAAATCGTCGACTCCGTAGGCTACTCCATTTATAAAAATGGACAACTTATATGATAATTATTAAAAAAATATAATATATAACCAATTAACATAATTTATATAATAAAATAATAAAAATAAAACAAAATTATATAATAAAAAAAAACAAAAAAGTTTATATAATTTAAATAATAAAATAATAAAAATAAAAAATAAAAAACAAAAAAAACTATATAATTTATATAAAAAAATAATAAAAATAAAACAAAAAATAATATAAAAAAACAAAAAAAATCTATTTACATTTGCAACAAGAATCAACTCTTAACCCAACAACTCTCTACCCACCTCAATTACTTTCCCTTTCACGCTCCCCTCAAGGAAAAGGAAAAAGGTAATGAGAGATTTTAATGCTGCCATACCTATGTTTGATTGGTAGCTTGTTCTATACGCCTCTTCTCCTATTTTTTTTTGTTGGTGTCGCTTACTCACCCTCCTTATGGTAGTCTCCCAATCCTTCCTCGTTCTAAAAAAAAATTATAATCAAATAAAATTTGACATTATTATTGGCAGGTGTTGGTTGGTTCTAATTTTGGCTTCTTCTGTGATATCCCACTTTCAATCAACCATCAGCAGCACGCCTCATTTCTGAATAACCAAACCCACTGGATAGTCTATTTCAGAACAGGTATTGAAGTCTTCATGCCTGTGTTTGCTTGTCATTTCACCTTTAGGGGTAATTGATCACTGCACGGTGTTGTTGTTATTCATTGTAGTCCTCAAAGGATGTGGGGATAACATGTTTGTTGTTCATGTTCTTAAGGATGCAAGGAAAGTGTTTGAAAATATGCCTGAATGGAATGTGGTTTTGTGGAGCAATATGATTGCAGGGTATGCTCTGAATGGGAAAGATGATGAGGCTCTCAATGTTTGAATCGAGTTCCTAATGCTTCTCCGACTCCGTCCATATGCATTTTACAGGAATTCGATGGTTTATAATGGATAATTAAAGAAGATTGGTTACGAATATTTTCCATTTGCTTGAATGCAAAGTTTGAAGGGGTTGCAGATCCAGAGCTCAATTCATAGGGAATATTGCGGTCGAACTATTTATTGGGACTCTAAGAAGGAACTTGTAGTCAGTCTAAGTCTGGATTCCAAAACTCGGGTGACTTAGGCAATTTAGGAAGATTAGATTGATGGAGATTCTAAAGTGTTGGCGTTGGTTTATAAGAAAAGAATCTGCTACCTTCATGAGAGAATGTGGCTGGGTGGCTTGGGTGAGTGAAACTTGAGGTGGGTGAAACTTAATTGTATGTCTTGGGTTAGTCAAACTGTATCCCTTTGTATTCTCTAACTCCGTCCATGTGCATTTTGCAAGAATTCGACGGTTTATACTGGATATTTAAAGAAGAGAAACTTTGCAAACCTTGATT
>LPNX010453989.1:9244-61960 GCA_001517045.1 Pseudotsuga menziesii
TGGGTCGGCGTGTCCATCAGATGGATGTCAAGACTGCCTTACTCAATGGAGTTATAGAGGAGGAGGTGTATATTGAGCAGCCATAGGGGTTTGATGTGGAGAATAGGGAGATGCATGTATGGAGACTGCATCGACCTCTTTACGGGTTCAAGCAAGCACCTCGAGCATGGTACTCGAGGATTGACAACTATCTACGAGAGATGGGATTTTAGCGGAATGAGGTTGACCACAACCTGTACTTCTTGATAGGTGAGGTGCCTCTCATACTGGTCTTATATGTGGATGATCTCTTTTTTATAGGAGATGAGAGGTTGATTGGAGACTGCAAGTCCAACCTTGCAGTAGAGTTTGAGATGAAAGACCTTGAGTTGATTCATTACTTTCCAGGCTTGGAGGTTTGGTAGAGAGATGGATGCTTCTTCATCAGACAAGGGAAGTATGCAGTATAGATCCTGAAGATATTCAGGATGGAGGACTGCAAGCCTATGGCCATACCTCTAGTTTCCAACTAGAGGAAGATTGATGCATCAAGATCAGATGGATTTGATCCTACCTTGTATCGTCAACTTATCAGATTGCTTATGTATCTGGTCAACACTTGACTAGACATCTGCTTTGCAGCCAACTCTTTGAGTCAGTTCATGGTGGACCCTTGAAGAGTGCATTGGATGGCTGCGAAGCACATACTTCACTACATCAGAGGTACAGTGGAGTATGGATTGGTTTATGAGCATAGGGGAGTGTACAGTTAGCAGGTTTCACATATGCTGACTCGGTAGGATGTGTAGAGGACCGAAAGAGTACTTCAGGTTGTTGTTTCAGCATCAGATCAGGGGTTGTCTCTTGGTTCAGCAGGAAGCAGAAGTCAGTTGCATTAATCTCGGCAAAGGCTGAGTACATGGCATCTAGCATGGCTGCTTGTGAGGGTATGTGGCTGAGGAAGTTACTTGCAGGGTTGTTCGAGTGTGAGCTAGAGGCTACAATAGTTCACTGTGACAATCAGAGTGGCATCAGGCTATCTGAGAATCTAGTGTTCCATGACCAGAGCAAACACATAAACATAAGATACCACTTCTTGAGAGATTGTGTTCAGAGGGGAACCATTCGGTTGGAGTACATACAGAAAGATGAGCAGGTGGCAGACATTTTCACCAAGGCAATTTGCAGATAGAGTTTTGTGAATTTCAGGGATAAGTTGGGGTTGCTACTGAATCCCTTCCTCATTGAGAGGGAGTGTTAAACTAGTAGCAACAAGGAAGGTCTTCTTGCATGCATGTGTTCTTGCATGCAGAAGACTTAAAATAGGAAACCAGTTGTATTTAATTTACTTTTCCTGAGTTTACTTTGGAAAATAAATTAAAGTGATCTAAATTAACTTTAGTGAACCACTAGTTAAAGTGAAAGAGAAATTAGGGTTTTTGCTTTACCACTAGTTAAAGTGAAAGTGAAATTAGGGTTTTCACTTTACCTAAAGTTATAAAAGAGAGATCAATTGGTGGAGAGAATGCACACTTGTATTCCAAGAGAGATAGGATACATACGAGGAGAGAAAGTTAGATAGAGGATTTAGCTGAGAAGATGGAGGAGCAAGCAACAGGATCATCGAGCTTCATATAGCTGGGCCGTACACTCACACAGGAGGGTGTTGAGGTTTAACTGGGATTTTCCCAGTGACTCTGTCGATTACTGCGTTCACCAGGTTTGGGTGAATTTGCAGTGATTGTAAAAGTTCCATATTTTCTCATAATAAAATCTATATCTAGCTAATGCACCGGTTTTCCCATCTTGGGTTTTTCTAGGGGTTTCCATACCCAAAATAATAGTGTCAATATTGTGATGTGATGTGATGTTGTGATTTATTTCTCAGTTTTATATTCCACCGCATACTGTAAAAGATATTTATGTGTGGTTATCAGTTGATATTTTGCATGCATTGTTTAGCCCTAGTTGAATATTAAAGGAAAATTTACATCCCTTACTTGCTCATGTTGGGTGCCTCAACAAAATCTCCTTTAGATCCACAAAGCTATATCCCACTTCCTCACATGAAAATGAAATGAGCCCAGAAAAGCATGGTGAGAATGTTGTAAATTTTGATTTTGATTTTTCTTTTATTTTTATTTGACTTTTTCAGCATGTCAATGTTGTACCCACATCAACTATCAAGACAAGGAGATAAAGCGACCACCAAGCAACATCACACTAACGTCTACATTGTGCACTAGCATTGCAGTAACATTGTATTGCGATGCTATGGACAAATCTGCATCATGCAATACAATGCTAAAGTAAATAGAGTGTTTATGTTAGCATCATTTATCAAAATTTATCTATTGTTGTAAATAGCTTTGATAATTTAAAAAAAAAGTATTATTATTATAATGGATATTAAAAAAATATATGATTTGTTTTATTATTAATAAAAAAAATATTAATCTTAAGAAATTAAAGAAATTGTGTTAGTTAAATTAAGAGAAATTATAAATAAAAATATCTTCAAGAAGTAAAACTTGGTTTACATGGAGGTCATCTATGTTCGGTGAAAGATGTCAACTTTGAAATTTTTGCAGACTACGTTTACATCTAACAAAATCTGACATGATAAACCTAGACATGTACTTTGTTAATATGGGAGGGTTTTGAAACTCAAAAATAAGTCAAAAATGACCTCCCAAAAAGGCATAACATTGGGAGTCATCATCAATTATGAGAGGAACAAAGAAGTAAAATTTAAAGTTGAGGAACTAGCCTTAAATCCAATGGGTTTTGTGTGATGATAGTCCTAAGATATTCTATGGTCACTTTAAGAGAAACTATAAACAAGTCTATCCACATGAGATTAAATTTGGCTCACATGGAACCTACCCATCTACCAGTGAAAGTGGTCAACATTGATTTTTTTGCAAATTGTGCTCAAGTCTAATGAAATCTTACTTGACTAACATAAACTTGTAGTTTGTTGATATGAGAGGATTTTATAACAAAAATAAATTGGGGATGGCCTCCCCAAAGGCGAAAACATTGGAATCCCAAAAACAAGCCAATTAAGGTTGGACATCTCAATGGTTATCCATGACTTAAAGCAACAAATGGAGTTAATATCTCAAAAAATCAAAGACATGCTTATATCAATCCATTAAGTAATCCGATGAACACCAAAAAATTAGATAAGACAACTCAAGTAAAGCCACATAATTCCAACAATAACATAGGATATAGTAAATCTCCTCTAAATTTAATGGATATAAATAACAAAATCAAGTTAGAGGAGTGAGCAAGTGTGAAAATTCCAGGAAAGCACTTGTTAGTGTCGAGACTTCTTAAGTTGATCTCTTGGTTTTAAGGATATTGGAATTGATAAACTAGGGTAGGAAAATTTATCAATTTGAAAATCTACTAGCCCTTCTAACCCAAACTCGATGAGTGAGGCCTGCCAATATAGAATTGAAAACATTGAATCCATCTTTAACTAAGTCCAAGTGAACTAACATTGATTAGTGTTACTCTTCTAATAAACATCTACTTGCATATTCTAAAATGTTTTACCTATCAATTGCTCTCCATGTTGTTTGGTTGAAGAAGAATGCACATGCATTGCTAGTACATGGTTTTGTTGTCAAAATAAGTGTAACAAATTTTGACTTTGCACACGATGGGAATTTTTTTTAAATGTGATATTTTGGCTTCCCCATTAGCAAACATGTCAATAGTACGATGATGAATGTGAATTGAAAATTGGGAAAATGAGAGATCAAGGGAAATCTTGTTTTAATTGCAACAGGTTATGGACATTGGATTTTCTAAAAATTCAAAATGTTTCCTTTCATCTTTTACATAAGACTCAATTAACGTGGAGCCTACCTAGTGACTTAGTGAAAGGAGTTAATGTTGAATTTTTTGTATTTTTTAATTACTTTTGAAGAAATGTGACTTGATTATCTTGAATATGTATTTCAATAATATGAGATTATTTCAAGGCTCCAAAATAATCCAAGGATGGTCTCCCCAAAGGAAAAAATATCAAGAGCCTAAAAGAAGCCAAACAAGGTCAGATTGAATATAATTATGCACCAACAAGATTATGATGGCCACTCTAGCTTTAGTGGTTGCCATAAACATGTCTTGAGGGTGATAGTGGACTAAGAAATAATATCCATTTGAAAATTAATTATCCTTACTAACTCGATCTCAATTAGTGAGGCCTAACCAATAAGAATCCCAAAACACTTTAACCATATTTGCCTAAATCCGAGTGAATTGATGTTGATGATCAATACTGTTCTAGTACTTGATAAATCATTATGAACCTAAATTAAACACTCGCTCTATTATTATACAATTATGGATTTGAATTTTCCTCCTCATGAGTCATCTTTCAACAAAGAAAATAAATGGGTCTCATAGTGAGTAATTGTTTAATTTAGTTTCTATGCAAGATATAAGTCTTGTTGTATAGATAGGCAGCGAGATATGCTCTTCCATTGAATTTTAATATATAGCTTTCAAGTGAGTTTACTATATTTTTATCAATTCGTATTTGACATGGGCATTTATTTCATGAATTAATATATTTGTGGGATCATGTGTTGGATTTATGGGCCCCTTATTTTATTTATTTCAGATATATTTGAGCCATGGGATTTTGATGGGTTTAGTGAAGCTTCTCCCATTTTGATAATCATCAGGGTATGCGAAAGTATTACATTGAAAGACATTGTTAGATCACAACCCAATGTTGTTTGTGAAATTTTTCTTAATAATTCTTGAAACATATGTCATCATGAAAAATTCAAAGTAATAGTGTAATAGCTTGAACTTTGAAGAGAAGAGATGGGTTTGAAGGAGGATGGAGACAATTGGGAAGGGGATAAAAAGGACAGAGACAAGAAAGAAAATGGGTCTACAAGAAGGAAGGTGGCGGTGGTGGGGATATGGAGAATGGTAGAATAATTTTCTTCGAACATATATTAAGAGAGATAATACTATAACGAAGGGAACAATGTCCCATCCCATGAGATTCAAATTATAATGATCACTATGTATCAAATGTTATAAACCTTCCACATTATCATATTTTTACACTCTAACTTTCTCTCCATTTTTGTGAAAGAACTTCCAACAAAGGCTAAATTGAAATCTTTAGAATGATAGAAACTCCTTCATACATTTAGTTTCTCTTTTATATTCCCATAGTTATAAGATTAACGGGGAGAAAAAAAAGTGGCCACCTATGTTATATTATTAATGATCATAGTTTTACTTTTTTTTATGTATTGTCAATTGTATGAGTTGATTATTCATCCATTTGATGTGGGGAAAGGATTTAGAGAAACTAAAATCATCCCTTCAACCAATATCAAATAACTTTTATCAATTGGAAATGCAGATGACAATAATTAAATTTGTATCAACAAGATGGGAATGCCTTATATAGATTCATATAGTTACCTTGATACCCAACATAGTCCTTTTAGAGGGGACAACATTATCCCAAGATAGAGTAAAAATATATATCAACATGTCTCTGTTATGCCTTTACACCCAACCTTGACTATAACTATGGTTGGTTACAATGGTTTGTGAAATAACAAAACCATTGTACTACATTTTTAGTATGACATCTTTAATGTTGAATGTTGTTATCTCAATGCGTTACTAGTTTCATATTTGTAGCTAATACAGGATTTATATGGAGATTATGTCATATACGATGGATGGAGATAATCAATATGGGAACATGAAAGAAGGGGGGAGAGCAAGGAAGGTAGTAGTGGGGGGATAATAAGAATCATGGATAAAATAAGGGAGGAGGGAATGATTATAAGAATGGTGGTGATGAATCCAAAGGATATGGTGAAGGCAAGAAGGGTGCTTAGTCTCCTTCTTCTTAGTTATATCTAGATAAAATGAAGGTGCTTAATTTGTATTACAAAGATGGGTTTCATTTGATAAAGTCCATATTGGTGTTGTTGTTTTCGTGCAATCCAAAAGTAACAACAATGGTAGGGTAAAGTCCAAAGTAATTTCCATATCTAACAGAGGGAAAAGAAACATATTTCATCTCTCATAGGAAGCTTTGAGAGAATGTAAAAGTAGAGTAATTAATCTTAAAGACAACTCAATATGTCCCTTCCCTTTCCCATGATTTGACCCAATAAAAGGCCAAATCCAACTACCAAGGAAGTGGAATATTACATTACTAAGATCAAATAAGATGATAGGGAAGAATTATTTAGCATGAATTTAGGCTAGGTCTTATATCACAACGCTAAGTAATTAGCATCAACTTAAATGGTGGTTGTTTTTACTTTTCAATATATTGTATTAGCTTGAAGTTTTAAGAAAATATATGGGTTATAGGGAAGATATATGCTTACATAATAAGTACCATGAATCCTCACATTAGGCTATATGGACTACAATCTTGTCAATGATCAGTTGGAACTCGTCGAAAAAATGACGTCAAAATTGTGTGAAAATATAACAACAATTTCAAAACATGTAGTTTTTTTATCAAATATATTACTACAATACAAAATTAATTAAGTCAATGCAAAACGAATAAAACACAACCTTTATGAAATGCGACACATTTTAATGGCGTACAAACAATGTAAGAAATATGAAAATATGACATTAATAAATGGAAATGCAACAAAAGACAAAAATACTATGTTTTTTACCATTTTCAAAGTCATTTCCTTGACCTAAACTCAACACAATTTTGATGCAACAATCATGTCATAAAACTTGACATGCATCAATAAAAAATTGAAAAAGGCAAAATGGGTTATGTCATTGCAAAAAAAATGACACTACAATCCTATATTGTGGGAGTGTTTGTTCAAAACCCAGAGAGCTTGACCTCACAAACATGGCATGACAATCACAAGAAAAACATGAGTATTTTGGCAATTGCAGGTCCATGTCACCTTCAGGATCATGGATGAAAGATTGTTCCATGAGCAACACTTCATCCTACACTATACATTTTTCAATATTTTATGTATATTTATCGTAGTTTATTTTGTACTAAATGTATAGATGGCCACTACGAAAGAAAACAATAATCAACACAACAATAATGTGGAGCACATCCTATAACAAACATGACTGCATGAAATAGTAACAAAGCAATTGATTAAGGGAAAAGGTAAAACTAAAGTATATCTAAAAAGAGATACGGTTGTGCCAAATAGTAACTAAGGGTGAAATCATGGATATGGGTAACACTTTTCAATAAAATGTGGTGATGAAAATTTGGTATTTTTCATATTCTTTAGATTGAATTATACAAAACTCATATAAGCCTTGAAAATTTTGATGTGCAGTAAAAAGAAAACTTGTAGGGAATTGTGTTGTAGTTCTAACAATATTTTTCCAACAAATGTCACTTTCATTTAGTGTTCCAAATCTACATTTAATTGAATCCTTGTCCTTGCAAATGTAGAGAAAAGTTAACAAGTGAGTTTCGTTCCCATCAAATAATTCAATGTTCAATATATGATTTTCTAAAAAGTATATACATGAGGATGATTGACATAGAACATAATAGATCCCACATTTTTTAAATTATATTTTTTATTATTTTGAAGTTGAGCTATTAATATTTGAATCACATTTTATACACCTTTGTGTTTCTGTCAACCTTTTTCCAACTATTTACATAAATAGAAAACCCAAAAATACCTTTTTCAATAGGAAATGTCCATGAAGATCCCAAATATTTTTCTATAGTTTTTTGGTTATGTAGTTATTATGCTATTGATTTTTCTCTTTGCAAATTTGAAATTATGGGAAATGAAATTAGTATAATATTTAAAAGAAACTAAATATGAAATTGAAAGTGTGAAAAAACATATGCCCATTAGAGGAAATTTCAACTCAAAATGGGCCTCCTAAGGAAAATTAATAAAATAATTTATTAATTTTGGAGGAAGAAAAGAAAAAACTACTTTTTTGTTCGTATTTTCGACATATCTCCCTGTGTTTTTACTTAAATTTCGATCAGGAGAGCTCGTTGGTTCCACATCCAATGAGTGCCCACTCGGCATACTTTTAACGAGCCCCGCTACACCAAAAACAAGAAATACCTGAAAAAATGTGATGGTGATGTCATCATCACATTTTTTCAGGTATTTCTTGTTTTTGGTGTATCGGGGACCATCAAAAGTATTCCGAGTGGGTACTCATTGGATGCATAATTTAATTCTGCATCCAACGAGCTCTCCTGATCAAAATTTGAGTAAAAACACAAGGAGATATGTCTAAAATGCGAACAAAAAAAGTAGTTTTTTTAATGATACCTATCCCCAAATTTATATTAAAAATTTGTTTAAGAGATGCTCCTTTTTTAATTTTGAATCATTTTGATTGGCTAATACATGATGACATGGAATTTGTATTATTTTTGGAAGGCCCATTTTAACTTGAAATTTCCTCTAATATGATTCTATGGAGGATTCAACGAGGAATCCATTGGCCTTAACTCTGTGACCTAAGATGAACGGGCTAGAATTTTGTAGAAATTTTTGCTACAATAGGTCTAGAAAGTGTGAAAAACATATGCCATTATGTAGAAAATTTTGCTACAAGAGGACTACAATTCTATAATTCAAGTGCTCGATCAGGCTATATACCTTGATTGATCCCTTAAAAAATATTGATCAATCATTTTAAAATATTTTTGAAATATCTTAATTGAGGGTTAAGTCAATCCTTGATTGAGGGTTTCTACAATTTGTGAAAACACTTGATCAAGCAATATAGCTTGATGGAGAAACATAGATCAATCGAGACTTGGCTTGATCAAGTTACTGAGCTTGATCGAGCTCTACAAACATACTACAACTGGTATTTGGGTGTGTTAAGGAGCTTGATTGAGCTCCTCATAAGTTGTTTAGATAGTATGTGTGTGGAACAATATACTCCCAAAGTCATAATGATTATGGAATAACCAAACTCAAAAGGCATTAATGTGTCACCATTACAAAAAAAAAAGATAATTTATTTTTGTATTATAAATACAAAAATGATTAAGCTTCTTCCATTCTTAGTAAACTCAATGGGCGAGTCTTACCAATTTGTGTTTAAAAGATAATCAAATGCCAATAATTAAGCATCTTTAAAAAATAAGATAAGCCTAGCGACCAAAAATTAACCAATTATGATAACCAATGAAAATGAAATTGACTCCCAATATGATAAAGAGCATAAGGTGTTATGCATGTGTTTTTTCTTTTTCCCATTTTCATTTATCTGTATCTTATCATTATAAGTATAGAATGTTATTGTTTCCATATTCAATTTGGCATTTCCTATCTTTACATTAAATTATCAAGTGAAAGTTGAGAATCTAGGTATGATGTCTATATAGGATCTATATACCTAATTGATGTATTTTGGAAGTCCTAGAACAAACCTTTCAGACTTGGGATTCACTTGCATTATTATAAAATTTTGAAAAAAATAAAAACTAATGGGTTTAGCATTCAAAAGATGGATTTCTCAAATTTAACTTTATATTCACATTTTCTATGCTCAAGGAGAATATTTTCAAAGCCCTAGTAATTAATTGAATATCTTATAAAAACCAGATTGAGAACATTTCATTGAAAGCTTGGTATAAAATGTAGTGATTCCTATTTTAAAAGTAAAACATTATATTTCCATTGCCTTTGTTCAAGGAGTATATGTCCATAAATCAAGTAATAATTTCATACTTTATTAAAGTTAGTTAGATATCACCACCACACTATTAAATACTAGATGGAGATTGCAACTGTGGTTTCCAAGGTCAAATGGTCGAGGTTATTAGAAGTTAGTTTGCACTAATAGCTCAATTGAGGAGATTGATCATGGGCTTAGGATAAATCAAGCTTTGAAGAGCTCAACCGATCTCTCAAATGCTCGATTTATCCCAAGAGGTTGATTAATATTGACATCTCCAAGAATTTTGCTAACCCAATGAAAACCTTAATCAAGGGTTTATCTTTACTTCCAAAATTGCTCAATTAAAGGTACACATTATCCTCCATCTCCATAGTGAGTTTAATATATTCAAATTTATTGTTTAAAGTATCCATAAACTTATTCCATTTTTCCTATCCATGGAGTCATGGTGTCATGCCCAAACATCCACCACTATTTGCACTTGAAAGAGTATGGGGTATGGGAATCCAAAAAGAGAAACATTTCAACATAACTATATCAAGCAAACTTATTTGGTGATGGTATAATAGAAAACTTATTGGGTGATGGTGTAATGTCATATTTCAAAGGTGTGAGCACGTATATGGAAAAAAATGTGCTCAAAGTATTTCATGGAAAGGCCTCCCAAGTATTATCTTAGAATGGTTCACCCATTTAGAACAATATGAAAATTGATGTGATTTTCACCCTTAATAATATCTTCTAAGTAATAGGGGATGGGGTAACAATTTTTTTTTCAAAGATACCTACAAGTAATTCCCTCCCCTCCTACATTATATTGATATTGAAACAACTAAATATTTTATTGGAAAAATGGGAGTCATTCTTGCTAATAAAATTTTAAAAGTATTTATTAGTGGTTTACAAAATCCATTGGGTTCTAAATATGGAAATAATTGGATTATTCAATGGGAATGACTATTGATAGACTTAACAAAATTATGTGGAAAGAATTCTATGGACCATAATTTTGTTAGATTTTCATTTGTTGATACAGTATGGGAATGGGTTAAGTGAAGGGTGATATGCAATATCCCCTCGCCATGATGACATCATTATTCCCCTCCATATGTGGGATAAATATAATTAATTAAAATCAAAACTAGGAACCAAGTAATTTCTCTTATTTATTATAAGTCATGGAACATTTCAATAGAGAGAAACTTTGATAATATTCCTATAAATAGAGGAAATTATCACAAGGAATATAGGTGAAACTATTACTTTTAGAAAGTGGAAAAATTAATAACTTTAGGGATTCATAGAGTGTCAACACAAACTTGAACTCTAGGGATTTCAAATCTTCAATATTACTCAATTTAGTATACTCCCCACTTAAATTGAAATCAATTAGATGAAATGACAAACTACTCATGCCCCTGTCTCTAAACTAAAAGTTTATATTGGGGGGATTATATGCGATTATACAAGTTTCTTAATGGGATATTTCATTCAGATATTAATGAATGAATCAACCGACCATTTCATATGGGTTGTAATGGATTTCAAAAAAGATGAATACTTGGGAAAAGACCTAAATATCCTACTTTTAAAAATTGAAGGAGACTAACATATTATAATTGGAAATTTGAATATGATTAGAACATGGAGTGATGGTTTTAATCTATCAACAAATTGGTGATAAACAAATCCTCATAGAGAGACAATAACAATGAGAATCTCGATATACATATAATAATTAGGATAAGAAAAAATGTAAATGTGTGAAAAAAGGACAACAAAAAAAATAATAATTGAAAAGGAAAATTGACAGAATCAGTACAACAAAGCAGGCCATTAGTGTCGGAATTAGCTTTGAAATTTAGTGTATTTGTTTCAATGAATTGAATTCAGAAGAAGATATTGAATCTGATGCCACACTACATGTTTGAATAGTGTCCTTTTTTACTAGGAATAGTGCCGAATTTTGCTCCCTTTTTAACGTCAGGGATAACACCATGAATATCGCCTACTTTTATCCCTTTTTAGCACCTAGAATAGCACCAAGAAATAGTGCCGGAAATAGTGCCAAAAAATAGCACCGATTGATAAATTATTGCTTCCTTTTTTCTTTCATTATTGCTTTTTTTTCCTTCCATTATTACTTTCATTTTTGCTTCCAAGATTGCTTATTTTTTCGCTTCCTAAGTGACACCAAGTTTTGCTCCTTAATTGGCACCAAATTTTGCTTCTAGAAATGCTTCCTTTTTAGCTCCAGTGTTTGCTTTCTTTTAGTGCAAATTTTTGCTTCCTATATGGCGCCTAATTTAGCTTCTTTTTTTGCTCCAAGGTTTACTTCCATTAAGTTTTGGGGTTTGCTTCCTAATTAGCACCTAGTTTTGCTTCTTGTTAAGCAACGAATTTAGCTTCCTATTTAGAGCCAAAAATTGCACCAAGAATGGATTCTATTTTAATGTTGAGTTTTCTTACATTTTAGAGCCACATTTTTCTTCCATTTGAGCACCTCATGTTGCTTCTCTTATAGCTTCCATTTTATTAATTTAAATTATATTAGTTAAACATAGCATAGCTCTTAAATAACATATATGATTATAGAGAAACCAATATCACATTTCAAATATTTTCTAGCACAACATTTATAAGGAATTTTTGGGGAAATGGATGACATCCATACAAAGTAGAAAAATCCTTAAAACTTATTAAATCTCCATAAAAAACATCTACAACTTCCAATATATACAAATTTACAAGATAATTATTATAACATCGTCATCATCTATAATTAAAACAAGTGAGTCAAATATACCAATATTAGATAAATATCAAGTCAAATAACATATATCTCAAAAAACAGATATCACATTTCAAATTGATATCATAACATTTATGAATAAATTTAATTGAAATTGACAGCATCCATCCAAAATAGAAAAATCATCATACATAGTAAATATCCATCCAAAAAACATCTACCACTTCCAATATATAAATTAACAAGATAATATTAATACAATCATCATCATCTATAACTGAAACAAGTGATAGTCAAATATGCCAGTAGATCAATAACATGTCAAAATGATACAAGTCAATATCATACATGTCAAAATTATATAAGCCAATATGATACAAGTCAAAATGATATATATAAAACTCCAAATTATGTAGGTATCATAATTATATCTTAACGTTAATCCATGATATGATCAATACAGTCAACATCAGTGGATACCATTAGCAATTGCCTCATCATCATAATCATGATTGCCATCATTAGGATCCTCATCATCCTCATCCTTCTGGGTATCATATCCATCTCCATCCTCAACTCCATATCTTATCTAGACTCAACATAATTTGGATCATGATCAACATCAATCCAGTCTTTCGGTGGACCCATGCTTTGTAAAGAAAATGTTAAAAATGAAAAGTTAGTATCTATTTCATGCAATAATTCATATTTATGTTATATTGGTAATATTACAACATATAAAACTAAACCATAATCATATTACACCATTCAAAGTGGACATACTGTAATCAAATATGAGATAAGTTTCTCAATAACTGAGGATCGAATAGAAAAACCATCAAATCCATTGGAATTATGACATAAAGGTACTAATAAGAACACCCCTATTCAATGACTAAATGGATTGAATGTTCCTACGCAGACTGTTTTTGCAACTAGGATTTTCTCATCAACATCCAATGCAATTTTTAAATTAGAGGGTAAAATTTTGAAAACTTTGACAAATGAGGGTGTGAGCATCATGGTAATGTTGACCTTTCACTAATACACCTACATGATGTTACAACACTCAATTTCATTGCTTGGGTTTTCTAACTTTATTTAGGACCCATTTCATCCCCCTAGTGTGTATAAGTGTTATCATTTCTAGTTCTTCTAGTGAATAACCCATGCTAGTTTTGGTATGTTTTAATATATTGCATCAGATGTAGGAAAAAAGAAAATTGTTTTATCTTGACCACAACCAACAAATAATCTATCGAACGATACACTAAGTATAATTTCTTTCAAGGTAGTGTAAAAAAAGAAACAACCCAATTCAATTGCGGGTGGCCTTGTCCATAAATAATTAGAGAATGATTCTTGGGACAACTTGGTTCTAAATGTATATGCTCCAAAACCAGGTACTAGTTAATCATCAATGATGCATTTTGTTGCAGTAATAACTCTAGATTGTACAATCACTTAGTGAAAATACAACATAAATTCCATTGGAAGGAAGAATGGAACCAAAGGAACCATTACACATTAAATTGAACAACATAAATAACTAAGCCAAGAGAAGATGAATCACTTAGTTTCTCAAATTTTTAGCTTTTAAACAGTTACAAATTACAATATGGTACAAAGTTTAGGGAAGAGAAAGAGACACAATAATGGATGAAAATTCATTGCAATATGTATTTCTACTATGATGGATGTCAATTGTGTCAAAGTGAACCAATGCATGATATTAGTTTGAGGTTCACTAGTCTTGCAAATAATCCGATGTGAAAAAGGTAAGAAACAAGATGTTAGCATATCCAACTAATCACCCACAAAACAATATTGCAACACAAAAATCCATAGCTAAAGTCATAGTGCAAATACCCCACATAAATCTTCCATTCAAGAATATCTTATAAGGAACTACTAACTGCATTTGCATAATCTACACAAAACTATCCTACTCAAAATCACAAATTAAAGAAGAGCACAACTCTATGCAACCATCATTGCACAGAAGCTAGCAAATTCTACAACACAAATTGATCCAGATTTATGCAGGAACGCAATAGAATACACAAATAAACATAGAAACAAATATATAGCAGAAATAACACTTCATGTCATTAATCAAAGAACTGAAACTTGTTTACATACAGAATGGAAATAAACTAGCTAGAGTGCTGGTAGCTTATCTCTAAGAAGAGATGTGGCGGCTACATGCCTATGAACTCTGTGTTATAATGAGGCTCGAAGGCCTATATATTATTATGAAACAATTTAAACCCTACACATCCAAAAACCTAACCCTAGGAGGTGAAACGCCAGAATGTAAGTCCCATTGGGTAACTTGGTACATCAATTTCCCGGGGTCATAAATTTATCATACTACCTCCATTTGACGCACATGATACATCGTTAGAAATATCTGTTTAAGGACTACATGCCAAAAAAAATTCGTTTAGGGCCTTAAAAACAACTCCGGAAGTTTAGGACCCAAAAACTGCCAAAAATAGTAAATTGTGCTACATTTAAGGAAACTCTAAAACTGAAAGAAACAATGGTGGGGGTCTAATAGGAATAGGTGGGTGGCCACCAATATCCTCCTGGATCATTCCTCCCCCCTTAGGAACCAATGGTCCCCATTGCGTTGAGTTCCTCCATGAGATGAGGAAACTTCTGTTGAACTTGGTCCCTGGTGAGCCACTTTCCCTAGTGAAGGAGTTGGCCTGTTTTGACAACTCAATATAGCTGGATCTTCTGCTGGCGGATGTTCTTGATCTATGTGTCCATAATCCGATCAATTGTGGGTTGTTCCATGCAGTCAGGGTTTAACTCTGTTGGTGTGAGTTGTTATGCCACGTCTGATGTGTCCAGTAGAGGTGGAAAGTAGGGCCGAAGGCGGTCCACATTGAACACTGGGTGCAGACCAAGGAATGGTGGAATACTAAGCTCGAAGGCATTGTCCCCGACAGCCTTGGTGATGGTGTATGGCCCATATCAGAGCGGGAGAATCTTGCGGTGGGGTCCAACGAGGCGCTCCTTCTGCAAATGTAGCCACACTTTGTCGCCCACCTGGAAGTTGTGTTGCACCCGATGCTGATCATGTCGCTACTTGTACTTAGCATTGGATCTGTCCAATATGTCATGAACCTGTTGGCGAATGTGCTGGATGCACTCAATGAAGTTGTTTTCCTTGGAAACTTCAGACTAGATATGAGCTGAATCAGCCTAAACAGCTGCAAATGGCATGGCTACGTCAATGGGACATAGTGGCTGGAATCCCAAGCCCACCTGAAAGGGGATGTGGTTGGTTGAGCTATGGAGGACCAGTTTATAGCTGTGTTGTACATAGGGTAGGCTCTCATCCCATGTGCGTGGATGATTTGAGTTGTACATGCACAAAATGTGTACGATCATTCTATTGACGACCTCTGTCTTGCCATCAGTCTAGGGATGGAAAGCTGTGGAATTTGTGAGCTTGGTGTCTAGCATTGACCATAGGCTAGACCAGAATTTAATAAGGAACCTACTGTCCCAGTCTGAGATTAGAGACTATGGGATCCCAAAGTGTACCCACACTCATTCAAAGAAGAGTTTAGCAGTGGCTTCTGTCAACGACCACAAACACATAGTCGTTGACGTGCTTAGTAGAAGGAAGTCCCGACATGTAATCCATGGAGATGGATTCCCAAGGTCCACTAGGGGTAGGAAACGGAGTATAGAGGCCTTGGTTCTTAATGGATGGTTTGGCAATGTCACAGGCAGTGCAAGATCAGATGTACTTCTCAATGTCCTGTCGAAGGTTCAGCCAATAGAAATACTTCTGCAGTATTGCCATTGTTTTCTCGACCCCAAAATGCCCAACAACTCAACTGTAGTGCGCTTCCCAAATCATCTTGGAACGCTCGCTTGAAGGAACACAAAGGTGTCCCATGTGACATAGTAGTACATCTTGGAGGTGAAATTTTGGAACTTGGTTTCCATCCAAGAGCGTCTGGTATGTGTGGTTGAATTCTGGATCGCTCTTGTAGAGAAGCGGGCAATCAGAAGTCTCGTGCCCACATTATTGGTGCTTTCCTTCTTGTACTTGATGTTCAAATGAAACTGTTGTAGATATGTGGACCACTTCTGATGGCGATCGTTCTGTAACTTCCCTTGTGTCTGCATGAACTGTAGGGGTTAGTGGTCTGTGTGGATGATCGTTTCCTTCCCCAAAAATGTAATGCTTCCATTGTCGGCAAGCCTGTACAATGGCATACATCTCTGTGTCATAAGTGGGATATTTGCGGACTGTGTCAGACAATGTCTCACTATGATATACCACTGGATGCCCTTGTTGAGTAAGGACTGCCCCAATAGCATAATCAGAGGCATCTATCTCGATCTCAAATGGTTGTTGCAAGTCGAGTAATGTGAGCACTAGGGAATAGCAGAGGTGATGTTTCAATTCTGCAAATACCTTCTGTTGAGTTTTCGACCAAAAGAATTTTGTTTTTGCTCCTCCCTTGGTGACTTGACTCAAGGGCCAAGTGATATGAGAGAATCCCAACACGAACCTGCGGTAGAAATTAGCAAGGCCCAGAAAGCTGCGAAGCTCTGTTAGAGTAGTTGGGGCTAGCCAATCCTGAATGACTTGGATCTTGGTTGGATCCACATGTACCCCACACTCATCAATAGTGTATCCCGGATACTGAACCTGGGTCATGCCAAAAGTGCACTTGTCCAAATTGGCACACAACTTGTGCTGCCGCAATCTTTGGAGGACCTGTCGGATGTGGTGGAGGTGCTCTTCCGAAGTTTGATTGAAGATCAGGATGTCATCCAAATACACTACTACAAATGAGTTGGTGAATGGCCGTAATATGTCGTCCATCAGTCTCATAAAGGTTGCAGGAGAATTCGTCAGCCCGAAAGGCATGACCAACCATTCGAAAAGGCCCTCCTTGGCTTTGAAGGAGGTCTTCCACACATCGGTCGGTTCGATCGGTACCTAGTGATACCCAGAATTTAAGTCGATCTTGCTAAAATATTTCTCCCCTTTAAGCTGGTCCAGGAGATCATCAATCTGTGGGATCGGGTACCTATTCTGGACAGTGATCTTGTTTAACACCCGATAGTCAATATAGAGTCTCCAAGTCCCATCTTTCTTCTGTACCAACATGATCGGGCTCCCACAGGGTGATGAACTTGGCTGGATGTGACCCTTCTACAGCAGCTCCTGAATTTGCCTCTTGATTTCATCATTCTCTAGAACAGAGCGTCGATAGATAGGTCCATTGGGAAGTGGCACACCCAGGGTCAGATCGATGGGGTGCTTGACCTAACAGTGGAGAGGCACCACGGTGGGTGAGGTGAATATGTCTTGGTACTCCTCCACGACCTTGTCCATTTTTTGTTGTCGTGCGGAGGGGCCCTCTCTGGAGGTTGTGGCCACAATCTTCTTCTTGCCCTAAGGGTGGATCATCAAGAAAACAAACTTCCCAATTTTGGAAATGAGCTTACTGCATTGTTTTGCAGTAACCAAAGAGATAGTGGCAGGAGGTGGTACCTCTGGTATCCTGTACAAATTATTTCCCAATGTAATAATAACAACGCGAGGCCGGGACTCATACACAGCATGTCGCTTCCATAAGTATGGTTGACCTAATAATACATCACAAACCTCAACAGGAGCAATATCGCATAATACCTCATCGGTGAAGGGCTTGATGCTATAGGGAAGGCGACACTACTGGCTGACGCGGAGATCACGTCCTTGGTGAAGCCACCCAATGGCGTACGGCTGAGGGTGTCCTGTGGTTGGCAAACCCAACCGCTTCACGACCTCTACTAAAATCAAGTTCTTTTGGCTCCCACTGTCGATAATGAACTATAGTGGGGAACCCTTTACCCACATCATGGAGTGGAAAAGATGCTCCTCCTCCTCTGAATCTTCTGGTTCTTCCTTTTGGATCTTCGTGGTGGCAACGGTGATGTTGGGCTTTGCATCGATAATCTTCTTCCCTTGATCATTCCCCTTCTCAGGTTCTGATTCAGTGTCAGAGTATGCATCTGATTCAAAAGCCTTTATCTCGGCCATCAGTGACTGCTTGGCCCTACACTCACTTGTGTTGTGAGTGGGGCTCTTATGGAACTCACACCACTTTCCTGCTTCCTTCTTCGACTTTGCAGTGTTGCTCTTTGCTTGTGGCTTTGGCAAGTTTTCTTGAGTCGCCATGCCTTGGTTGTGTCCTTGGTTCTGTGGTTTGGGGGCACCTTTCCCTTGCTTTTGATTCGCAAATCCAAAGTCTCGCTTTTTCTGTTTGTATTTTTGCTCAATTTTGGCAGCATAACGATATGCCGTACCAAGCGAGGAGATGTCAAGGAACTCCATTTCCTCCTGGATGTATATGTGTAGACAACTGTGATACTTCAGCACCAAATATTTCTCTGAATCTTTGATACCCAACTTGGTGCGCAGGGTATGGAACAGATTCGTCAGCTCATGCACATCTTGATCTCTTTGATGCCGCAGCGTAGTCCATTGTATGTACTTGTCCTCATATCTCCCCACCGGATAATATTGTCCCTTTATGGCATCTCAGAAATAATTCCAATTAGGTATGGCCGAGAATAGAGAGGGTTCATCCTCGTCCTTTCTCTCACAGTAGGTTTCCCACTAGTCCTTAACATGGGGAGTGGCTTTGAGTAGAGAAAAAGTAATATTTTCCTGGTCAGAAAAGTCATTAACCGAGAAATATCCTTCTAATATATTAAACCATCTATCTACGGCATCTGCATCTATTCGACCATCAAATATGGGAGTGTCAAAGTTTACTTATACCTTAAAAAAGGGGTTTCACCTCCAGAGTGGCTGCTAGATGTAGATGCGCCACCAGTGGGAAGTCGTTGAAGGATCTGGGCAAAGTTATCCATCATCGCGTTCTTTTGTTTTTCAAGGGCCTCCTCGAGCAACATTTTGATAGGATCTTCTGTGCCCTCATCTTTATTTTTTTCCCCCATGGGTGGTCATCGGGATTTACGAGGCTGATCTTGCAAAGGTTCAACCAGATCGAGCCCTAACTCTTTATACTGTGCCCTCGTTGGGGACATGCAAAGAAGGATCGAGAAAGAGTAGATTGCTCTGATACCACCGATCCGGATTTATGCAAGAACACAACAGAATACACAAATAACCATAGAAAGAAATATGCAGTGGAAATACCACTTCATTTCATTAATCAAAGAACTGAAACTTGTTTACATACAAAATGGAATTAAACTAGCTAGAGTGCTGGTAGCTTATCTCTGAGAAGAGATGTGGCGGCTACATGCCTTTGAACTCTATGTTACAATGAGGCTCAAATGCCTATATATTATTGAGAAACAATGGAACCCCTACACATCCAAAAACCTAACCCTAGGAGCTGAAAAGCCAGAATGTGGGCCCCGTTGGGTAACTTGATACATCAATTTCCCAAGGTCGTAACTTTAGCATACTACCTTCGTTTGACGCACATGATACATCGTTAGAAAGATCTATTTAAGGACTACATCCACAAATACTAAATGTTAAGTCTGGAATGGACTCATATTTTCCCGACCATTCGATGCAAAAAAATGTCGTTTAGGGCCTCAAAACGGCTCCGGAAGTTTAGGACCCAAAAACTACCAAAAATTGTAAATTGTGCTACAATTAAGGAAACTGGAAAACTGAAAGAAACAATGGCGGGGGTCCAATAGGAATAGGTGGGTGGCCACCAATATCCTCCTAGATCACAAATCCAAAATGATTTAAGAATTACTCATTTTGAAATCTCCTCTAGGAACAAACCTCCATGTTCAATTGTTTTTTTTCTCGACAACTATGCTCCCAATTGTAGGATTTTCTTTTTGAATTTCTCTACAATGTATTAATTTCTATGCAAAACCAATGATCTGCTATTTTTTTATTATGTTTATCCATATGTTGGATTTTCTACAAAGCCTCACAATGTTATTCATGCCTTTTTATAATGTGGTAAATGAACTAAATTGCTTTACATGTGCAACAACTTCCTTCACCATGATCACCTTAATAATAGAGCCTAGAATGGATAATGGATCATTTGGAAAGAATCCAATACACACTTTAAATTGTAAAGTTCCAATGTTATTGTGTATTACTTGATTATAGTTCTGTTTCACGTAAGGGATATTGGTATCCCATGTTTTTGTATGGTTATGGTTGGAAATGTGAAAAAGTTGAACAATGGTGTGATTTAATACCTCAGTCTACCAAGATGTCTATGGGTGGAAGGAAACACTTATGTTCAACATTATATCCATCAATCCCTACAGTGATTTCCAAAAGTAGCTTATAAATCTATTTTCATTGTTGGAGGTGACTGAAGATGGTAAGCCAAAGTGCACCCAACATTATCAAAGAACAATTGGTCATATTTTTTCATTAAAATGAAATGGCAGTCATAATTATGTGCTTGAAATATCAAATAGATCAAAGTGACATGAAAATACAAAAAATATTTATAACAAAAAAGGGGGATATAAGAAGCACCCCTAAAAGCTGACGAATAAGAGTGCAAATTAACATGAAATGATATATCACATACAAGTGGGTTATTCCAAAATGGTGAAGAAGTGGTAGAAAAGAGACATGATCCTATGAATGAAGTGCAATAGCCTCTGAGTAAGGAGGGAAGAAACATTGCTCATCATTTGAATTAGTAGTGCAAAACTGTAAATGTCAACACAAAGTGACTGCTGAATAATTTACTCAAGTGAGCGACCTACACTAATAGAGCTCTAGGGAGTAATCCTAGGAAAAATCAAAATTCCCTTGTTGATGACCAAAGTAAATACTAATGAAGAAGTGGGACTACTCCTAATATCTAAGCATAAGGAATTCCTAGTGGTAGGGAAGAAGATAATACATAATCAATGGTTTTCATCAAGAGGACAATTTCACTTTTCAATATATAATAAATTCTTTCCATACTCATATCCATAATTACTACACAAGGTTATTCACTAGAACAAAAAACCAATGTCTTCATGAAATATTATCATCCTTTAATCCAAGGGAAACATAGCATGTTTCGTCATAATCCTATTTTCAAATCTTAAAACACGTAAAGATGGCATTGAGTCTCACCAAGGAACCAATTTGCATGCATCATTACTACTTCTACTTATTTTAGGAAAGAAGATACAAAACTGGATGCAGCCACCAGATGGATTAAAACTTGTAGTCAATTTTGGTGTTTATAAATATTAATGTGTTGAAACATGAAAACCATGATTGAACAATAAAACATGATAGATACATACATACATACAGTTTTAGTTGTTTCGATTTCTCCAAGTACACTCTTTAATATACCTATTTTTTATTAATTATATTAATGCTATATAGGAGTGTGTACTTTAGAAAAGTAATATCTCTTGCATACTTGTTGTTTAGGAAAACACACCCTTGTAACCGAGGGTCTCTAAAGTTACCAACTTACTAGACTAAACTTGCAGACAATCAGCCATGTAGAAATTGAAATAGGAATAGGAAGAAAACTTAGCAAACTTGATTTATGACGGTTGATCCTAGCTTTTCTTCTCCTCTTCTAGTTGCTTCCACAGCTTCCAGGGTATCTCCAATCACCTACAAAGAACAAGTTCTTCCTGCAAATATATATACATCAAAGGTTAATGAAATAACATATTCATAATGAAACTATAAGATAATTCATAAATCAACATATACAAGGGTGCACAATATTGGAAGAAGAACTTTCTTTATTGATAAACAAGGATGTTGAGATTACATCCCAACGCCTGAAACAAATGCTCCTCTTCAAACCAAGGACACTAAGTTCTGTTGCTCCAACATATATGAAGGCATACCACCAGCATAACTTTAATCTATTAGGAATGATTGATTAGCCTCAACCCTACCCTCTATTTATACATGAGAAAGAAAGAGGTTTCGAAGGTTCAAATGGTTGAGGAAATTGAGATAGTTATGATTAAGGGCTCAACTGCCCTCGACTAATCGTGTTTATATTTTTTAACTTCAAATTAAGGCACACGCAACTATTGAATAGGAAAGTTGTGTATGACACATGACTTTCTGTAAGGAAACCCACGGATGCAAGCCCTAAAAATATACACACGAGTTGCAATGTACATACTCGCGTATGATATGCAGGTTGTTGTGAAAATAGTCTTTTGTTCAACCCTAACGTCCAAACAAAAATATATTCAACTGGTTAGTTAATGATGTATCAACAATCATGCCCATCTATAGTGTTTTGGCTACTTCAATCCAGTTTGTCCATTTTTGTTCTGACATATTGGATGTTAGTACTCGGATGGAGAAGTGCCATTTTACATGATAACAGATGCCCCCTAATGTGTGAGGTCAGAGGGAAACGATGATCGAAATACATTACAGTCTTGTTGGCCGAATTTTCTGTCCTAAGGCCAGCAAGGAGAAATAGTCCACACAAAGTGCTTAAAACAACCCTCGGTGTGTTTGGGATGACTAAATATCGCGGGAACAAAAGCCCCGCTGCCTTATGAGTTTGCTCTCAAAAGAGAGTCTCACAATTTAGTTCCCTGAATTCCTAACATGCAATGAAAACCTAAGATACAATCTAACTTAATTTATGCGAAACTTTTAAATAGTTGAAACAAAGATTTTAAAGGCTACTAAACTACAAAGAGATTTAAAAGCCCCTAAAACCTAAGTTACAGTTACTGAAAAATAAATATATTTTAACTTTTTAACTAAGATATTCCTATCCTATGCTATCCTGCACAGGAGCAAGTTTAATATACTGTTGTTATCGTCAAAACCGAATTCAAAATGAATATATTTAAATAGAATGACAATACAAAATTGATCATTCAATTTAAATAACATTAATATTTAATTACACAGTTAATTAAACAACAATAAAATTGATCATAAAACCACCATGTAATTATTTAAAGGAATTCTAAAAATATCATTTGCTCAAGACATTAGGATTAATCATTTGCACATCATAACAAAGTACATATGCACAAAGATAGCAAGTATGGGTATTATCAAAAATAAGTTTAATCAATTCAGAATGAAAATCCATGAATTTCCATTAACCAAGATCGTAATAGTGCTTCTGTTGTAAAAGAGTAACCAAAATTACAATTAACTCCCTAAATCTCATTCCATACAGGTCTTGAGGTACAAAGGAGAAACAAAACAGAGTTATGAAAATAATTTACAGAATTTCTGAAGCGTCCCCCTCCTGGAAGCAACATCTCACTCTCCTTCTGTAAACAAAAACAATTACAAAAATAGAAAATAGAATATAGAAATCAAAGTTTTTGTTATTCCACCAAGACCTCCCCCCTTTCTCTTCGAATCACAACATTCTTATATACAGTAGCTGGTTTCTAATTTTGGAAGATAATTGAAAGCCAATCAATCAGTGAATGGGTGCAACCTTCTCCATTAATTTCCTTCTACTTGACTTCCTGGAATATTGTAAGAAATAAATTTAATGATAGCCTTCCATTGCTCTTTGAAAGGATTAAATTCATATGCCAAATTTTTCCCTTGCGCTATTCTTCTTCGAAAACCTGTATCAGTCAAACAAGAAAAAACCTTTGCCATCAACAATACAACTCATATATATATCAAAATAAGAAAGTGTAATTAAAACAAACAAAACAAAGATTCTCTCTTTTCACGACTGAAAAATTGCTTAGATTTTTTAAGTATAGTGATATGGTAAATGCATGGATAACAAAAAAATATGCAGTAAGTTTTCTCAACATCAGATCTTTCAAACACAATAATTTTACTGCAATCTGAAAGGCGTACTATCCAAACATTCTTATTTTGTGGGATGGTTGCGTACTTATGGTTGCATACCCGTGAAACTTCGATGACATGGTATTAATGACAGTTAACATTTCTTGCAAATCATAGCAGCCATTTGTAAAACTTGGCATATCTTATTCATTATGGAAATACGTTAGCATTAACCAGAAGAATATTTTGCGAATCTTGGCATTATTTCCCATCGTCTGGTGTCAACACATATCAATTTTGTTTCCAGAAATAGCTGCATATCAATTCAGTTTCCAGAATTTTCTCTATTTTCTACATAATTTTGTTAGGGATTTAGTAGCTTCATAAAAGCAATTTTGGACTCATTAGCAAACCATCATTAACATTAACATTTGTTCAGATTCCATCTTGGGGAGTCCTCCCTTAGAATCCAATACTAATCTCCTCACTCTCCGCAGGTGGATGGAAGATCAAGGCTTCAATAACCTCAATGCTCTCGCCACTTGGGGTCCAAGAGGCGACTGGAATGGTTGGAAAAATATAAATCCCCCGTCCCACCTTCGTCAGGACTATGATGTTTTCTCTTCTTTCCTCCACAACATTGCCCCTCTCAATTCTAGAGCAAAATATTTAAGATAGTGGGGAAAAACTGGGAATTACACAGTCAAAGAAGGATACCAGTCTCTAAATAATAATGGAGCCAAGCATTAACAAAGAATATGGGAGAAGATCTGGAGCTCAAATAGTATCCCCGAGATCAACATTTTCTTTTGGATCTTGGCGAAAAAAAAGCTCCTAATAACAGAAAATTTAAGAAAGCGCGGGATACATGGGCCCTCAAGATGTAATATTTGTATCGAGCAGGAAGAAACCTCCCAACATTTGTTCCTGGAGTGTCGCTTTCACTATCCATGATTGGAATCTCTTCCTTGGCCCTATTGGTGAGAATTTCTCTCTTCCAGGAAATCTCTCCATTATGTTTTCAAACTAGAAAGGATGCTACCCATGAAAAATAGGCAAAAAGAAGACTCTTGGTAGAATTTGGAATACAACTCATAAAAAATTTTGCTGACAAATCTGGCTAGGCAGGAACATAATCCTTTTTTACAACAAAAAGGTTGATCCTCAACGAACTTCCTATAAAGCTATTAATATGATTAGCAAAAAATTGAAATCAAAATAGGCCACTCTCCCCCATTCTGAGAATCTTAGTGCAGAAGAGCTCAATTGGTGTCAAGACATCCTACCACAGAACTCTCTTCAAACCAAAGTTCGAACATCGCTTCACTCATGGCAAATCAGGAAAAATCCAGACGATTTCTCTCTTTGGCGGGTGAGGCAAAATACAACCACCCTCTTTTTTACGGTGCGGATGGGATCATCTTTGATCCTGGAGGAAATATAGTGTCGTCTTATGCTTGGGGACTTGGTTTCAAAACCAATAATGAAGTTGAATGGCTTGCGCTCTTATTCGGATCAGAATTGGCGAAGTAACTCAAGATCACCAAAATAATTGTTCTGGGAGATTCCAAACAAGTAATCCACAAAATGAACAATGGTTACAACAAAGGAGCGATCAAAATAAGAAGAATTTATGAGTGCATTTGAAAAGTCTCTGCAAACGCTCAAGTATCCTATTTTCATATCCTCAGAGGTAACAATTCATAGGCAGACAAGATGGAAAACCAAGGTGGCAAGTTAAAAAAGGGATTTTCCAAGGTGAAGGGCAATTTGAACAATATAATTTATGTCCCTTAGGAAAAATTGTAAGGACAAAGGGGTCCAAGGATGGTCTATGACCAGCATTAGATCTCCCATCTTACTTTATTTTTCAATCAAGGAAAAACCAAACTTTTTTGAACAGAGGAAAGCCTCCTTTTTCCAGCGCTCCTCACGCCGGTAGGCTGCATGGCCTCCGGTGCCCACTTGTCTCCTCACATCCCATGTGATGGGATTTAATGCAGCCCCTGTCCTACTCAGTTGGACGAGAATTATTGCATGAGTCTAGGAAAAATTCCTAATTTATCCTCCTCAAGCTCCCTTCGTTCATTTCGCTCATGTTTCATCGAGTGTAGAGCATGTTTCAGTTGGTGCAGTGAAATAATTCCTCGCTGCAGTGAGCATTTTTGTGCCAACTATTTCATGTTGTAAACTATAACAAATAATTGTTTAAGTGCCAACTATTTCATGTTGTAAACTATAACAAATAAATCCTGCAAATAAGCAAAAGTTGAATTCATTAACTAATTATGAAGTAAAATACTTGCAATTTACCTAACTTTTATTAATTTGCAATTATCATAAAACTAATATCTAACTTATTGTTCTATTATTAACTTAATAATACATAATAAAAATAGGGGCGGAAGGTGCGGGGTGGATCATTTTTTATGCAGGAGGAAAAATAGTTGACACGTTCGCATGGGGAATCATAATCAAAACTAATAATGAAGCAACAAGGCTAGCTTGTTTTCATGGATTGGAAATTGTTTCTATATTAAACATTCCTAGTCTTATGGTTATTGGTGGCTCAAAGCATGTGATTCAGAAGATGTGTCAAAGGTATACAGAGAACAATTCAAGTTGTGGAAGGATTTATAATCACATAATGCATCTTTTCAAGCTGTCCCTGATAAGTTTCTACCATGTAAAAAGAGAAAACAATGGTATTGTTGATAAGCTTGCAAACAAAGGTGTTCGAAATAATCAAGTAGTGGTTGTTTATGCAAACAAAACCAAGGTAATAAAATGTTTCCCATAGCATAGAGGATAAGGAATTTTATTCGTGGGAGTGAGAAAGGCAATTAGGAAACAATGGGGGCCATCTCTGTTTTCATCCCCTCTTCGATCACCCAAATGAGAGGGAGATCTGGCCTCTCGCATGTCGGTACAAACAACATGGAAGACATGTCGTGATGGGTGGATTTATGGATTTCTGAAACCTCAATCAGTTGAGCAGAATCGCACACTTGAGAGTTAGTATGCATCGCTGGAAGTGGAGATGAATGTAATAGCCAGGGAGGAGGATATGGTTCAAGATAACTTCTTCACGGTGGAAAACTCTCGGGAATAAAGACAGACTTACTGCATGAAATAATCTATTAATACAATGCCATGCGAGGAAACTAGTTGGGTTATCAAACTCTCTTCTGTCAAAAAATTCAGTCCATTTCTTGTGAAAGGTCTGCCTTTGCTTTGGATAATTGGGGTTCACAACAAAACAAAGAGTAGCTGGCCAGTATTTTCATAGACACTCCGGAAGGTTTCACTATGGAAAGCTGGACTGAGATGTATTCCTTCATTCGAGGGAGCACAACAGATTTTAAAAAGAATTGAAGGAGGGTCCTTGAAACAACAAGTAGAGTTCTTCAGGGTATCATTTATGTTTCGGAGGATGTAACTCGCTCGCTTCAACTAACCTGCTTGGAATATTGAATCAACTATTTAGATGGTAATATGAGGGATATTTGGGCCTCATTGGAGAAAATCAAGAAGGCACTGCACAGGATGGCCAAGCTAAATCAGTACAACCATTGTCAAGAATCCATGTATGAATATGTTTTCTCTATGAAAGAAGGTTTAGTCATGCAGTCGGTCTTTGGCCTCTTAGGCAACATGTATTAGAAGAACGATGCCTCTTTTTCTGCTTGTATTGAATGGTTTTTGCAAGTTAATGTGTAGCCAGTTTATTTGGGTATTTACCCCACCCAAGTTTTGGATAAGTTAATGTGTAGTCAGTTTATTTGGGTATTTACCCCACCCAAGTTTTGGATAAGGATGGGAATCCTGTGGGGAAATTTTGTAAATATGTAATAGCTTTTGTAGTTGGGATTCGGCTTCAAGCATATCTAACTCTTATATTATGGACTATCATTTTTGTTAAATGACAACTAATCTAATTTGTTTATGGGAGTTTTCTCATTACGGATGTTTATGGAAAGTTTCTCATAACGGGCATAACGGGCATAACCGTTTACTCATGTAACTAAATTCATGAAGTATATAGTGCATGGTTGGGATGCACAATGTAGAGAGTTGTCTGTGAGGTTGAGACCGTCTTGTAATCTCTCTTTCTTTATTAATGAGCTTCAATACTTTGCTCGTGGATGTTTCCCCATGTTGGGGTTTTACCACATGAAATGCTGGTGTTCTAAATGTTGTTATTAATTGTCTGATTATCTGAATGTGTCTCTTGAATTTAACAAGTGGTATCAAAGCTATTGGATAAGAGAAAAAGATTTAGCTGGTTGCTATAAGAGACCACATGTTGGAGGACCTGACGTTTAGATTTAAGAACAAGCCTGGAGGTTAAAGAGCCAGTGTATGAGAATAAGACCACCAAAAATAAGACCAGCATTACAAATCCAGTGGAAGAAGATTCCAGTGCAATCGTGAGCCTGCATCTTGTCCAACTGTTGAGCGTGGAGGTGACAGCCTGCATCTTGTTCGACTGTTGAGTGTGGAGGTGACAACCTGCATTTTGTCAAACTGTTGACAAACGTGGAGGAGTGTGGGTGAAAGGGTCTGGAGACAGTTGTGTTAAAAAGCCTACGTTAAGAGCCTCAGTGAAGCTGCGTTAAAGACTATTGGCAGACGTGGAAGAGTGCAGGTGGAAGGGTCTGGAGACCGCTATGTTAAAGAGCCTGCTTTAAGAGCCTCACATTGAATTGTGAAAAAAAAAAATCTACGTTGGATCATGGAAGAGTCTAGACAAAGCTTGAATGTGGAAGGGTACGGGCAACCTGAAGAAACTGAGCCTGCTGGAGCCGTATGATGGAAGCCATATGGAGATAAGACAATAATAATAAAAATACTTTGAGAATTTTTTTTTTGTTTGTTATTATTGGAAGTATTTGGAATATATATATTTATATATTTTTGGAAGGCTGAAATTGGAAGTTTTGGAATAATATAAAAGTTTGGATATATATATTTNAGTTTCAATTATTTTTCAAAGATGTCTAGCATGAAGTTTGAGATTGAAAAATTTAATGGTAAAAACAATTTTGAACTTTGGAAGTTAAAGATGCGATATTTATTAGTTCAGCAGGGGTTACAGATAACTTTAGACGGGAAAAGGAAAAAACCTCTCACCATAACAAATGATGAATGGGAGGATCTAGATGCCAAAGCGCTAAGCACAATCCGTTTATGTCTTGCGGATGACGTGTTATTTAACATTATTGGAGAAACATCAGCAGCAAGCTTGTGGAACAAACTAGAAAGTCTGTATATAACCAAATCAGTAACAAACAGAATTTACTTGAAGCGTCAGTTGTATAGTATGAGAATGAAAGAAGGTACGAAAATTGCTGATCATTTAAATGTTTTTAACACTCTTAATTGCCAGTTGAGTAGTATGGATGTTAAAATTGATGATGAAGATAAAGCAGTGAATCTTTTATGTACTTTACCTAATTCTTGGGTTCAAGTAGTTTCTTCCATTGGCCTTAGTACAACTGATACTTTAGAATTTGACAATGTTGTTGGAGCATTATTATCTGAGGAATTAAGGAAGAAAACCAGTCTTGAAACCTCTTCGCTAGAAGCTTTGGTTGTTAGAGGTCGTTCTAGGGAGAAAGGAGAAAAGACAAGAGGTACTTCCAGGTCTAAGTCAAAGGGCATAAAGAGTAAATTAAAATGTTGGTACTGCAACAAAACTGGTCATCTCAAGAAAGACTGTTGGAAGAGACAAGAATCCAAGAAGGATGACTCCAAGTCAGAGGAAAACTCAGTTAAGTCTTTTGATTCAGGTATGATTGATGAGGTATTGTTTGTTTGTAATATTTCTGAATGTAATGAGGAATGGTTATTAGATTCTGGTGCTTCGCACCATATCTGTCCTCATAAAGATTGGTTTGTTTCCTATCAAACAGTTAATGATGGAATAGGAGACAATCATTCATGTAAAACTGTTGGGGTTGAAAGTGTTAAAATTAATATGTTTGATGGGGTAATAAGAACACTTACAGATGTTAGACATGTACCTGAGTTAAAGAAAAAATTAATTTATTTGGGAGTATTGGATGCTTGTGGTCATAAGTTTACAGGTTTTGATGGAACTCTAAAAGTTTCCAAGGGTGCTTTAGTGGTCATGAAGGCACAAAGGACAGGAAACCTTTACAAACTGGTTGGAAGAACGCAAGTTAATGGTACTGCATTAGTATCTGAAGAAGAATCAGGACCCACTCAGCTATGGCCTCAGTGTCTTGGCCATATGAATGAAAAAGGGCTTGAGGTATTAATGAATCATAAATTGCTTCCAAACTTGAAAAATCTGAATTTTATGTTTTGTAAACATTGTATATATGGAAAGCAGTGTAGACAAAAGTTTAAAGCGGGTAGTCATGTAAGTAAAGGTGTACTTGACTATGTTCATTCTGATGTATGGGGTGTAAAATCCCCGGTTTTGACCCCGGTTGCATTAAAAGATACATGATGTGTATATTGTAATTAATGTGGCGTGGAGCTAAAGGCAAAAGCCCCACCATCGATTTGGTTGTGTTATGTCTCGGCAATTGGGATCGTTTTCGATAGTATATTGTACTATCCGACACATAATAGTTTGGCATCATGTAAATATGCACATTAATTAAAATGAACCTATAGCTAGCTACGACGGTGCAACGTTAATGAAAAGGGCATGATTTTCCTAAGGATAAGGAGGGGGAATTGTTGAACTTTGGGCCTATGGGGAAAATCCATGTGTCAACCACCCTTTAAACTTATGTTATCTGTTAGTTAGGAGCAGTTATTGCTGAGTAGTGGTGGGTGTGGCAGGACTATCAGTCCTTGCCCACGTAACCACTCCCCCAGCAGACTCTTCCTCTTCACATCGCGTGGGGCAGAAGAAAACACTCTGCCCACTCTCCCACGATTCCACTCCCCCGAGGATTTGGTATTGCTCATTCTCACGTAGAGACATTCGGCTTACTCACATGCACTGTTTGGGGGATTCTCCACTGTTTGTTCATCTCATGCAGGGAGCTGGAGAAAGAGTGACTGTTGCCCACAATTTTCCATGTGCAGGAACCATTCACACTGGGGTTGTGTGTCTGTGTGTTCCATATCGATTTCAGTGGTAGGTGTATGTCTCCTTGCCGATTGTGGCCGTGTATGTTACCGATTGTGGTCTACGTTTATGTTTTCCCCTGTCAATGCTGAGAGTTTGGCTTCTCTCCCATTTGCGGACTGTGTGATGCTGTCGTGGTTTCATTGTGAGATTGGGGCTGTTGTTCTTCCCCTGGTTTGGGTTGCTGTGTGTGTGCAATTACCTTTGGGGTTGCTGCTGAGTTGTTTTTTCCACGCTAGGGCCAAGAACAACTCTGGTTCGCCTTGCTTGGCTTGAGCTACGTTCACCATTTTGGGTTGTCACCCTGTTTCCTTTGGTTTTCTTCACAGAGCTATGAACTGATTGTTTTACTGCAGGTATGCAGTGGTTGGTCTTTGGACTGTGTGGAGTGGGATTGAAGGCTAGGTATGCTTGAGAAACCTGGGTTTGGGAGGCACACAGAGATAGTTAGATGGTTGGATTTCTACTGCACAACCCCGGAAGAGCACTGGCAAGGGAAGTAAGTGCCTAAGGGACTGTGAAGCAGAGAAGGGGATGATTCCTGGTGTCGGGTGTGTGTGGGTGTCTTAGAAGTCAGGCTAGCTCCGGTGTAGGCATCCTTAGCTTTTCCATGAGCTCACCAGTTTAGCATTCAGCCTTTCCTAGCTCCTTGACGGCCTGATAAACCGAACTATGTTGACTTGGCTGTATTGTGTATCCTTGGTTATGTGTAAGCCTGCTTAGTCCCTTATTCCTTGGGGAATCATGCCTAGCTCGAGGGTGGCAGTGTTGTTGAGAGATTAATGAGCACGCTGGCCTATGGTTGGGTGGAACGTTGCAGCGACGTAGCTGGTGGCGGGACGAGTTCTGTATAAGATAAGTGTTCTTGTCTATTTCATCTCCGCAATTACATTTATTGTTTAATGAATCATGATGGACATGTTGATGCTTGAATGTATGTTTTGCTTCCGTTGTATGTTGATTAATTATACATCTTAACATGTTTAACCACTTATACTATGAAACGAGAATTTTATACTAAGAACGAGAACTCCAACCATAAAAACGGTGATTATTGCATAAAAAACACCAAAAACACCCCCCAAATAGAAAAGTGTTGATACCAGTATACACGTTTTTTTTTCGGGGTAAAAAATAGATCCATTGCCTAAACATCCCATATTGTTGTTTACAAAAACTTTGAAATCAACCCCTAAATTGGAAAAACGTTTTTTTCTTCAAGAGATAAATTACAAGTTTTTTGAAACTTGCATAATAAACAAAAACTAATATTTCATAAATAATTTCACCACTCTAACCATATAAAATCAAACAAATTATGCTTTGATTCATAATGAAATTATATATTATACCCTACAAGAACAAATTATTCATATAAATTATCAAAAACTCTTTTAGAGTTTCAATTACAAACATCATACTAATAAAAAACATCTAAAATGTTTCATGTGAAATTACTCAAAACTCATCCATGGATTCTAACACCCCGTTAGAATCTATATTCTCTGGAGATGAATGACTTGATATAATAATAAAAAATTAAACCCCTAACCTCCTGACCCCGCCCATTACATTACATTTAAAAAAAAATTAAACACCTGTCACCCGCCCCTAACCCCCTAAACCCCCAACAACATTACATTTACAAAATTTAAAACACTACCCCTAATCCCCTAAATCCCCCAACAACATTAAATTAAAAAAATAATAAAAAAATTATAACCTTCTACCTTGACTCCTCCTAACTACCCTGGGATAACAATAGAATGCATGCACCACTCGATCTAATTCAATACAAAATAGTTCACAGTATGGCTAAGATAGGACATGTGTTATTCAACTTGATTTCATAGATTAACTTAGAAATACGAATCTTTTTGTTCATCCATGTTGTGACAAATTTTGGATCACAATAGAATGTATAAAAAAACAAAACTTGGATTTCAATTATGAATACCAACATTATTGAAGTGGACAAATTAGCTTAAGGTATTTTTGTTAATGCTTTCATAGGTGGACATGTTTGCAATGTGGAATCCTGTGGTAATTGTTTGAGTTTCTTGATGTTTCGAGCAAAATAGTTCATCCCATCATCAAGATATACGATGAAGATGTTCCCCTTGCCTTTTCTGACCTGAAGTTTCATTAGTTAATATTCGTGAGGTTATGAAAAATGTTGAGTCGGTTTTTAGGTTACTGGTTGGTGTGCCGACCGTGAGTCGAGATTTATCATTTAATTATGTGTTTATGTTTTTGTTTTAAATGTCCTAATAAGTTATAAAATTTTAATTATTTAAGCGTAAGAATTATTTTTTAATAATGGTAAGAATTATTATAGTTTTAGGTTAAGAGTTTCTTAATAAGGGTATTAATAAGTTTTACAAAATTATTTAATAAGTTATAAAAGGTTTTATTATTAAGTGTAAGAGTTTATTTATTAATTAATAGGGCTAAGAATTATTTAAAAATTTTGTGAATGATAAATTATTATAGTTTAGTTTTATTAATAATATGTTTTTTTTTTTAAATTAGAGTGTTAAGGAATATATAATTTAAATGTTTTTTTCTTATAAATTTACTGTAATTAAATATTTTTAAAGTTTTTAGGTTTAATTTTACATATTATGGTTTTTTTTAATATAATTAATTTAAAGCTCATAATCTTTTTAGGGGTTTTAAGATATTTTACAGTTTCAAGTTAGAATATTTGTTTATTTATGTTTATTAGTATAATGTATTAATCAAGGGTTATTAAGAATTAAGTTTTAGGTCTAAATTTTAGTTTTTTTTAAATAAGTTTGTTTAACAACAATATATTTTAATAACATGGCTTAATGCTGATACCAAAAGCAACGATTTCTATATAGATTTATTTATTTATTTGCTTTCAAAATTGAAGTGATCTGACTAGCCAATCTGATGGAGCGGCAAGATGAGAAGAGGTCTTTTACTACGTGCACTAGATTTACAACGGAACTAGGAAAGACAGTTTGAAGAGAGCTGCACATAATGGAACTAATATATAAGTTTGCTTTGAACCGTTGTTTGGAGGCTTGATTTTTCTTTGAGGACTTGATAGAGGCTTACTTCCATTTGTAGAGGCACTTTCTTTTCCTTTCATTTGAATGATCACACATCTATATTAAATTTTTAGTTGAATGATCACACATATGGTATATCTATGGTATGCAACATCTCTTCTAGCAATCCATCCTTCCCTGAGTCCAGCTAATGCTCAACACTCGTCTCATCTTGGGTGTTTCCCTTTGTCCGTATCCATTCCCTACCAATCCTTTATTGCCATTATCGCCACCGGTCCCCAACTCGTTGGAAGGGAAGAGAAGGCGAGCAATTCAACCACTTGAATGTTCACGGTTTAAGGTGGGTTTGGATTGGATTAGAAACCAAGTATATTCCCGGTCTGTGAGTCAATTGCTTCTTAAGTTTATTAGGGAATGCTTACATTTGGGGGGATTTCTGGTCATAGAAACTGCTGCCGTTGTCTCTCCTGTCTTTTGTCTCCATTCCACTTCGGTGATTTATTTTATGCCACCCTCTTTCTCGGTGCATGCATGAACGGACTAAGAAACAGACTAAGATAAGTGATGGTTGGTATGGGGCACTACCCAAACGAACGAATGGGTCAAAATACAGAAGCGCTAACATCCATCTCTCCATCCCTTTCCTGTTATAAGGTCTAGTGGTCATTCTTCCCCCTCGATAAAAAAAAAAACCAACATCGGCATAAACCTTGATTCTTTTAGATAACGTCGGTAGCGCTCGACCTCGAATCCATATTTGTTATTTATTCCATCTCATTCATCATCTCTTCCAACTCTGATTCCACTTATTGATATATCTAGAGAGAATACACTACACTCCTCCTCTATGTCCTCCATTTGACTAGAGAAATATCTGTACTTATATATTGCTCAGCTGCTAGTGTTGGGTCCGTCATCTATTAGTACGCCGAGTAAAACCAGAACAGGTAAAGGTTCGGGCATATAAGCAAGTAAATTGCCAGTGTGTATTCTGCCTGCGCCTTCCAGATCTTCAAGTTGAGAGAGTTCTTACTTTCTTTATTGAATGATAAAAAGTGTTTATTGATTTGAGTGTTAAAACACTGAAAATGTTCTGTCTTAACTACCCAGGTTGGGTGAATAGTACTCGCACGCTCAATGTGCCTGGCTCACACCCTCCAACAAAACACCCATAAGGATGATTGGGACATTCCGTTGTAGCCATGCTGACTATCCAATATACGTTTAGGTTCTATGGTCTAACCCATTCTATTACACCGATGCTTCGGAGGAGGGAGCGGAGCTCCGCTCCCTCCTCCTTTCACTTTCCCATTGTTTGCAGTTGGTGCGTTGTTCATTTGCTTCTAGCACAGAAAATCAGTTGCTTCTTAAGTTTATTAGGGAATGCTTACATTTGGGGGGATTTTAGGTCATAGAAACTGCTGTAGTTGTCTCTCCTGTCTTCTGTCTCCATTCCGCTTTGGTGATTTATTTGATGCCACCCTCTTTCTTGGTGCATGTTAAAACACTGAAAATGTTCTGTCTTATCTACCCAGGTTGGGTGAATAGTACTTGCACGCTCAATGTGCCTGGCTCACACCCTCCTCCAACAAAACACCCATAAGGATGATTGGGACATTCCGTTGTAGCCACGCTGACTATCCAATATACATTTAGGTTCTATGGTCTAACCCATTATGTTACACCGATGCTTCGGAGGAGGGAGCGGAGCTCCACTCCCTTGGCCGCCAAAGGCCCGCCTCTTACTGGTGGCGCGATTCTCAGAATCGCGCCACCAGTAAGAGGCGGGCCTTTGACGGCCAAGGGAGCGGAGCTCCGCTCCCTCCTCCCTTCACTTTCCCACTGTTTGCAGTTGGCGCGTTGTTCATTTGCTTCCAGCACAGAAAATCAATTGCTTCTTAAGTTTATTAGGGAATGCTTACATTTGGGGGGATTTTCGGTCATAGAAACTGCTGCAGTTGTCTCTCCTATCTTCTGTCTCCATTTCGCTTCAGTGATTTATTTGATGCCACCCTCTTTCTCGGTGCATGCATGAATGAATTTGTTATTTATTCCATCTCATTCATCATCTCTTCCGTGGTGCATTCTCTTTGCATCATTAGTAGCATCTGCATATGGGTACAGTCTGATTGAGTTTCTGTGGATCGGGGGTTCTTGTAAGAGTTGGCTGAACGAGTAGAGGATGTGGATGATTAAACGGGTTTCATCCTACTTGTTTGCTTTAATCCAAGTTGCTTGCAAGATGCTTGGCTTATCGGAGGTAGGCTTCGAAGTGACGAGCAAAGTAGTGGACAACGAAGCAGCTAAAAGATGCGAGAAGGAAATGTTGGAGTCTGGTGTGGCGTCTGTTATGTTTGTTTCGCCAGCAACTTTAGCACTAATAAACTTGATATCGTTGGTTGGTGGATTAGCAGGAATCATGCGAGAAGGATATCAGGCTTTTGACGGTATGATTTTGCAGATATTTCTCTGTGGCTTCATTGTAATAATCAATTATCCTGTATTGGAGGCCATGTTTATGAGGAAGGACAAAGGGCGAATACCTACTTCCATTACCCTAGTCTCTATTTTCGTTGTAGTTTCTGCGTGTTCTGTACCTTCCACGCACATTCTGTCCCAGTAAGTGATTGAAAAATGCTCGGTAGAAGCTGAGTCCTTGTTCAATCTACATGCATTACTATTTTATTTTGTTAGTGGAATTTGAAAGGTATGGGCTAGTCGAAGTTCATCATGGCTATGGGCTATAGTGGAAGTTCATTCCATGTGGAAGCAGGTAAGCCATGTCCCTACAGGCATGGATTCTGTTCTTAGAAGTGTAAACTGGAAAACTGAACACCAAATCCAGTGGCGTGGAATATGCCGCTTTGTTCTTCGATGAACAGAGAGAACAGACATTGCATGAATTTATCTTTACGCTTGACTTTGATTTGAAAATAGTTTGCATTAGTAAAAGGAAACTATTGAATCATAGTTTTAAGCAAGCCATGTCTTTTCTGACCTGATTATTCAGGGATGATGAGAAAAGTCTGCATAGATCAGACTTTGTTTTTCTCTTTATTGGCTGGCAGTCTTGCAGGACATTCCTTTCTTTTAGGTGAATGGGTGGTGCTGGAATGTTATCTACCACCTGTCATGTTGATGGTTGTTGTTTAATATGTCTTTTTGATTCATATGAATATCAAAGACTGGTATTTTTTTCTCTGAAAAAAAAGCAAGCCATGTCTACCTTACGGAAAATTATTGACTCTCTTGTCGATCTGGTTTAAATTATCAAGTATTTAAGCACAATGGTTTATTGGACTTTGGTTATTGGCTTTTCACTGGGCAATTTGCATAAAATAGAACTTGCCTGGTCATACTTTTACATTTTGAAAAGCAACTCTACATAGTTTTTTATTTTAAAAAATTAAAATTGTAATTCAAAGATATATATTTATACCTCTTATACTTAAAATATCAAAATTACATGTTTGTTCAAATATATAAGTTTCGAATATCAAGTGGGTTTGGGGTTTGGATTGCATAGTGTACTTTTAAATCCATATTATTCATTGTGTTGCATGTTTTGTTTAGGGTAAGAAATGAGCTAATGTGCGATTTCAATTTTTATTAAATTTATTGTTTACTAAATTGAAATTATAAATTGTTTTTAACATAAGTTTAAATTAAAATTAATTATATTAATGGTTAGAAATATGATATAGTGAGGGTGTAAAAATGGTTAAAATAAACATTTTCATTATAGTTTTACATCAAGCGAGTGCATTTCATAGGTTAGACTCGTTAAATCTAGAGCTTGTGATCGAACCTCATTAATATTAATAAAATATGAATAAAATATGTTTGTAAACTTATATTCATTTGGAGTTTGTGATGGAACCTCATTAATAGTAAAATATGTTTTTAAACATATTCATTTTGTTTTACAAACATTATACCTAAAAGTGCATTTTATTTTACATAAAGAGAGTATTATAGCCCAAATCCATGTGTTTTAGTTAATTACCATTCCACTTCATACATAGAAAAGGGGGAAAGAGGCGACACATTTGAATTATGGCTTTTTTTTTTTAAAGTATGTGGAGTAGGCCCTAGTTTTTTTAACGTACATTATGTCATCCATTGTACCCAGAACCCTTGACATGACTTAATCATTTCACATGTAATGTGTGCCATGACATGGACATGTTCGTTTGGAATGGAACCGTTTCTTTGGAATAAAAGATATACATCCGATCAATCTCAATGAATTTTTCCAACTGGATGAATACATACGGAAATATTATCTCCTAACTAGATGGAGAACCATACATGATGTCGGATGCCTTTCTTTACCCAAATGTAAAATTGTGCTGGGAGCATAGCTTCCTTTTTACTATCATTCTCGTGCATCTAAGTACTCCTTGCGAGCGAAAGCTCTAAGAAGCATTGAACCGCTTTGTAAGCGGGCTCTTATTTCCCTTGCCCATTTTAATTCTTTATCTGAGCATGGCCCGGGGAAAATTACTCTTATTTCCCTTGCCCGTTTCAATTCTTTATCTGAGCATGGCCCGGGGAAAATTACAATTCCATTACCGTATTTATTTTACCAGCTTCATTAAATATTGAAATAAGATTGAAAACTTGCAAATTCATGAAATTCCCCTTGTCTGTGAAAAATCAGATAAGATTCTTGAGAATTATTTCGGGGAAGAAGATGATACGTCTCATACGTAACCTCTGGATGCTTTTGTTTTTTCTACACACCAGCAGCCAGAATTTCGACCAGGGGGTTTTAGTTTCATGTAGAAATAGGGTGCATTCATTGAGGTTTCAACGTGTGCTTTTCCAAATTTGATGCTATATCATAGGCTTCAAGGTTTTCGGGATTCGAATAACCTTTTGTAGGTTTTAGAGATTTGTAATTCCTTTAGAAACTTATGATCATTTTTTGTTATATTATTTAAATAATGCTATTGCAAAATGTGAATCAATGGATATAACTTTAGAATTAGTTAAAATGATTTAAATCTGTTGTTTTTCTATTATAATGTGAGAACAAATAATTTGCAATTATGAAATATTTTCCAATTAACTGAGTCAAAGATCATACACACATAAATAAATAACGTCCACATGAAACGTTCCAAAATTTTTGTTTGGTAGTATTTGAGGAAAAATAGCAACAAATGTTGAGAGAACTTTTTCAAAGTGGAAAGGTTATGTCAAAGTAAAATGACATAATGTTTAAATGAACATTGGATATTTAAATGTTTGAGATTTGGACATTGAATATTATATCATGTAAATTATTCGATTGTTATCATGTTTATAGTTTATTTTCTATATTTTTATAATAGTAATTTCAGTTTATTAAATAATATTCATTCATAATTTTTTTTTTATAAGACTCCAAAATATTGTATATCTTAGTATTGTATTTTTTTTTCCACAAATCTTTATTAATATGATATATTATACTTTGTTCAAGATTTAACACCATTTAATCTCATCCTCCGTGAGAAGTGACAAGTTCAGTAATATCATTGAACCACAAAATAATAATATTGATTTGTTTCCATTTAAAAAGTGAAATTTTTATTTTTAAGTGAGTAAAATTGAAATACATCATTGCATTCTTCCAAGTGTATATTATACTAAGTAATCACTCTCTTTTTAGTGTAACTTTCTATCTTTACATCATTTAAAATTAAATTTTTTAGTTCCTTCTTGTTTTATTACAAAAGACAATATTGTTCATAAATATCTTATAGTAAAAATAATATGCAATCACTTAATTGCGTTGAAGAGGCCCATTCTACAACCTAGTAGGGGAGAGATGTGTAACTCCTTCCTTGCCCATCCTAGAGTTAACAAGTGTACTTTAATTTTTTTATTATTAAAAATAACATGTAGACTCAAATTAAATTTAAATTATTTAGAAATGCATATATATATATATATATATATATATATATATATATAAACTAAAACCATAAACATTGCATGACACACTTCCTTGACATATCCACTCTAAAAAAGGGCCTTGCACCTCTAGAGATTTGATCCCTTTCGATGCTTGTAGATCCCCTTTTAGATGGATGGATCTATGCCAGTTTTAATATAATGTTTTTTGGGGTGTAGTTAGGTAGGGTAATTGTTTTTTAAATTGTGTTTAATATAATGATTTTCCGGGGGTTAATTTTTTTTTTAAATGTAATGACGAGGGAGGGTTTAGGGAATTAGGAGGTTCATGTACAATTTGATATATTACATATGGAAACATATTTCAAGTTTTTTTGTTTTTTTTTTATTCATTATTTTTTTTAAAGTATGCTTCTTTATGCTATTTGTCTTAATTATTTTTTTGTTTTTAGTGATTAGGTACAACAATATCATGCTCCTTGACAAAAAGGAAAAAATTTCATATCCATTGATAATATCCACTACAATCAATTACATCAAGCAAATAATTAATTCTATTCAAGTTCTTTCGATGAATTGCAAGAAGTCAAAGGATAGTTTAGTGAAACACTTGTGGCGAAGATGTCTAAAGAGCCTCAACCACCATTGAGAGGGGTGTTTGGAAATGATCACTTTGGGCATCTTGCAGACATAGAAGACCAAATGGAAGAGGACATTGATGTCCCTCGGGAAATCTAAGCTCAAGAAAATCCCAATTTCAATGAAGAATTTGGCCTCCATGATATTGTTTATTAGTTTAATGTCTTGAAGAAAATGTTAAATTTGACAACTTTTTGATAAGATATATTAATACTATTTTGAATTTCATATTTTATTTGAGAAATAAAATTTCTATATATAATGTTTTTAATATGTTATTTACAAATATATGGCATAGTTTTTCTTGAATTTATGTGAATCATAACATTTTGGAATATAGTATGAAATAATATCATTTTTATACAAAACATCTATGAAAATCCATTAAAAATGGTTGTAAATGTCTTTATTTTCCATAATTTGTTATAATTTTGTCAATAAAAAAGGCTTAATTTTCCTATAAAAATGTCTCATTTTAAAGAAAAAATTGCAAAATGTATATGTTTTTTAATATACTTGCTTCTAAACGGATGTTATTTTGTTAAATGTCTAAAAAACACACTTGAAAATAAAAAGTAATAATATTTTATGACAAAGATGATTTAAAAGCCTAAAAAAATGCCCTAAAATGAAAATGTGTGATACTGGTAGCAACCCTTTTTTAAATGGAGGTAAAAATAGCTACTAAAATTAGGAGAGAGAAAAACGAGAACTGTGTCGAGTTGTCGTTTCATAGTATAAGTGGTTGTTTTCTGTTTTAAGCATTTTACTTTAGTTTATATGCATGTTCAAACTTCATGGGGCTATTTTCCTGGAGGTTTTTGATGGTTCGGTAGCGTCCTCTTCACATTAGATTTCTTCTACCTGGTTCCAGTATTTATCAATGTTTTTCATTCTCTTCACATTCGACATTGTCCTGAAGATGGATCCGAAATGTCGACTCGGTCATTTCAATACTGTGGTTCCTCCGACAGCAACATCAACAGCGTCCTCTTCGTCGGTGAGAGGGTCATGGACGTTATAGTCTGGTGTCAGAGGTCATGTTGTAGCATGGGCCTGAATGGGCCGTGAAGAAGTAGTGACAGAGCCATCATTGCAGCATTAGGCCTTGGAGGGCCATGAGAAACCAGTTAGCAGAGGCAGGTTGCCCTCTGCCCAGAAGAAAATGAATGATAGAAAAAAATTTCTTGAAAAATTTTGTTGAAAATTTTCCTAAGTGCTGAGCTCTTCGGGTCATCGGAGAACTAAGTGGGAAGCTCCTATGATACGTCGGAAGGCCATCCAACGAGGGGCAGGCAGAAAAGAATTTTTGAAAATTTCTACGTGTCAGGTTGTCAGCTCATCGGAAGACTTAGTGGGAATCCCTTCCAATGCAGCAGACAGGTTAGTCTAAAGGCCGTCCGATGCAGACCCCGATGACCAGTGAGGATTAGTCGATTTGATCGCCGAAACGGCGGCGATAATTAGTTGTTTGGAGCCACGACAGTCAGCTTTCTGAATCAGTGGAAGAATGATGACAGAAGCGCCGAAACGTCGGCTCCGTATAGCTAAAGATCGCCAAAGCAGCGGTGATGATTAGTTGATTGGATCGTCGACAGATAGAAGATGAAGTGCCGATACTTCGACGGAGGATAAAGGAAGTTCCGGTGAAGTTGATGGGATCGACGAAAAATAGATGATCAGGGTGTCGATACGTCGGCGAAAGATAAAAGATAGGGTGTCGACGCGAAAGAAGAAATCTTTTGAAAAGTTTCTAAGTGATAATACCATCGGCGATCAACGATGAATAGTTGATTGGATCGCTGATGACTAGTTGATGGCATAGCCGCAACGTCGGCAGAAAAGAGAGAAAGTTAGTTGGTGGAGATGCTGACAGTGGCGGCAAAAAGAAGATAAAGAGAAGAGTTCGAAAAAATTTCTAAGTCATGAGACCATCGGCGATCGTCAAAGTTTAGCTGATGGGATCGTCGATGAATAGGTGAAGGAAACACCGATACAACGGCAGGAAAAAGGTGAAAGCGTTGAGGAGAAAGGAGGAATTTTCAGCGAAAATCTCTTAAGTGTTAAAGACGTCAGCGAAACTTTGTTGTTTGGACCACCGATGCCGTCTACAAAATTTAGTTGATGGCGTAGCCGACGCGACAGCGGACAAAGAAGGAAGATTTTTTGAACTGTCGGAGAAATTTAGATGATGGAGTCGTCGATGCGTCAGAAGACATCAGCGAAAGTTAGTTGTTCAGATCATCAACACGTCAGAAAGGATTAGAGGTTTGGACCACCGATGCAGCGGAAAAACTCTGTTGTTTGGGTCACCGACACAGTGGAAGAAATTAGTTGATGGGTTCACCGATGTGTCGGGAGAATTTAGTGGTCTTGAGTGTCGATGGAAGTCGAAAAATTCAATGGTTTGTGTGTCCGCCATTGCGACTGTCAATGGGACTATCACTCCGACGGTTAGAGCTTCCAACCACCGATAGTGCCCCGGTCATGGACGTAGCGGAAAGGGTTTATTGTTTGAATCGCCAATGCGATAAGGGTTAATGGTTCCAATCGTCGATGCCACAGTGTTTAGTTGTTCCGACCGCCGACTGGTTGTATGGCCGCGGAACCCACAGTTGGTTCGATTGCTGTCGTTGTGGATGCCTACAGAGTTATTCACCCGATGAACAGTGCATCCGATTGTCGATCCTTGGCATTGCCGATAGCAGACCGGAAGGCTTACATCAGAAAACTTTAGTTGACGGAACCATCGATGCACCAGAGAATGTTAGTGGTTAGGGTCGTCGATGAGCGCCGGAGGAAAATTGTGGATTGGGTCGCCGAAGTGTCGAAAATTTAGTTGGAAATAGATCCAATTGGGAAAAATAAATTTTGGGTTTTTCCAGAGGGATTTCTCAGCGATTTTCAACTATTTTTCAATGGATTACAGGGCTAAAAAGAAAGAAAAATCCTAAGTGGCTGAAGTTAGCATTCCAGACCAAAATACAGTTGTGTGTTTTGCCTAAAATTGGTGAAAATCATCATTTTAGAAGTGGTGTGGTTTTCACACTCGAGGTCAGAATGAAGCATGTGGATAGGCGTTGGAAAGCTTATCCATCAGGGAACAAGGGAGAGTCACTAGAATTTGAATATGGAGTATAAAAGTACTAGTGGTTGCTTGGAAAGTGTGCTGCTGTCAATATGAACAATCTAGAAATTGCATGCCTAGAGGTAGCAAGACCATGAAGTCGAACCAGCTATTGTGTGCAAGAGGAGTTCCATGCAAAGATGAGGGACTTGAAAAGGGAAATTTCCTTAAACCATGTCTTGCTAATTATAATTACATTGTATAAGTTTCGTACATGAAATGTATGAGGATATGCCTTGCATGCATAAGATATTACATGTTGGTAAGAGTAGTGAGAAGTATACATTTATAATGAACCACTAATGGTAATTATTGCATTGGTGTTGGAATTAGTGGGAAAACTAACGACAACATGGACATGGCTGAATATGTTGCTGATGCTGACGAATGTGACTAGCAACCCTATGTATAAATGGATAAGGCAACAAGTCCAGAATCAAAAGTTGGTGAGAGAATTCTGCAATCTCCTGCAAGAGACCAACCAAATTGGTAATGTTAAGGGTGTAAATAGGATCCATGCAGGTAATGGTTTAATTATAACAATTGCATGGAGTGGTAAAAGTAAGAGGTCTCATACCATGTGGGTATTTGAAATTTATACTACATTCATACATAAATGTATCATGCCTGTATATGTTGTTATGAGCTTAGTAGCCCAAAGAAAGTAAGTACTGATGGTCTTGATTATAGTAATGCATCCTATATGAAGTAGTCATGGTTAGGCCATGCATGGTATGTTTGAATGCATAGTATTCTTGAATCAATCCAAGGTATCATTGAGTGGATATGCATTAAAAGATTTCATAAATCTTGTGGTTATGCATTGAATAGATGCATATGAAAAGTACGAGTAAATATTGTAGATATGCATACATAAGTATGGGTGCAAATGTTGTGATGCATTACATGAATGCATTGAGATATTGCATGTGTCATTACGAATAACTAATGGATGAAATGATGAATTGATGATAATTCTGGAACCATTTCAAGAGTTGTTATGGATGCAGGATAGTAAGTGCATGAAGAGGGTAGTCATGATCGATTAGCTGTCGGAAATGCTCTATGGAAGGGCAAGGTGGTACAAATGATACGCTTGTGAAGTAAGGAGTATCTAAACATTTCATTTTGGCATAAATGATGTGACTATACCTTGCAATTTTAGTATGATAATGATTACGTGAAGTAAATGAGTTTTTGTAATATTGATGTGCTAACAACTGGAAGTATTTGAATTCTATAATTCTGGAAATGCTTCAGTGATTGTTGCAGCAATGGGAAAAGTTATATGCATCAAGACTTATCAAGTGTGTGGCTTATTGAAGTTCAGATTTCAGGTAGATTGTTTGGGGCATGGAAAAGTGGGTAAGACCATGACAAAGACCAGAATCTACCATGTGAAAGAGCCAAACCTCATGAGAAGAGTCTCATGCTTGTGAAAATAGTTTGTATGCTGAATGAATTGTCAATTTAAATTTGTAAATTTCAGATTTGAGAAATTGCTGACAACTATTAATCACTATTGGTTTGCATAGAATTGTGTCAGGAGGACGCATGGTAAGTGGGTGTTCATGTTATGCTAGTAAGCATAAAATCATAATGGGCATAGTGGTGCTGCTTACAAGAGACCCACAAATGAGGATCACCTCATTTCCAAGCAAATCAATTTCTGTAGTAGACAGAGTTACAAATTCCTATTGAATTTAATTACTAATGTCATTGCTTGGTTATGGAACAATCAATTTGGATTGTATTATCAGATAATGATTGACTATTTGGCTTCTTGATGAATGTGCCAGGGGTACACATTGCAAGAAGACCATGTGTGATGGCCTAAAGGATCCAAACTTTATGGGGAGGTTTTCCCCTATCTTGGAAATGGGTTTCGAGTGAAACTCCATTGGACATTTTGGAAATGTCTCATCTACACTACATGTTTGGTAAGAAACATGAGTGATATGGTACATATTATGTCGGTAAGACATGTGTGGATATGAAATGTAAAAATGAGTTAGGATGGCAAACTAAGGGACTGTCAACTCAAAGAAGGGAGCCCCCATTCCTCCTTAACGAAGGAATACTACCTCGGCAAATGGATAAGTGTTCTGTGACCCTAGCTAAGAATATGCATGTCAAATTGTTAAATTCAATATGCAGAGCATGTTTTGATTTTATTTCCATTATGGCAGATTGCTTGAGTATGAATAGGGCCTACATGGAACACATCGTAAAGGGGTGCACACTTTCCCGATGTCGGATCATGAAAGGGTTTTCAATATTGATTACACCCTAGGGAGTGGATGCACTCTTGCTGTCTCAATACTTGACAGTGAATGATGTAAAATAGGATTACAGTTTTAGAGCAATAATGTTGATGAGTTTGCTTATATTGCTTGTGTTGTCAGGCTAAACAAATGCAGTTTGGTGTTGCACACTGAATGGACAATGGCTTGGGCTCATCCTCCCTTCTACTGAAGAGCACAGAGAAGGATACATTCCTGAGGGACTGAAGAGCAGAGAAGGGAGTGGTTTCTTGTGTTGTATGGGGTAGTGGAATTAGAGCTCACTGCTGGAAATTAAATCTGGAAATGGTAATGGTAAAGTTCCAATCCCAGTCAGCGTGAAGATGTACTGGCTGGACGGTCTGATAAACCCAACTATAGGTTGGCTTGACTATGTAATTATTTGATGTTGTGAAAATTGTGGAAATTTCGGTTGGCTGGACATTAATTAATTGATGCTGTGGAAATTATGGGAATGTTACAGTGTTGGCTTGACTACCTACAGTCTGATAAACCAAACTGTTAGCTGGCTTGGCTGAGTAGCATGATAAACCCAACTGTTAGCTGGCTTGGTTGAGTAGCCTGATAAACCCAGTAGTGTATTGGCTTGATTGGCTGCAGCTTGATAAACCCAATTGTATATTGGCTTGGCTGGACGGTCTGATAAACCCAACTGTAGGTTGACTTGAAGCAGCCTGCGTGCTGACCTAATATCCAAGTCCATAGGCAACCCCAAGGCTTGCAAAGCTAAGCAGGATCCTGTGGACCAAAGAGGAAATGCACAATACAGATAAGTATTGGATTATTTTGCAATTTCTTGCTTATGAATATACATGTGTATATGATTTGGTTATGATATTCTAAGCTCCTCTTTAAGAGATAAAAACCATTGAGAATAAACTAAACATATGAATCTATTCAATGTTTGAATATAGGTATCGCTGGGAGCGAGGACTATGAGAGCATCCTAGGGGTGCATGTGGACATGTGACTGTCCTGAAGAGCTCAGAATGAGAAGTAATGAAAAAGGTGCTCGTGAGACTGTGAAGGTCCTAGCAACCGAGACAAACCATGTGGGGAGGCTCCATGGTTGAGAGGTCTAAAATAGAATAGAGACACTAAGTGTCATGACCAAGAGGGATTGGTCCAGCACTCATGGTGAAGTGAAAGAGGCTGAGAGCATGAAAACCATAGTGATGGTGTGGGTTCTAGGATGGAACAAGACAAAGAGGGGAAAAACTCGTGTTTCTGTCTCTTTCCTTTTTTATTATATATATATTACTTATGCATTGTGAAAACAAAAGGTTGTTGAATCCATGTATGACTGAAAATAGAATGTGTGTATCTGCTTAAAGTAAATTGTGAATGCTGGAATAGTTAATTCCCTGCCCAAGAATGGACATGAATGAGCTCATATGCCTGTTGGGAAGGCATGAAAAATATGAAAGTGTCCTTGATGAGACTTGGACTGTCATTCCAACTGGGCAATTAATTGACTGATTTTAATGCCTATATTATGCTTGGTCTAACAGAATTTCAATGATGCATTTCACAGGTGAGAAAAGTGAAATCCAGTAGTGCACATTGATCATGGTAGCAGACCAAAAGTTGTTGGACTTGGCTGGAAGTCTTCTTCAAACAAATGCCAAGACCCAAGAGAATCTTGGAGAGATGCTTAGGAGACAGAAAAGGCAGAATGAGATGAACCACTAGATTTTGCAAGGCTCTATTTGTTTGCAAAAGGAGGTAAAAAGCCTTATGGGAGCAATCTGTAAAGGAAAGGAAAGTGGATCAATGATGGGACATTGGTCCAAGAGATCTATTAAGAAATGTTCCAGGCATGAAGACTCAAAGGAAATTGAGCAGGTAAAGATGAAGCAGCCAACGAAATGTTGGAAATGCAGAGGACATCATTGTCACTGAGACTGCCCAACGAGGGAACATAAAGAGGGTAGTAGCCACAAAGTTCCTAGACTTGGGGATGAGCCGAAAGCTGAGAACTAGCAAGAGAAGCTCGTGGAAGCCGAGGGGCTTGGTCCTGAAAGTTCAAGCAAACAATTGAACGTGGGACATATCTGCAAAATTTTGAAATTTTGATGTGCAAATTGTATATGTATTCCTATGTATTGGAACACCGAGGACGATGTTATTCTAAGGAGGAGCGGATTGTAATATCCCCGGTTTTGACCCCGGTTGCATTAAAAGATACCTGATGTGTATATTGTAATTAATCGTGGTGTGGAGCTAAAGGCAAAAGCTCCACATCAATTTGGTTGTGTTATGTTTCGACAATTGGGATCGTTGTCAATGGTATATCGTGCTATCCGGCACATAATAGTTTGGCATCATGTAAATATGCACATTAATTAAAATGAACCTATAGCCAGCTACGATGGTGCAACGTTAATGAAAAGAGCATGATTTTCCTAAGGATAAGGAGGGGGAATTGTTGAAATTTGGGCCTATAGGGAAAATCCATGTGTCAACCACCCCTTTAAACTTCTGTTGTCTGTTAGTTGGGAGCAGTTATTGTTGAGTATCGGTGGGTGTGGCAGGACTATCAGTCCTTTCCCATGTGCCCACTCCCCCAGTAGACTCTTCCTCTTCACATCGCATGGGGCAGAAGAAAACACTCTCTCCACTCTCCCACTATTCCACTCCCCCGAGGATTTGGTCTTGCTCATTGTCACGTAGAGACATTTGAATTCCTCATGCGCATCATTTGGGGGATTCTCCATCGTTTGTTCATCTCACACAGGGGGCTGGAAAAAGAGTGATTATCGCCCACGATTTTTCGTGTGCAGGAGCCATTCACACTGGGGCTGTGTGTCTGTGTGTTCCATACCGGTTTCGGTGGTAGGTGTATGTCTCCTTGTCGATTTTGGCCATGAATCTTACCGATTGTGGTCTGCATTTATGTTTTCCCCTATCAATGCTGAGAGTTTGGCTTCTCTCCCATTTGTGGACTGTGCAATGCTGTCGTGGTTTCATTGTGAGATTGGGGTTGTTGTTCTTCCCCTGGTTTGGGTTGCTGTGTGTGTACAATTACCTTTGGGGTTGCTGCTGAGTTGTTTTGGCCACGCTAGGGCCAAGAACAACTTCGGGTCGCCTTGCTTGTCTTGAGCTGCATTCACCATTTTGGGTTCTTACCTTGTTTCCTTTGGTTTTCTTCACAGAGCTGTGAACTGATTGTTTTACTCCGGGTATGCAGTGGTTGGTCTTCGGACTGTGTGGAGTGGGATTGAAGGCTAGGTATGCTTGAGAAACCTGGGTTTGGGAGGCACATAAAGAGAGTTAGATGGTTGGCTTTCTTCTCCACAACCCCGAAAGAGCACTAGCAAGGGAAGTCAAGGCCTGAGGGACTATGAAGCAGAGAAGGGACTGATTCCTGGTGTCAGGTGTGTGTGGGTGTCTTAGAAGTCAGGTTAGCTCTGGTGTAGGCGTCCTTATCTTTTCCATGATCTCACCAGTTTAGCATTCAACCTTTCCTAGCTCCTTAACGACCTGATAAACCCAACTGTTTTGACTTGGTTGTATTGTGTATCCTTGGTTATGTGTAAGCCTTCTTAATCCCTTATTCCTTGGGGAATCATGCCCAACTTGGGGGTGGCAGTGTTGCTGAGAGATTGATGAGCACGCTGGCCTATGGTTGGGTGGAACGTTGCAATGACGTAGCTGGTTGCGGGACGGGTTCTGTATAAGATAAGTGTTCTTGTCTATTTCATCTCCGCAATTACATTTACTGTTTAATGAATCATGATGGACATGTTGATGCTTGAATGTATGTTTTACTTTCGCTGTATGTTGAGTAATTATACATCTTAGCATGTTTTCTATTTTAAGCATTTTACTTCAGTTTATATGCATGTTCAAACTTCATGGGGCTATTTTCCTAGAGGTTTTTTATGGTTCGGTAGCATCCTCTTCGCCGGTCAGAGGGTCGGGGACGTTACATGGGGTTTGTCTCCTACCATTTCATATGGTGGAGCAGAATATTATGTATTATTTGTAGATGACTTTTCTAGAAAGTTTTGGGTCTATGTCCTTAAAAGAAAAGCTAATGTATTTAATACGTTTAAACAATTTAAAGTGATGGTTGAAAAAAGAACTAGTAGGACAATCAAGTGTTTAAGGACAGATAATGGAGGTGAATTTACTTCTTTGGAGTTTGAAAAATATTGTAAAGATGAAAGGATTGTCAGACACAAAACAAATGTATACACTCCTCAGCAAAATGGCATTGCAGAACGCATGAACATGACTCTTCTAGAAAGAGCAAGGAGCATGCTAAGTAATGCTAATTTGGGGCAAGAGTTGTGGGAAGAAGCAATTTCTACTGCTTGTTATCTTATAAATCGGTCACCTTCAATGGAAATAGATTGTAAAATTCTAGAAAAGGTATGGACAAATCACTCTTGTGATTATTCGAATTTGAAAATCTTTGGTTGTGAAGCTTATGCACTTACTCCTAAAAATCAGCGTTCTAAGTTAGACCCTAGATCAAAGAAGTGCATCTTTGTTGGTTATGATGATGTTATGAAAGGATATAGGTTGTGGGATCCTACTACCCACAAAATTGTCATTAGCAGAGATGTAATTTTTGATGAATCTTCTCTAATTAAATCCGAAAGTGTAAGAGTTGATGTGGAACAGGAACATGCAATATCAAAACAACCAATTCAGTTGGAGAACCAATCTTCTAATGACTCAAAGAAACAAGAAGAAGTTTCTGGTGAGAGAGAAGTCATAGAAGAGGAAGAAATTCAAGAAATTGTGGAAAGCCCACAGCCTACACCAAGAAGATCATTAAGAGAGAGAAAACCTCCTAAGAGTTATACTGATTTTGTTTCGTCTGTTTTATTTACTGATGATGGAGAACCTTCTTGTTTTCAGGAAGCCATTGATTGTATTGACAATGCAAAGTGGAAGGTGGCAATGAAAGAATAAATGGATTCTCTGGAGAAAAACAAGACATGGGAATTGGTTAAACTCCCCAAATATAGAAAATCGGTTGGGTATAAATGGGTCTTCAAATTGAAAAAAGGAGTTGATGGTAAGGTTGAAAGATAAAAAGCCAGATTGGTCACAAAAGGGTACTCTCAGATGGAAGGTATAGATTATCAGGATATTTTTTCACTAGTCGTTAAGCTTGTATCTATCCGTGTTGTGTTAGCACCAGCTTAGATCCAGCTTTACCCGGCTCTATCATGCGCCGAGAGGGATCAAATATTTCGAGGTGCAAACCCTTTTTTGGAGTGCAATTGTTGAAGCAGGGTTTGCACTCGAAATATTTGATCCCTCTCGACGCATGATAGAGCCGGGTAATGGATCTAAGCTGGTTCCAGTCATGGGCGGCAACATTAATATTTTAGATGATCCACAGTATGTATATGTTTTTAGTTATTTTTGTAATTGAATTTTCAGTAGAATATTTTATAATCCAATTTTTACATTATAAAATTACATGAAAGAAGCTTAAGAATAACAATGTAACAATGTAAGAAGGTGAATAAGAAGAATGTGATATGATGGAGATATTGTTTTAAAATAGATATATTTGATATTCATATTGAATATAACACATATTGTAAAAACTGTGACAGTTTATCAATGAATCTCTGTGAGAGTAGTGACTTTAGTTTTTTATTTGCTTGGTCTGTCACCCAAGTGCATTGTTTTACATATGTTTATCAATGTAATCTCTGTTTTCTTTAAATTATAGTTTATTGTTAACTTTTTGGAGTGTCTTACTATTATTCCAGTGTTAGTATTCATTACTTGAATTGCAATTTCACATATTTGAGTCAGAAAATAGACCTAATATTACGATTAGATATATTTTTCTGGTCAAAATTTGATTGGATGAGAAAAAAACTCTGGGATCATAGGATAGTCCTTTATTGCATTATGTGATCCCTAACATTACCCTGAAAGAAACTTGACTTAGTTTTTCACTACTTGAATTACAATTTCACATATTTGAGTGAGAAATTAACCTAAAATTACGATTAGATATATATTTTCTGGAAATTTGATTGGATGAGAAAAAACTCTCGGATCATAGGATAGTCCTTTAGTGCATTATGTGATCCCTAACATTACCCTGAACGAAACTTGTGGAGAAGAGCGGAGAGTAGTGACTTTAGTTTTTTATTTGCTTGGTCTGTCACCCAAGTGCATTGTTTTACATATGTTTATCAATGTAATCTTTGTTTTCTTTAAATTATTAAATTTTTCCAGTCTGATATTCCAGTTAATATGGGGTTTTATTAGTGTTATTATATTATTTTCTTTCTATTTTATTATTATTTGTAGAGTGTTATTTTTAGAGGGTTAGTATGGAGAATTATAAGTGCTTTTCTTATCATTCATTCCAATGTCAAGTAAAAACTGTGACAGTTTACTTTGTTAATTTACAATAGCACTT
>LPNX010454063.1:6969-19578 GCA_001517045.1 Pseudotsuga menziesii
ATAAATAGGACCGCAAGGGGATCTCTAGCAAAGAGGATCTCAAGGGGAAGGCTAGCAAAGACGATCTCAAGGTAATTGCTAGCAAAGGGGATCTAGTGAAAATGGCCAAGGATATGGATAGTAAAGAATATCTTCAAGAATTGATGGAACTAATAAATGATATAAAACATAGATTTATTCCTTATTTTTCTACTCAAGAATAGGTTAAGAAGGAAAAGAGGGACTTATTCCAATCATGTGTTGAGAAAAATTAAAAACAATTGGAGAATAAGAGGTTCAAGTACTGGAAGTTTGATGATCCACTACATCATCATGGGTTCAACTTAGGTCCAAGGAAATACTTTTTCCTCAATATTCACATGAGAAAGTTTGATGTCAATGATCTAATAACATAGATATTCCATATGGAACAATTCTTTCATCTACATCACATACAAACTTTTTAGAAGGTAACTACTGCATCATTATATTTAAATCCGAATCAATTTGTATGGTACTAATGGATTTGTGACCATAACAAAGACTCTATTATCTCTTGGTGTATGTTCACATAAGAATGGATTTCTCATTATGGGGATATTCATAGCAACACCTTCTTTATCCAGTTGATAAATCTCAAGCAAAAAGTCCCTATTAGAGAGCACATCAAGCTGTTTCTGAAGCTATGTCTTAGTGTGAAGAGTATTTTAGAAGAAAATGTGTTTGATCTCCTTATTAAAATCTTGAAGGATAAAATTCAACATGTGGTGCATCTCTTCTAACCATGATCGTTGGAAAAGGATTTCATGTTGACAAGGAAGGTTCCAATTAAAAATATTGCAATAAATATTAGAAATACCACTTCCAGCACATACATAGAGAATGGTGTTCCTTCTAACCACCTCATAGTTTGACACTGATCTCAACAACTGGGGGAAACAAGAGAAAAATTTGGATGCTCTATTTGTGAATGAAATTATAGAAAGGGACATACGTGTGGGGAAAATACATTTTCAGGACAAAAACCGAAAGAATAGGAAACATTACAAGCTGAAGAAATTTATCCATGCCACTTTCTCACTTTCTAAATGGAATTTATTCCATTGAGGAAAACCCTATGGATGCCACTAATGGTACTTTTCAAAAGGCAGAAACAAAAAGGAAGAAACAAGTGCAAAATGTACCAACTAAAGAATTACAAACACAGAAAGGAAAGGACATCCACAAATCAATTCAAATACATAAGAAGTTTACATTTAAAAAAAATATATTTCCCAACTGAACATGATCAACAAATTATCATTGATGAGGATGCTACTTCTGCTGGTAAGAGTAAGAAACACTCTTTTAAAAAAAATATCGATGAGGGCTCTTTCATTCCTAATCAACAAGTTGTTCATCTGAATACACTAGCTTCAAGATGTAAAAGGAGGAGACAAGATGTTGAATCCAATCTTAGCACTGAAAATTAAAGTGAAATTTCTAGGTATACTTTGGAAATCATAACTACAGGCGGTGATCTAGATGATGGTGTTGTTAATACAACACAAAATGTCATTCGGGAATGATTTCAGAGGGATAACTTGGTTCACAATGGGCATACATTTAGTTTAAACGTTAAGAAACTTTATAGAATGTCAAAAGGTCAATAAAAGTATCAAATTAGGAAACCACATCGCTTGCATGTTCATAACTTGAAAGCATTAATGAGGCTCAATCGTTATGCACATGTGGTTGATAATAAAGTTCTTGTTGACCCAGAAGATATTCCTGTTATAAATGAATTTGATGAGTCAAGGTGTTTTGATTACAAGTACTATGTTTTGGGGGAATAATTCTACAGAGGCCAGAAGAGAATTGATGCAAGAGTTTCCCCAAAACCTCATTTTTTAAAGAGTCACAATGCATAATTTATGTTGGTTTAACACACGTGGAAGAAAAACTACTAGAATGGGATCATAACACAGATAGTGACTATAGAATATCCATGACATTCATTCAAATGGTTAGACTTAACCACAATGAATTTGAACAAATATGTGGTGGGGATAGATTGAAAGTTGAAGCAGATTTCAAGAAATAATGTTGTATGGAAGTAGGTTTCCCAATCAAAGAAGATGAGGTGAAACATAAAGGTTTGAAAGGAAGTCACTAGTACATGTGGACATTTTTCCCACGGACTTTCGTTTCTATTGAAACACTTGTGTGTTGGTATAACAATGAAAATAGTCGTTTATTTTCGTGACAAAACTTTCGTCTCTATAGAAACACTTTCCACATTTTGTCACAATAGTGATGAAAGTATGGATACTACTATGATGGAGTGTCATCACTATTGCGACGAAGTGTTCATTGCTATTGCAACGATAAATTACTGATGAAGGTCTGACTGGCTATCGCTATAGCGAAGCAACGCAATGATTTTAAAAAATGAGCAAAGTTTGTGTGGCACTTTATCATATTCTAAACAGAATTTTTTCCACCGAGGAAAACCCTATGGATGTCATTAATGGTACTTTTCAAAAGGGAGAAACACAAAGGATGAAACAAGTGAAAAATGTACAAACTGAAGAATTATAGACACACAAAGGAAAGGACATTCAGAAATCAACTAAAGTACCTAAGAAGGTTCCAGTTAAAAATATATATATTTCCCAACTAAACTTGATCAACAAATTGTTGTTGATGAGGATTCTACTTCTCCTTATAAGAGTAAGAAACACTCTTCCAAAAAAAATATCGATGAGGTTTCTTTCATTCCTGATCAACAATTTATTCATTTAAATGCATTGGCCTCAAGACATAAAAGGAAGAGACAAGATGTTGAATCCAATCTTAGCACTGAAAATCAAAGTGAAATTTCTAGGTATAGATTGTAAATCATAACTCCACGCGGTGATCTAGATGATGGTGTTGTTAATAAAACACAAAATGTCATTTGAGAATAATTGCAGAGGGATAAGTTGGTTCACAATGGGCATACATTTTATTTAAATGTGAAGCAACTTTATAGAAAGATAGAAGGTCAAGAAAAGTATCAAATTAGGAAACCACATCGCTTGCATGTTCATAACTTAAAAGCATTAATGAGGCTCAATCCTTATCCACATGTGGTTGAATACATACTTCTTCTTGAAATGGAAGATATTCCTGTTAGAAATGAATTTGATGAATCAAGGTGTTGTGATTACAACTACTATGTTTTTGGGGGGAATCATTCTACAAAGTTCAGAAGAGAATTGATGCAAGAGTTTCCCACAAACCCCATTTTTTAAATAGTCAAATGCATAATTTATGCTCGTTTAACAGATGTGGAAGAAAAACTATTGGAATGGGATCATAACATAGACAGTGACTAGAGAATGTCCATGACATTCATTCAAATGGTTAGATTTATCCACAATGAATTTAAACAAATATTTGGTGGAGATAGATTGAAAGTTGATGCATATTTCAAGAAATAATTTTCAATGGAAATAGGTTTCTCGATTAAAGAGGACGATGTGAAACATAAAGGTTGGAAAGGAAGTCACTAGTACATGTGGACATTTGTCCCACGTACTTTCGTTGCTATTGCAACACTTGTGCATTTATATAGTGACAAAAATGGCCCCTTCTTTTTGTGGCAAAACATTCATGTCTATAGCAACACTATCCACATTTTGTTGCAATAGTGACGAATGGCACGTGTTGCAATTGTGACAAAATGATGGATACTGCTATGACGGAGTGTCGTCATGGACTGGTGGCTAAATATCAAGCTGCACCAAAATATATTCATGTTCAAGCTATAAAAAGAATCTTCAGGTATTTAAAAGGAACCATACATCTTGTATTATGGTATCCTTGCAAGAATACATTCTCCATAAAAGCCGACTTAGATTCATATTGGGTAGGTTGTGTAGATGAAAGAAAAAGTACAAGTGGATGAGCCTTATTCTTGGGAGAATCACTGCTAGCTTGGACAAGCAAGAAACATACCTCAATTTCTTTGTCTACCACTGAACTAGAGTATATTGTAGCAACTGAATGTTGCACACAAATTGAATGGATGAGACAGACTTTAAAAGACATTAAAATAGTGATTTAAGAACCTATAAGCCTATCCAAAAAACATGTTCAGCACTCAAAATCGAAACACATTCCAATAAAGTTTCACTATTTAAGATAGCAGGCTTCAAATAAAAACATTAAACTAGAATATGTTTCAACATAAGAACAAGTGACATATATTTTTAGAAAAACTTTAAGAAGAGATGTGTTTGAATATCTGAAGCAAATATTAGGAGCAGTATCCTCTCTAATCTAAAAGAAACTAATACATTAGAATGGCATCACCTCAGGGGGAGATAGTGACCAAAGTTAGGGGGAGTCAGTTAATCCTTTTCCCTTGATGTCAAAGGCGGATAAATGGAAATAGTGTTTCCATCAATGGCAAAGGGGGGTATTCTTGGCAGTATGTAAGTGTTCAAGTTGTCACTGATGGTAATAGAGATATCATTGATAGAATAAAATGTGGCCTCATGTTCATGTTTTAAAGAGACTTCCGAAAAGTTCAATGGATGCACGCTAGTGGGGTTAATGACATTAACAATAGACTTGTGTTAATAATAAGACATATGAACCATAGATTGGTTTAATAATGAAGTTTCTCATTAAAAATAATGATCCTAAGAGCTGTGAATGAATTTTTGGATATAAATACTCAGCAGCCGTTAGGTAAAAAAATCGATGGTGGAAGATTGAGTTTCATGTTTGGGATTTATCCCACATTAGCCGTGGAGAAAGAGTTTTATGTTAGTTGTGGTTTTTCTAAATTCAAGTCACTACGGTGGATAGGTGTTCAAATCCAAGCCACAACAACAAATAAATGTTGAAGACCGAGCTGCAAACAATGGATGATTGTTCAAAGTCCACAATGGAAGGTGAATTGCTTGGCTTGTTGAGAATCTTTCCGAAACAACGAATCGATCTTGTTTTTCGAGCCGTTAAAGAAAAAGCTTTCAAATATCAAGCTGCAACAATGGGTGATTTGTTAAGTATGAGCCACAACGATGGGTGATTTTTCGGTATAAGTAGCTATGGCAGATGGTTGTTCAACTATGAGCTTCTATGGTTGATGGTTGTTCAAATATGAGCTGCTACAATGGACAATTCTTCAGAAGATGATTATTTAACTATGATCCTCTATGGTATATGGTTGTTCAATTATGAGGCACAAGATGAAGAGGGACAAGATATAATTTGAAGAAGTACAATCAACATGTTAGAACCTGTCTATGAAAATTTGTGTTTATCCAGGTTGAAGAGACGCAACTGTTGAAAGAATCTTAAACAATGAGAAGTATATAAGCAACGGTGAAAGTAAGAAGAAAGATGTATCGATAGTTTGAATTGCATGATCAAAATGAGAGACCAGTGGGTGTTATAGAATTCAGTGGGAGAGAAATTGTAAGAAATATATTAGGGTGGAAGGGTGGTGCTAGGGAAGGATACATGCCTGTAAGGGGGTCTTAGCCTCCTTCCAGTAGTGGCTGGAAAATCAAGGTATTAGTGTGTCCTTGTATGTAGTTGTAGGAATAAATCATAGTGTGGGTACATCCTTTAGTGGTGGATGATAAACTTGGGGATTATTGTCTCTAGCAATTGGTTTCTTGCAAATATAATTTTGAGGTATAGAATGAGTTGGTATTTACCCTATTGGGATTCCACGTTAAATATGTTTTCTGTATATTCTTCTTGTGATTTGTTTCTAATAACATATTTAAAAGTGGTTAAAAATAATAAAAAGATAACAATACCGATTCACCCCCCCTCTCAGTATTGACCTATAAACCAACATATCAGTGTCAAAACATCACCTCTATGAATATTTCTTGTTTTCCATCCAGATGTATAAGGAGGAGTAGTTCTAAAAGCATTTAAGGATAAAGAAAAATGAAGGAAGCAACTGTATTGGTAAGATAAATGTAGTGTGTTATTAAGCATTTGAAATTAGAAATGAAATTAATTTGTAATGTCCAAAAAAATCGAAAATAATTTTTTTATTTTTATAGGCTAGTAAAAACTACCTAGATGGAATATTATTCACTTACAAAACTCTATCGTACACTTCATGTACCTCTGTTTATTCGTAAGTTGATCTTACGTTCTGTCATTTACTTTCAATCATTATTTTTAATGTATTTTACTTATGATGTTGTACTGTAATTTACCACTTAGTATTATTTTTACACTTTTGTCGCTTATGTGTTGTCATTGGATTTATATGCTTCGTCATTTCTACATTGTCACAGTTCGTCATTTCTGGAAACAAAGTGGGTGGAGTGGGAGGAGTTGTTCTTCCATGACAGTTCGAGAGTTAAAGTATTACTTTGTTAAGTATGTTTAGTTAGTTCAATCGAACTAAGGCACCTCTTTTATTTACTTCCATGTTTACTTTGTGACACAAGGCTTAATGGGGATCTTGGATCATTTCAGTCTTAAATTTGTTAATTATCTAGCCTATAAAATTAACTATGTGATACTTATCCAATCTATACAATTACACTTGATGTCTATTTTATTACAATTATTAACATAGTTCTTGTTTTAATGGCAGGTCATAACTTGGTTACTTGTTCAGACCTTGGTCTTATTATAGTCAGAGATGTTACCATGGCGTACTTTGTATGCCATGCTCCTTAAGCGTTGATAGTTTGATAGAAATGGGGTTAAGACCCTAAGCTCTAAACCTATGGCTATTACATTACCTTTATACTTAAGATTTGATTTCTTTGATTTTAGACTAGCGCATACTTAAGTATGAACAAGACTTTCCAAAAGTGCATACCATGTAATAGTATATGATCTACATTAAGGGTTTTGGGGTGGAGAAGCTATAACATATGGTTCAAATCATATGATAGCATGGTTTAAGCCTTCATGTGGGAAGTGGACATACATAGTAATGCAATGAAACTTAAACTATGGAGACTGGGTTTGGTATGGCGTTAGTGGTCACCAGCTAGTGCATTCAATGCTCTTCAGAGAAAGTGACATCCCAGAGCTTAGGGATTGGGCACACGATGGTTTGGTCATTCGTTTCATTTTGATTTGGGTTTTTATCTTTCTCTACAGAGGGGAAAATAGAGGCAACCTCCATGAGCTTATAGGTAAGATCCTTGCTCGGCCTCTTATCATTTCTATGGTTTGTGTTGTTGCAATTTATCGTTGTCATGCTTCTCATCGTTTTTTTTGTGGATGGTTGAAGGTGTTGGGGTATATGGAGAGAGTGATGGCTCAAAGCTTGTAGCCGGTTCCTATATGATGGAAAGGGTGAATGGTAAGCCTTCCAACAATCCAATCCTTGTTACCTCTCGGCCTGACTGAGTAATCTCTTCCCTGTTTGGTTTTGGGGATTTCAATGTGGGGTTTAAAAATTTACCTTCGAGCATATGATTACAGTCTTGTATTTTATTCAATGTTTTAATGGCTTCAGCTGTGGAGTGAAATTGCACTCCTTGTTGTTCCGTGTATAAATTTTGGGTTTGTAAAGATGAAATGGTTTGGGATTTTGAGCCAAGGGACGCACCGTTGCTTGCAATGGTGCCATATCCCATTGGCGCGTGTGTATAGGCTTCGTTCTGGCTTCGAAAGAAACTATATGGAGACAATGATTTACCATCCTATGTATGATTTCTATACTCTACATTTTTAATGAATGACTCATGTCATTTTTCTTACTGTGTTGTGTAAAGTGAATTCTATGTTAATGGTTTTAATAATGTGACTGTGTGTGGAAACTTGTGCTATGACAATGGTTTAAATACTTGTGTTTGGATGAGGCACATGCCTTCATGGGTGCTCTGTGTGCATTTGTAATTATTACCTAGTTATATTTTAAGGGAAGAGAATAGGTAAAGTCATGCCATGTATTTCCTTGGTTCACGACAGGCTCGGTTTTCCAACTTGAATGGTTAAATTTCTTATTATTTTGTTTGGTTTAATAAGGCAGTTTTAGCATAGGAATTTTACTTCATTTGAGGTCTACGTGTTGACTATTTTAATGGGCTATAATTGGTGAACAGGGTGGGTGTTGAGAGACCAAGCTGTGAATGGCTTGAGCCTTCCCATTGTGGCTGCGATAACTATGATGTATCGTTACACTAGATATTTTAATGATTAGTTTTAAGGATGATTTGTTAGTAGAGTAGTTGGTTATTTAATATTATGAATTTGTTGGTTTTGTATAAGCCAATGGTTATAAACCCATGATGGCATTCATTGTTGTGTTTAGACTGTAAAATAACTCTGTGTTTTTAAAAGATTTGTGGCCGAGGCCGTAACATAGCATTGGGATATAACCCTCATAGTAGAGAATGTAATGGCTGGAAATAATGCTTTAATGTTTTAAAAAGAAGTATTGTGGTTATTAATAATTGTTTCCTGCATACCTAATGTATAGTGTAGCCTTAGCTTAATAACATAAACGACCTATAGGAATTAATCCTAGGTGTTACCATGTGTAAAGAGTATGGGTTAATAAAAGAATTGGTTTATGTGCATTATGTATTAGTTATGGTTTTTAAAATGCTTAAAGAACTGCAGTATTGTTATGTTAATTGATTATTGTTCGTAAATTTATACTATGATTATTAAATTCTGCTTTGGCCTTGGGTCTAGGACATCCATGGGAATTGATGTCGTGACCTCCATTGGAAACTTAATAGTTTTAAATACCAATTGGTTAATGCTATGTGCTTAGGGAAATTTAAATAGGACTATGGATTATTATGTATGTAAACATAGTTTTGATAAAGGACAACATGGATGGTCAAGATACCCCCTCTCATTATTTATAATGTTGTTTTATTTATGTGGAGTATTTTAATATTAATGTGTAATATGGATACAGACGTTGAAATCTCCTTAATGATTTGATTATATTTGTTTTAGATATAATATGTTCTTTGTGGGATTAATTCTTATTCTAGTTATTTTACTAAATAGTCATATTTAGCATTCCGGTTTATTTACTGCTGAACTAGTTTTAATTTAAAATTTGAAACAAGCCTCTACTGACAAATGTAATATGTCAGCAGACTACTAAAAATCCATGGAAGAAATAATTATACTACTGATAACAAGCCTAGTGACAGTAAGCATAACCCAAATACTTGGAATAATACATACACAATCCTAAGGATACAAACCTTGGTAAGGTACATCATATATTAAAATTTGCAGGCTAGGTTAGCATTTTAAGAATACAAACCTAGAAGATTATTAACCAGAAAATCAAACCAACAAGGTTAGTATATGAATTAAAATCATCTACCTAGTATAAACAATAGTTATTCTAGAAACATAGAATAGGCAGTCAAGGGTTTCATACCTGAATTTGAAGCTCTATTAATGGCTCAACATGCACACTCAAATAACCAGCATTAACAATGCAATGGAGATTTGACCTCTATTTAATGACCAAATCACTTGAGAACTACCATGCTCCACCCAACCGTGACCCAAAACCATTCCTGGTTTTAATCCGGATCCCCCGAGCTAGACCCCAACATGCAAGTAGCTTAGAGCTCCTAAGGTAGGGCTTCCTCAAATTTTATAGATCCCAAATCACTCAAACAAGACCTTCCCCTAAAAGATGTCGCATGAAAATAGCTCAAATGTTTTCACCTATAAATTACCAAAATATATGACAAACTATATAGTGATCCATTTCAAATAAAATGGAGATTTCTAAACAATTATCTATTATACAATCATGTCCAAACGCCTTGAATTCTCCTAGAATACCATCCTCATTTCTCTCATTCCCAATTATCCCTAATAAAAATAGTGACATGGAGGTTGGGAATCAAATGTAGGTGTAGATGATGACATTAATAAATCAATGGCATATGAAAAAAATTTCCTATAGAAGAAAAAGGTAGTGTAAAATTTGACAAAGGTGAGCTACAAGTACTAGTAATCTCCTTCAAATATTAATTAGTGGAATGGATAAAAGTTTACGAAATAAGAAGTGGAGGCATTCATTTTGTAGAATTACACATACATGATGTGGAAATACTAAAAGAATTTATTTTAATATTTTTTACTTTCATACTTTTCTATGTGATTATTTTATCATATTATAGTCATGTCAATTGACAAAATAAAGAAACTCTTGAAGAAGAAATGGAAGACCCACTAATTGGACATCCACCCACCACATAAGAGCCATGGGACCTTCAAACAATGTTTGTTATCCTTCAAATTATGGATATTATATTCCTTGAGGAATTCCACCAACTTGGAGCCAATGTCATGAATAATCATGAGAGCTATGTTAGTGGAGAACAATTAGAGATCATGAGTAGGAGAAGTTAACTCAAGGTTTGGATTTTAGGATCCATGTTTTAGTAGTAGATCATCAATACGAGAAGTTGAAATAGAAAAATCATAGATTTTAGTTAATCTTTAATTGATTTACACTATTTTAAAAAGTTCTTTTTAAATAAATTCATACTTTACGACCCGAAATAACTTATGCTTTCTTAACACCTAATTTTCTTAGGATATAAGCAAAGAACCCAAAACAACCAAACTAAGAAACATGTAGGTAATACATGTGAATAGGACAAGCTAATTGCAACATGGAAATTTAATGCCACGACCAATGCTTCTATCATAGCAATGAAAAACTTGTGTGGCCCTGAATGTTTGGTCTCTAAAAACACGTGCGGCTGCAAAAGATTGTAATAATAAAAAGAGCATACGTAAATATTTCCGTTAGCCTCCTCTTGATAAAAATGGATTTTCTTCCACTAGGATTTTCAGTTATTCCTGAAGCGTGCGACATTTTGAGGTCTCTTATTTTTGCACTTTTAGTAATAAGGGTATATACTTCTATTTATTACAAAGGCATTCCCATACAATATTTATATTCTACAGCTTCAAATATGAAACCGACTAGGCATCTTGGTGATGTTTCATAAACTGATTTCAATCGCATCTATTGAGATTCAATTATAATTAATAATAATTTAATATCTAGTAAAAAATTATTTACTATTTAGATATAGTCAGGTATGTAGCTCTTAATATTTTAGAATTATGAATAAGGATGAGATAAGTGTCCTATTTAAATTGATTTTTCTAAAGGTAATTTTAAATTTTAAATAAACAATTATAAATATATATATATATATTTATATAATAATTGTAACTTATGAATGGATAATTAGCAGATAACTAGTAGCTGATAAGTCTATAACTGGGAACTAATGAATAGATAATTGGTCAATAATTAGTAGGTGCTACATTTATAACTAGGATCTGACAAAAGAAAGGATAACCAACAATCCATGTCCTATAACTAGAAGAATTTGTGAAATGAAAAAATAACTGATACTTAATAAATGAATCATCACTAATGACCAATGCATAAATACATAAATAACTTATAATGTGAGAGAAAAAAGTAAATGATAGTTAATAAACTAATCATAACTAATAACCAATGCATAAATACATAAATAACTTATAATTTCAAGTAGGCTTGTAATTGATCCATAAATAACTCATAATAAAAATATAATTTCTATAACGAATTTATCCAAATATTTTGCTATAAAATTACAACACAATATCAAACATAACATCATATAGCCAGACACAATTACTAAAATCCAAACTAAACTACTGCTACATTATGATATGTAACATCACTTCTACAGTGTGGCTCAAGCTCTGTCTTTGGTTTCAATGTGATTCCAAGGTGCAAGGTAAGCCTTTTCAAACAAGCCTATTCTCGTTGTCTCTCGGCCTATCTGCGTTTTGTTTCGTTGTTTGGTTTGGGGATTCTCTGTGGGGTTTTGAATTCACCTTCGGGCTTGTGATGAATAGCCTTGGGTTTTTAAATGTTAGTATGGAGTTGTTGGATGTGGAGAAAACTTGTGCTCTCATAGGCTCTGTGTAGATATAATTGATGTACGCATTTATCATGGTAATTTGTAGTTTTGGATTTGCGATTTCATGCCTCGGTAGCACCATTGCTTGCAATGGTGCCAAATCCCATGGCACGACTCTGTAATTATTTGACTTATGATTTTTGCATCCTTGTACATAAAACATACTCTTCATTTATGAAATGGAATGGTTTATTATGGTTACAGTGTATGTGTTGAATTAAGCTTTGCTATTGGTTTACTATTGTGGGTTATAATGTGGCATTTCTCCTTCGTTACTGGAATGTGTATAGATGGTTAAATTAGATCTTGGCTGTAATATTTGATAGCACATGGGTTGAGGCCATGCCTTGTATGGCATGATCCCTCCCACGATTGTTGTGATAGCTTCATTTGTTCAATTCCTTACTGTGTAATATGTTTGTATTTTAATTTTATAAGCCATAGCTTCACTTGTGTATATGCTCTGCATAGCATTTAGATGGTTGCATTATTGTTTATGATTTCGTTGGTGTAGAATAAAATGTGTATTATATGTTAGCCATTTGTACAAGCCCATGATGGCCTTCATCACTATAGATAGAATTTTAAATGGACGACGTAATAATTATTTTGGCCGAGGCCGTGCTTACAACTTTGGGCAGAAGCTAAGGTCTTACGACCTCACTGTAGCATATTTGTTTGT
>LPNX010454094.1:767-44287 GCA_001517045.1 Pseudotsuga menziesii
TGCTGAAATCCTAGGAATCTCCTGCAACTCCCAGAGATTGGCTGCTAACTTCCTGGCAGAAACAGACTTGTTGTTCACTACCATCAACGGCTTCTCCTTCTCCTTCTCGGCTCTATAAGACCGCAAAGCATTTTCGTCATCATTATCATCGTCAAATGACATCTTCCTAGTGGGTATTGGAGTGCAGGGCCCGCCTCGCTTCCCTACCAATATTGCGCGCTTCAACTTTAAACTGTGCGCTCTCGAGGTTGCGGGCGAGGACGAAGAATAATAATGGTCTGTTCATGGTGAAACAACGGTTGTAGGGGTTTTGTGTAGTTCTAAATCAACTTAGATCATCAAAATATTCATCTAAGTTTCTTGTCTAGTTCTAAATCGACTTAGATCATCAAAATATTCATCTAAGTTTCAATGTATGGGAGCTATAACTTTCTACATCACCATTATAATAACAAGAGGGAAATTTAATCTTTATAATAACAATGGGGAAATTTACTCTATGATTAGACTATTCATTTACATACACCATTGTCATTTTTTGAATTGTATTTTTAATCGTTGACTTCTATAAACTTAAATATAATGTTTCATAATTCAATTTCTAACTTTTTTTTAAGTAGGAACAAGTAACTACAACTATGTTGATGAAAACCCATGTGCTAACTCGATCATTGTACACCAACTTATCCTACTTAAGATACATGTATGAATTATAACTATGATTATGACAATACATTCGATAAAAATACCATATTATTTAGTTCATCTAGGGCCATGGTATACTAGGTCTTATATGTTTTGCCATAGGTGTCAAAAAGAACAATAATGACAAGGGCCCATTATGGAACTTTAAGTCACCTCTGTGAAACATGTCAACAAACAAAAGGTTATTTCTCATGTCAATTTTACTTGAGAATCTTATTAAGAGTTTGGAAATGAAGTAGAGTTTGGTGCCATAATGTGATGCAAGTTTGGTGGTTGGTTCATCTTTCAACTATAGTTTCCAGTCATGAAAACTTGAAAGTGACTAAAAGTGTGTTTTATTAGGGTTATCCTATCCATTGATAAAGTTTTGGATAATGTTTATGTTGGGAAATAAGAACTATATAAATTATGGGAGAACCTTGTATACACAAGTACAGTCTTTGTATGAATTGCAATATGACCATGCATTTGAATATATAGATGAAAATGTTTATCGCTCCCATATTATATGAGTTGATCTTCTAAGGTCTAGATAATATAATTTTTTCTATAACGACCGCTGGTCCAAATAGCAAAATATCCTTTAACTGACGTGGATTCCACCGATTTAATTAGCTAAGGTACCAAGATCGTGTCCAAATTAGCCTATAAAAACTATAATTATATGTCAAGATCATGCAAATTAGCCTTATAATTAACATTATATGCCAAGGTTTAGTGGGTTTAAAGGTTTAGTGGGATTTTGTATATGCCAAGGTCATGTCCAAATTAACATATAGTTGGGTTGCATTAATTCAGTTTTGTTAATATAAGGACTTGTAAATATATATTATATATATGTTAGAATTTAGTAAAATGTAAAAATTCATTATCAAATTTGTAAATGTTTTCATTGCCGGAGTGATAACTAAAAATGACCAAATAAATGACCAATTGTTATGTGGTCATTTTTAGTCTAGATATCCCGTGACCAAATTTGGTCATTTATCTTGGTCGTTTTAAGTTGGTTTTCATCTCGTGACCAAAAGTGGTCATTTATCTTGGTCTTTTTTAGTTACCTCACTTAAATTTATCAATTTTGGTCATTTATCCCTTGAAAAAAACTGTGGTGACCAAAAATTGTGGTCTCCTGGTCACTAATCTCTCATTTTCCACTAGTGCAATGCCTTCAGATAAATTTTCATTCTTGTACTCCAAAATATGTATTTCTCTTTTCTAAGTATTGGAGATCCATTTACTGTGCGAATCTCTTCTTGTTGATCCATAGTGGTTTTAATGGGATATTCCTTCCAGTGGTTAAACTGTAGTTAAGGAACTTGCTCTGATACCAATTGTTGGTTTATTGGTCAATACTGAGAAGGGGGGGGGGGAGTGAATCAGTATTGTTATCTTTTTACTATTTTAGCCACTTTTAAATTTATCATTAGAAATACATAACAACAAGAATACATAGAACGCAATTTTAACATGGAAGCCCAATAGGGTAAACCACCAATACGTCCTATTACTACAAAATTATTATTTACAAAACATTTTTTCTGCTACTACATATAAGGATGTATTACACCCTGTTTACCAATACCAATTGGAAGGAGGCTACGACCCACTAGTTTATCAGCTACGACCCCCTGTTTTATTAGCTACGACTGAAAGGATGCTACAACACCCTATTTACCAATTCCAATTGGAAGGAGGATAGGACCCCCCGGTTTATCAGCTGCAACAACCTATTTACCAATGCCAATTGCAAGGATTCTATGACCACCGGGTTTATCAGCTACTATTGAAAGGATTCTATGACACCCTATTTACCAATGCCAATTGGAAGGAGGCTATGACCCCCTGGTTTATATGCTATGACTGAGAGGATGCACCTACACTGTTGATGTATATGTAACTTTGGAATGTATTTCACTTGTATTTCTTATATATTGTAACCTGATGTTTATTCTGGGGTGTAATTGAGTTATGTCATGCCCCGATGTTCCTATCGGGAAATTCTATAATGTAAACAAGTCATGTCAAGTCGTTGTGGGTAACCCTCCTATTGTATAAGGGTTAAGGTCCTTGCATTTCCAAGGCACTAGGGTTATTAGACTCTCCTACTAAGGTCGGCCCTAGTAGGGTTTTAGTCATGTCAGGATTAGTATAAATAGAGAGCTGGACTCTTTATTTATCACACAACTCATACACACTCAAGTGTAGCACATAGTTGAGGAAGGAGAAGGCACTGGGGCTAGATAGAAAGAAGGTTACTGCTGTCATGAGATCACTTACTATTTTGGGTTCTAATTTTGGTCCTCATTCCATCTCTGAGGAAGTTGTGGGGTTTTCACCATTTATGGTTTCCCCGATGATAAACACTGTGTTCATTGTCTCTTGTGTTTGATTGTTGTGCTTGTTTTTCTCTCAGTTAAAGATCCTAATATATTGCTAGCTTAATGATGAAATTCTAACATGGTATCAGAGCTAACCTGAGAAGAAGACACTGTGCAGCTGCAGGAACTAGGGATTCCTAGTTTGTCAACCTTAATCCACATATTTTCAGCAAAAGTAAGGTGGAATAACTCTCCTCCTTAGGGCGCATCTTTCTATCCAAGCAGATTCCAATTCTGAGGTTTTTCAGTTTTGAACCCTACACTACTGCCGGAAATTAGGGCTTTGCATAGAAGATAAATTTTTCAGTAAGCCCAGGCTTGGATTGATATCCTACCCAAAATCAAAGTTAGGGATCAAATTCAAAGCATTTGGTTGGATAGAACTCGAGAAAAGAAAAACCCTAATTTGCTACTGAACCAACACTGTAGGATTTCAGCTCCAAATCTAGATTCGACATCTTGACCTGGTAAGATCTAAATATTTTGTATTTCCATTTGAGGTTCTCAATTTAAGATGTCTCATCATACCAATCTTGATGAAAATCTTGAGGGAGATGATAACTTCCGAGCCTGGAAATATAATATCTCCCTGGTCCTGGAAGAAAATGAGTTGGAGTCCTATATCAATGAGGAGGTTCCAATTCCATAGGGATATGAGGCTAAGGCCTTGCATAAGAAGTTGGTTATGGCAAAGATAATCATTGCTGATTCTATCAAGGATCACCTCATACCACAGGTGTCCTCCCTTAAGACACCTAAAGCTATGTTTGATTCCCTAACCAAATTGTTTCAAGGGAAGAACATAAACATGATGATGACTCTGAGAAACCAATTGAAGAATGTGAAGATCCATAACGCTGAGACTATGCATTCTTACTTTACAAGGGTTTCTCAGATCAAGGAGTAGTTGGTAGTAGTAGATGAAGAAGTGAAAAATGCAGAGATTGTGATGACCACCATGAATGTTCTCCCTAGATCATGGGGCTCTTTCATTCAAGGGATCTGTGCCAGAAAGAAGTTATTCAAGTTCAACAGACTGTGGGAAGAATTCTCTCAAGAAGAAGCTCGGATAGCAGCTCGAGAAGAGAAGATGGGAAGTGAAGATCAAGCTCTCACAGTTCACTCCAAGAAAACTAGAAGGAGCCATCATCACTCCAAAGGTAAGATCTCACACTCTAGAAAAGATCTGACTATAATTAGATGTTACACATGTGATGAGAAATGCCACATATCCAAATTCTTCCCTAATAGAAGAAACCTAAAGAAGAATGGAAACAAGAGAATACATCATGCTCATGCTACAGAGGATGATGAACCTTCTACAAAGAGAATCAGACAAGAAAGTGATGATTCTTCAAGTGAGGAAAAATATGTACTGATCTCTGCTCTCACGGGAACTGTTTCACATGGAAGCAATGATTGTCTCATAGACAGTGGTGCTTCCAAGGTGGAAGCAATGAAAAGAATGATTTTTGAATCTATTTGAACATGAGTCACCTAACAAGGTGAAACTTGGGGATGACTAACAGTATCCAATAAAAGGTAGTGGTGAATCCTCCGATAAACTAGATTCTCGAAAGTCTTTAAAGATGAAGAATGTATTATTTGCTCCAGGACTAAAGAAGAACATCCTCTCCATATCTGCATTAGATGCAAAAGGAATGAGGGTTGCTTTTGTAGATGGCCAAGTTCTTATGTGGCCAAAGGGAAAGAATTTTGATGATGCAATAGTGATTGGAGAACAAGAAGGAGCTCTATACAAGTTGAAAGGCCAACTAGATTAAGCTTTGGTTCATGACACAGTAGAACTAAATTAACTTTGGCATAGAAGGCTTGCACATGTGCATTACATAGCACTACCACTTGCAAGCAAAGTTGTTGAAGGTCTTCTAGAAATACAAGAAAAACATGAAGGGGTATGCAAAGGATGTGCAAAAGGAAATAAAACAAAGAAGACATTTCCAAGTAGCAAGAGCAAAGCAAAAGGAATCTTGGAAATCATCCACTCCGATGTATGCGGACCAATGTCATCAAGCTCACTAAGCCGGTATGTGTACTATGTTTCTTTTATTGATGACTTTTCTAGGAAGCCATGGATTTACTTCATGAAGAATAAAGATGAAGTGTTCAACAAGTTCAAGGAATTCAAAGCCTTGATCGAGAACCACACTGAAAAGAAGATCAAAACTTTTTGATCAGACAATGGCGGAGAATTCACTTCAAGTGATTTCAAAGAACTGTGTAAAGACTAAGGGATTAAGAGGGAGTTGTCCACACCTTATAATCCACAACATAATGGAATTGTAGAAAGGAAGAATAGAACCATCATGGAAGCTGCAAGAGCTATGCTTCATGATCAAGATCTTCCTATGCATCTTTGGGCAGAAGCAGCCAGAAAAATAGTGTATGTACAGAACTGTACTCCACACAAAGTACTTGAGAACAAGACTCCTGAAGAATCCTTCTTCGGCAAGAAACTAGAAGTTAGCCATCTCAGAATATTCGACTATCCTGTGCACATACACATTCCAAAAGAGAAGAGAACAAAATTAGATCCTTCAGGAAAGAAGGGTATATTTGTGGGATACTCTGAAAGCTCGAAGGCTTACAGAATATACTTCCCAGGGTTCAAGAAGATTGACATCAGCAGGGATGTAACATTTAACGAAGATTCATCCTACATCAAATCCAGAAAGAAACCTACTGAAGAACCTGAAGAAGCAGAAGCTCCCAGAATTCATGATACAATCATGAATGAGGAAACTCAAGAAGAAGATCGAGAATTTGAAGAACCACAAAGACCTGTAGATCCACCATAGGAGAAGAATCCTCACAAGAGGAAACCTGCTTGGGTACAAGAGATTATCCAAGGTGCGGAAAGATATGGGGTTCCAGAAGAGAATCTCAGAGAAAGAAAGAGGACCAGATCCTGTTCCAGTTATGTAGCTTTACTATGTGATTTTACTGATAAAGAACCTTCCAAATATGAAGAAGCGGCAGAACAAAAAGAATGGAAGGATGCGATGATCGAAGAGTATCAATCGATAATGAAGAATGATGTTTGGGATGTTGTCCCAAGACTAGAAGGGAAGTTAGTTGTAACTTCCAAATGGACTCTACAAGATCAAGAATGCTGTAGACGGTAGCATAGAGAAATATAAAGCAAGATATGTTGCTCGTGGTTTCTCACAGAAAGAAGGAATAGACTATGAAGAAACCTTTGCACCTATATCCAGATACACTTCCATCATATCGGTACTTGCTCTCGCTGCAGTGATGAAATGGAAGATACACCAAATGGATGTCAAGACTGCTTTCTTGAATGGTGCAGTAGAAGAGGAAGTGTATGTGGAGTAGCCACTCATTTTTCAGACTCATGACAGGGAGTCTCATGTGTGTAGATTGAAGAAAGACATGTACAGTTTGGAACAGGCACCCAGGACATGGTACGACAGAATTGACAGCTTTCTATCTAGTTTGGGCTTCACCAAGAGTAAAGCAGATTCCAACATTTACTACAAGGTTGAATATGGAAACCGAGTGATGCTTCTACTATATGTAGATGATCTATTTGTGACAGGTGTGAATGGGTTGATTGCTAATATGAAGAGAAAGCTTGCTGACGAGTTCGAAATGAAGGACTTCGGTATGATGCATTATTTTCTAGGTATGGAGGTGTGGCAGACTACAGATGGAATCTTCCTTGGACAAGGGAAGTATGTAGTAGAGATCTTGAAGAGATTTGGGATGATGGACTACAAGTCATTAACCACACCTATGGAATCAAACTTGAAGCTATTAAGTGATGCTTCATCAGAGACAGTTGATGCCATGATGTATCGTCAGATGATTAGGTCCTTGATGTACATGACGAACATGAGACCAGCTATTTCATTTGCTGTGAACACCTTGAGCCAATACTTGATAGATACGAAACATGTTCACTTGACTGGTGCAAAGAATATTTTGAGGTACCTAAAAGGTACGATTGATTATGGGCTCAAGTATAAGACTGATCAAAGGCTTAACCTGGAGTGTTATGTTGATTCAGATTGGGTAGGAAGTGCCATCGATAGGAAGAGCACTTCAGGGTGTTGATTCAGTATGGGATCAGGAGTGATCTCATGGTTTAGTAGGAAGCAATCATGTGTGGCACTGAGTACAGCTGAAGTAGAGTATGTTGCAACCTGTTCAGCTAGTTGTGAGGTAGTATGGCTGAGGAAGCTACTATTTGATTTATTTGATCTCCAGTTAGATGCGACTTGTATATACTATGACAACCAGAGTTGTGTAAAGTTGTCAGAGAATCCAGTATTCCATGACAAGTCGAAGCATATTGAGATCAAGTATCACTATATCAGGGATATGGTGTAGAGAGGAGCAGTGAAACTCCAGTATGTTGCGACGGATGAACAAATAGCTGATGTGTTGACTAAGCCATTGGCTAGGGTGAAGTTTGAGTACTTCAAGGAGAAGCTTGGTGTTCTCTAGATCGAGATTCCTCCCAAGAGGAAGTGATGTGTTCGTGCTGAGCCGTTCTAACATGGTGAGAGGATTGGTTCCTTCCATGGTAAGATATAAGTGTTGTGCCCTTCCAACATGGTGAGAGGATTGGTTCCTTCCATGGTCGGATGTAAGCGCTGTGACATGGTGAGAGGATTGGTTCCTTCCATTCTCAAGTGTATGTCATGATCTCACATCCAGAATGAAAAAGGGATGGCTCTGTGAAGACACATCTAGTATGAAAAAGGACTATCTCTATGTAGGTCCCACATCTAGCATGAAAAAGGGCTGGCTCTGTGAAGACACATCTAGTATGAAAATGGACTAGCTCTGTGTAGGTCCCACATCCAGCATGAAAAAGGGCTGGCTCTATGAAGACACATCTAGTATGAAAAATGATTAGCTCTGTGTAGGTTCCACATCTAGTATGAAAAAGGACTAGCTCTGTGAAGACTCATCTAGTATGAAAAAGGACTAGCTCTGAGTAGTTCCCACATCTGGTATGAAAAAGGACCAGCTCTGTGAAGACTCGTCTAGCATGAAAAAGGACTAGCTCTGAGTAGTTGCCACATCTGGTATGAAAAAGGACTAGCTCTGTGACGCTTCATCTAGTATGAAAAAGGACTAGCTCTGTGATGCCTCATCTGGTATGAAAAAGGACCAGCTCTCTGAAGACTCATCTAGTATGAAAAAGGACTAGCTCTGAGTAGCTGCCACATCTGATATGAAAAAGGACTAGCTCTGTGATGCCTCATATGGTATGAAAAAGGATCAGCTCTGTGATGCCTCATCTAGTATGAAAAAGGACTAGCTCTGTGATGATACATCATGTATGAAAAAGGACTGGCTCTATATAGGTCCCTATGATGAGAAGAATCAAGAGGTAGCACCTGTGATGATGACCTAGTGATGATCCAGATCGAGTGATGATGATCCAGATGAGGTGATGATGATCCAACAGTGATGATCCAGATCCAGTGATGATGTCCAGTGATGATCTAGATCGAGTGATGATCCAGATCCAGTGATGATGTCCAGTGATGATCCAGATCCAGTGATGATCCAAATCCGATGACTTGAAGATGAAGATGACTTGAAGATGAAGAAGTCTTGAAGATGACGAGGACTCGATGATGATCTAGAAGATACATAGAAGAAGACTTGTGCTGAAAATTGTGTCGAAAGAATACCTTCCTAGTTAAGAGGGAGTGTTGATGTATATGTAACTTTGGAATGTATTTCACTTGTATTTCTTATATATTGTAACCTGATGTTTATTCTGGGATGTACTTGAGTTATGTCATGCCCCGATGTTCCTATCGGGAAAGTCTAAAAGAATTAGCTTTCAATTGCTTAAAATTTCCAAAACCAGCTGCTTAGATTATTCTAAAATCTACTCCCCGCTTGTGTGATGATACACGGTATAAGTAAATTTATTTTAAAATTTCAAACATATAATATTTGTGAAAATTAAGTGTGTGGATATTATCTAATTTGATTTTTTTTATCGTTTGATAGGTCAAGTGTAATATGTTAATTATGAAAAAACTAATGACAAGCTTTTCAATCCATTGCACAAGAGTAAACATCAACGTGCATTGTACATCATTCCTTCTTTCTGTAAGAATTGGAAATTAATTAATAATTGAGTAAATTGCATTGGTTTTACTTCTTAATTAATTAATAAATGCAACTTTTTTTTATTTATAAGATTTATGTGTTATCAATTACAAGAGGGTTTGGGTAAATAACTATTTTACTTCATAATTAATTAATTATTTAATTAACTTTTTGCCTATTTATAATGGAAACTATATTATATAGGTAAAATAGAACAATGAATTAGATATTAGTTTTGGATAAATAGCTATTTATTTTATAATTAATTAATTAATGCAATTGTAGGATTTATGTGTTATCATTCACAACATGATGTTAAATTTTACTAGTGAACCTTGATAATGGAAAATATATTGAATTGTACTAAAGTTAATAATATAACAATAAGTTAAATATTACTTAAATTCTAATAATGACAAACATAGTTTGATTATTCTCTATCCTTACTAAAACCAAAGTTAAAATAAATTTAAAATATAATTACAATAAATTACCAGTCTATTATATATAATTTATGAATTGTTCTCGACTCTAGCTTATTTTTAGATTTAAAAAATGTCAACCTACTTAAATTACGCTAATTCTTCAACCATCTTAACATCTCTTCCTCTCCAACTAAATAACTACTTATAGAATAATCTTATTGCAGCAATGTAAACTTTAAACTCCAATAGAAGATACAACAAAACATAAGACCCAACATGGTTATTAAATATTACATGTCGACATAGATATTGATGTTTAAAAAGAAAAAATGAATCATTGGCTGAATCCAGAAAGAGAAAGATAAAATTAGGATAACGTCACAGCCTAATAAAATATGATAATAATTGTAATGGAATGGATAGAGAGAATCTTTCTCTCTAGACACCTTAAGAAAAAATAAAAATATCCCCAACATAATATGGTCAAATTATATTTGTTTCAGAATATTACCCAAGTATGTCCTCAATGAATTTCCCTGATTTAGATAATTGAAAAGAGTCGGTACATTATAAAAAAATAATATGATCAAAATATTTATTTCAGAATGTTACAATTATGTCTTCAATGACTTTCTTTGATATACAAATAAAAATAATTGATACATTGAAAACAAGTGCTACGAGGTAATGTAGTCCTTGTTAATGAAGTCAAAAGCAAAGACGTAAACAATGACTAATATGCAATGGACATATTGCATGCACGTTGATGTTTACTCTTGTGTACAATTATAATAGTGGCAGGTGCTATTTTTGCATTTAACTATACAATTGGAACAATGGCAAAGACGACAACTATATTGGCCATGACCGATGCAAATAGTGATAAGACTTTGCTTAACAACAAGAGCTAAAAATTGAGTTGTAGACTTTTAAAGAGTCTATCAGAGGGTCTCCAGTAGGTATGCCCACTGTTAGATGCAGTTGATCATTACCGGCTGCACACTCTTTGACAAACTCTTTAAGAGTCTGTAGCTCTATGCTTCACTCTCCCCAACATGCATTATACATCATTTCCTTCTTTCTTTCATAGTTTCATTTCTTTTTTTGTTACTGCATCTTTTTTTTTAAAATAAATTGTTGTCTTTTTGGTTGGTTTATAATGATTAGATTTGTATGTATATGGTTCATGCAGTGCAATCCCTATTGAGCATGTGGTGAGTACATTTTAAATTCCTTTTGATTCTAAAGGATATTGCATTTACCATACACTATTTGTAGCCACAAGTCACTATAAAGAAATATTTTAAAATCTGTTAACAAATTTGATCAGAAAATCCATCATCTTTACATTAGCATTGGACATGAAAATACAACCATAACGTTGAAAAACCAATAAGCACTTCATTATATTTGTAAGCAAACCAATAAGAACTTCATTATATTTGTAATTGTTTGGCCAAATATTATATTTATGTTGAAGTTCCTAGGATGCAGTTCAATGTTTTGTTTATGCTGCAAAACACTACACTTGTTATAGTCATGTTTCTTATAGCCAGAACTTCATGAAAAATATGCATTGTCAGCGCAAAGTTTCATGGAAATCATTAAGATGTATGTTTAGTGACGTTCACGATTTGGAGGCTGTGCACCGATGGCTCTATCCAAGGGCCTCTGTCATTTCTCATTCGCCTTATATTTACATCACGTATTTACACCTAATGATGTAAATGTTGGGAAAAGTGCAATATTACTATGTTACTCCATATTTCATTAACAACTATACATTGCAATTTATTTTAAGCTCTTAGATCGTTTCACATCTAAACGTGAAGCCTTTGGTTTTAACAAAACTCACTCCCCAGTGATCTACATTAATTAATTTTATGTGTGGACAAGCTTCATAATGCATATTCTGTGAGTCCATTGCAATGGAACATTGCCTTCTGTCGTTGGCTTTGAAATTTCTGTCATCATACAGTGCAATCAAAAGTTTCATAGTAATAATCCTAGTTGGGTATCCGTTTAAGAATTAAAAAATGATTAATTAACTGCATGCAGAAGTGACTTGTCTATTGCACATTGTATTTCCTGGAATCTGAATATCATTACCCAAAAATAACCAAGTGCATAGATTGATTCGCGCAGTGGTGAATGCTTACCAAATAATTTCATGTCTTTTCTTTGGGTTGTCTGTATTTTCCACCTTAAAACTAGTCACTGGAAAAACATATGCTAACCGAAGTCTTCTTAGTTCATTAATTGTTGGATTATAGGGTGGAAGGATGGCTAGACGTAAGGTTGGAATGATGGTTGTTGGATTTTGTTAATGTTTAGGAAGACTTATTTAGTTCATAGTTGGAGGGGATTTGAAGAGTGTGTAACTGTTGACGAACGCCGCAGGATACCTTTCCTTAACCCTTTTTTGTGCTTTGCTTATTGTTGGAGACCTATGTAGGCTCATTCTCTCTGTGACTGGCGGCCTTGGTGTCAATTATCTATGTAACTGACAGCATGCATTAGATCTCTTTAGACCACCACTATGGCATGTTCGCTCATTTCTTCTAATCAGGGTAGATATTAAGCATTGTAATCTTTTGCACATATCAATACAAAAATTTTCCATTCCTTTACTCTCTGGTTTTGACTATTTTCTATTTTGCAAGCTGTGTGTTCTCTCTTTCTAGCTAGATATTTCTATGCAGGTGTTCAACACTCATCTACATGGTATCATATCTCTGCAACTAAAACAAAGGTGCAACAGTATTTTTTATTTGCACGTACATAAAATTGAAAATCGTTCAAAGAATGGAGTTTCTAAAAGAATCTATTTTCACACCATGCAACTTTGCATGGGAAGCAATGATGGATACCTTTCTTCAAAGCATAGGATTGTAGAGGCGTGCAGCAGCGATGATGGATATCCAGGAGCTTGGTTTGAGGGAGTTATTGTTAGTGTTAGCAAAACTGACGGCTTTGTGACTCATGATAAGAAGCCGTTGGTGGAAGAACTGCGTTCCAGCTATCTGAGACCCATTCCACCTGACAAGCCGCTGCCTCTAAATTGCTCGGCCGGGAACGCTGTAGAAGCTTATGATAGCGATTTCTGGTGGCGTGGCGTCATCATCAAACTTCTTCCCTGCGAGGAGGAGCTATGGGTGGTTTACTTACCAGACAACTACATTCTCAAGACATATCCACATTCTAGGTTACGCCCAGATCTACAATGGCTAGGAGGAAAGTGGACGGAGCTCTGTCAGGTTCTATTCTGAACACATTAATTATACTATTTTTATGTTTTTTTTCCATCCCGATTCCCGAATGCTGAGAGGAATCATCTGAAATTTTTTATTTTCACAGGAAAGATACCCAAGCATTGAGCAAGTAATCCAGGCTTTGACTATTGGCAACTCCGGCGAAGCTCCAGTGGAATCTTCGCCCAATCAAGTCAAGATTACTGCAGTGTCTCATGGAGTTCACGGAAAGAAGAGGAACCGAGATGTTAGGTTGAATCCAGTGCAGGCGATAAGTCAAGAATTTCCCCAATCAAGTCAAGATTACTGCAGTGTCATGGAGTTAACGGAAAGAAGAGGAACCGACATGTTAGGTTGAATCCAACAGCTCGTGCAGGCGATAAGTCAAGAATTTCCGGTGCAAGGAAAAAGCTGAGGCTAATTGAAAACATTGTAGAAGATGTTCGTGACAATTCAAGACCTTCTGGTGTAAGGAAAAAGCTGAGACTAAGACCAATTTCAAACAATGTGTCTCGGCATGTACAGGAAGATTCCAAGAAGATTCGAAAGCTCGCAAGACCTGCAAAGTGGAAAGGATTTCGAGCACCGAAAAAATGTTAAGCTCAGCCCTGTTCCCTCCCTTTAAAAAACTCAATCAAAAGGATAGATCCAGAAAGACAGCGGAAGAAGTTACCTACAGTCAATGAAATTCAAACTCCGGAAACTCATGAAAAAGCCAGAAGATTAATTTTTTCAGAATCAAAACGACCAGAGCATGATGATCTCAAGTCAATGGAATCAAGGGAAGCATGCCCTAACGGGTGTGGAATTGCTATGGAAAATAGTTGCAGCACGTATGCCAGAAATAAAATTATGAGAGCTGCTTGTATACAAGAAATTGTTATGGGGATTTCATACAGATTGTGGCACCTTAAGCCCGGAGTGACTTAACATTGTGGATGCTCTTCGCCTTCGATTGAACATCACTCGAGTAGAACACAGGTTCACGGTGAAAGAGATCGATTCCCAGAAAGCTTGCTCAGAATCGCTTTGATATGCTCTGTGAGTTCTAATTATCTTCACTCTTGCTCTTGGCCGCCTGTAAAGACCAAAGAATCCATTATTATATAATGTGATAACTATTTCCCTAGGGGTGCGGGAGATAACTAAGTAAGGTGGATAATGTGATAACTATTTCCCTAGGGGTGCGGGATATCACTAAGTGATCCATCTCTGCGTGTTCAGTATGTTAAATTTCAGGCGATGGGCTTTCCTAACACACTCCTAAATCCGCCGATACAACAAAAGCAATCTTAACTGCCTACTTCGTTTCCATAACATTGCGTTACACCACGCGTGTAGGCCCATCTCTTCATGCGCTTCAGAGGAAGCCGTGAGCGTATGGACCGGATGCCAGGTACATTACTTAAAGAGCTATTTTAATTAAACATAATTGTTAAAAGATCAGACGATTCAAATCATTCTGGTCATACACTTGCCATGTTTTGGTGAATCTTGATGATCGGCTCAAGCAAGTCCATCCCCAAAATATCACATATAAACGCCTATGGCATAATTAACATTTGCTTATAATGCCTTTGCTACTGTCTCTACAGATTCAGGGCATATTGGGCAGCATTGCAGATGAACAATTATCCTTGTTGTCACTGGCCAACCCAAACAATGGGCATGACTGAACATACAGATTCCACATTGTTGACTGGAAGCGTTCAAGGCCTTCAAATCAAGCGCTCAGACAGCATGTGGATTAATGTCCCAGCAATACCCAATGCATTTTTCATCAACGTTGGATATCTTTTGCAGGTAACGCTAGCTCGTCCTTTGAATATAGCTATCAAAGCTGCAGGGAATAACAATATATCCGATTGGATTTAAATTTTAAATTGCATGCAGATCCTCAGCATAAATTGCGTGCAGGTCCTCAGCAAATACAAAAGTGTGGTTCATTGACCAGTTAACAACAGCAAGCCCAGACTTTATTTTGCATATTTATGGGGTCCTCTTCTAACTATGTTGTAGAGGCTGCTCCGCAGCTAGTCGATTCCAAGCACCCTCTCCTATACAGAGCTCTTACATGGAATGAATATCTGGTTGCACCGGCCAAACATTTTCACACAGCCCTTGAATTCTTTGCAAACTTTCAATAAAGCTGTTTAGACAATAGACACTGTCCATCTGCATCTGCATCTACAGCTTGTCAGTGTGCATCTGCTGAATCCAGCTGTTCAGACAATAGACACTGTCCATCTGCATCTGCTGACAGCTTGTCAGTGTGCATCTGCTGAATCCAAGAATTCACTTCAGAGGGCCACTTGATAATACCACTGTTTGCTTCCAAACAAAGCTTAAAGAAGCCGAAATACCTATTGTATTATTGTTACACCCTTGCTGTTTGATCTACAGAATATGTACAAATCTTACGATCAAATACGGGACAATAGTAGAAAATTTCTCTTAATAACTGTCTCTATCTTTCCCCACAATCTATCTTTGCGTTAAGGTCATAAGCTGTCGAATGTTACTTCTCTTAATCTCACATGTCATGGAAATAGACAATAGCAATTTTGCTTCAAATGGAGCAGGGTTTGTGACGTGATAAAGGATTTGACATGGGTGAATATCTGGGTGAATATCTGCCTTAGATATGTGAAATCAACAATACTTGTTCACACAAGGCAACTATCAAATGTGGTTCATCAAAATTGTCTTGCAGCTTCAATCATTCAATCATTTTTTAGAGAATTCATTCTCTCTCCCACTCTGCAAAATTTTAAGAAAGAACTTATGTGGGCATTGCTGAATGAGTTTATTGCTAGTGCATCTCTACAGGTGCCATCCATCCTATAAATTTCAGTCAATAGACAAGATGTTCAATTTCTAAAGGCAGGGACTTGCTGCCTTTAGCATCCCTTATTTATAAATATATGTTATAAAAAATCCAACCATAGTTCAAATCAAACAAAAATATGCACCACTAATGATGTCTGTCTCTCCTTATCTATGATAAAAATTAAGTGGGAAAAAAATCCTTGAAAACCTGGAGAATTAAATCAAACAAAAAAGTGCACACTAATGGCTCTTCCCTATTTATTTCATTTACGGTGGTGGTGCGGTGCTGGTCCCCTTGGGGACTCTCTTATTTTGCGTTCGATCACGCTTTCAGTACCATGTCGATGATAATCGCCATCCTGAAATGAGAAAGACGAATTAAAAACGAATCTTCAGAATATATATGAACAAGAATTCAGAATACAGCTAATTGAAGAAAAACCTGCGGCGGACTTTGTTCATGCAAATTCGAGTCTGTTTCACCAACCTGATTTCTTCTTTCATGGTAATGTACTTTTCCTGCTGCTATTTGGCGTCCTCTAGACCCTGCTTCCAATAAATTGTAGATTGATATATCAAATAAAAACATTACAGATATTGACTTTGTATGTATATATCAAACAAAAACATCACAGGTATTGAGAACGCAATATAAAAAGGGCTTAAAAAATATAATGTAGAAATTGTTGATTGCATCCAGAAATGTGAGATGCATTTATATATTTTAACATGCTCAGTATAAGCACAAATTGTGGCAAAGTGTAACATCCATAATTTTCATTATATTAAAAAATCATAAAATGCTAAAACATTATTTTTATATATACAACTTTCTTTGAGTAAGAGGTTAAACAGAATTTGATAATTTCAACTGCATCTAGTTTAGCTTCTAACGAATACTTTCAACGTTTAAATGAGTTCTAAAGTATAACGTTCACATCAATATAATTGAGTAAGAAAGTTACGTCTCAATTTAGGATTTCACTACTTACCCGACCATTTGCACAGATTGGAGGATCTGGCTAGCGTGAACGGTCACATCCGACATTACAGGTGGTCCAATCGGTGCAAATGATCGGGTAAGTAAGTTACTCACTCAATTTATTGTAATTGAAATTCAAAGTTATAACTAAATTTACACTAATATACTAAGGAGTTAACCTTCACATCAATAGAATTGACTAAGAAAGTTACGTCTCAATTTATTGTAATTGAAATCCAAAGTTATAACTAAATTTACACTAATATACTAAGGAGTAATTGACTAAGAAAGTTACGTCTCAATTTATTGTAATTGAAATCCAAAGTTATAACTAAATTTACACTAATATACTAAGGAGTTGTTTGACTAGCGGAAGATTCAGATGAATCAGATGAATTTAACTCACAAAATTTTGTAATTTTGACTAGCGGTTTTCCAGCTGATTCAGATGAATTTAACTCACAAAATTTTGTAATTTTTGTTGTTTGTTGAGATATTTTAAGTGCAAGTTACACGAAAACCTAAACACCCACAGGCTATAAAATCTAGCAATATTTTTGCAGGTTTTAAAAATTCAGTGAAAATTCATGATAATCAGAAACTAGAAACTAGTAAAAACAAAAAAAATCTTCCCCTAATTAGATAACTCTGAATACGAATCGTATTTCCAATAGTGATGAAGAACAGTACTAGTAGAAACGGTCATAGAGCTCTGAGAACGGCCAGGGTGCACGGCTATCTGAAAGAAGGCAACGCTAACAAGCAAGGCCAATGTGAGAATTGCAACGCATCTCCAGTTCGCCATGATATCTACTCTTATTTTCAAATTCTCGTGATGAGCAACGGTTAGAAAGCCAAGGGAGTGAGTGAGTTTAAATAGAAAAATAGCAATGTATTATGGATGTCCTTGTCAAATTTGCTCTTCTGAAAAGATTCAAGGCCATCTTACATGTCATCCATGGGTCACTTGTATTATCTTTCCTAACTTTTTATTACATGATCGTCTATCACACCCAAAGGTTTTCAAATCTGAAGTCAACTTATATAGGCGGTGATGTAGATTTACGTTTTCAAATCTTATAAAACTTTTCCATCACGATACATGAGCGTCTATCACACTCAAAGGTTTTCAAATCTGAAGTCAACTTACGTCTATAGGCGCTGATGTAGATTTACGTTTTCAAATCTTATAAAATATAATCAAAGGGTCAATTTACTTGCAAAGGCCTTTGTTAAGGCTTCTGTGGTGATGTAGCGAGAAAATCTCAAAATAATCAGACGGTCAATTTACCGTGTAAAGGTCCCTGTAAGAGTATGTCGTGATGTAGCCAGAAAATCTTAAAATAATCAGACGATCAATTTAGTGCAAAGTCGTTGTAACTGCATCACGAGATATTTAAAATAATCAGACTATCAATTTATGTTCAAAGCCCATGTAACGATATTACTCCAACGGCTTGACAGTAAGACCCCGTGCACCTTTACTATAGCTTTGCAGTGACAACCTCTTACGAATGTGTGGGATAGGTGGGAGGTGGGTCACTATCAATCCCGGAATACCACTCTTTCGTATAAGGATGTCTAACCGCGTCTTTCTCTAGAGCGATTCTCAGTCCGGGACACTACAAGGTGGGCAGTTTATCTCGGGCGGATGCCTCCCAAATAGTAACGGAGGTGTGAGAAGGTAGGTGCTTTCTATAAGCAAGCATAATGGTAGTTGCCTACTTGACTGTGAGACTTATTGGCCGAACAGAGACGAAAGTCGGCCATAGTAATTCGGGATTCTCGTGTGGAAGGGCTATCGCTCAACGGATCAAAGGTACGCCGGGATAACATGCTGATGACTCCCAAGAGCTCTTATCGACGGAGTCGTTTGGCACCTCGTGTTAATATCTTAGAATTTTGGGGTTGATAATTATTTATGTTTGAGCATGACATAAGTAATATCTTAGAATTTTGGGTGGATAATTATTTATGTTTTCTAATTTATGGTTGAGCATGACACAAGTATATTGTTAGATTGAATATATGGCAGTTTTTTTTTATCAATGAGGAACATGTAGTCTTGTACACAACTTAGATCACCCATTCCAAGTATTTGTAGCAGTAAACTTGAGTCGAGGCCAGCCTCACCCTTAGTTTGAATGTAAGAAGGATCTATCCACTTTCAAGTAGAACTTTCAGTGTGAATTCACAAGGCATTAAAGGACAAGGAGGTCAGCGAGAGGCCCCACAACTAGCTCACAAACTCAACACCTCACCATGAGATTTGAATATATGGCACTTGTTATAAATAAATATAAAGGAGAGACTAGCACTCACCTCTTCACCACACTAAAAAGAAATAATCATCACCACCCTAAAAGCAAATAAATAGAGAGTCTCTACAAATTTATATTAGCCACAAACTTGATCTCATGCTCAGCTCTTGTTATGCTTAAATGTATCAGTTTTTGTTTTGTTTTTTGCTTTTTTTCATATAAGTTTTTTGTTTTTGTTTTTGTTTTGTTTATTAAATAGTATATGTTTTATATTTATATTAATTAGTTTAATGTTTATTTAATACCATAAATGGATAACTATAATGACTAGTTTAACGTTTATTCTTTTTTAAACTAGAGATCAACAAGTAAAGTGGTTAGTGAACACCAATAGGTGTAGCTAGCCACTTAGTTTTGTAGAGATGGGTGGTTGTTAAACAAATATTAAACATTGTAAATATCTATTTAAGGTATAATAGCACACCCACATAGTTTGTGGCTAGATCACGTCCATAGGCATCAAATGGTTGAGAGATAGTCATGGAATGGAAGACATTTCCAAAATATTATTTGATTCCTCATATTCTTCTTGTTAAGTGGGTTCAACTATGAGTTATCCATGTCTAGGTACATGTTATCACCGACATTCTTTCAGTTATTGAGTTATCAACTATCACTTATTTTTTATATTCTTTTTCTTTTTATCTCACATTCTTCTAATTATGTGCCATGAATTGTTGGTTATCCATTCATGAGCTATGAGTTATCCATGCATTGCTACGAGTTATCCATTCATTCATCGACTACCTACCAATTATTTTTTATATTCCTTTTTTTTATAATTGTTTATTTCAAATTTTGAATGGCTGCCATAGAATCAATCTCGACAGTACACTTGTCTCATCCTCGTCCACAGATAAAAAAACATAGGCCTTAGTCCACCTTAAATATCAAATATAAGTAAACATAAATATTAAACTAAGACAAAAAAACATAAGACAAATTTTATTTAATAAACAAGTGATAAACAAAAATAACAAAAATAAAAAACCTATAAGAAGTATCAAACTTTAGTGAAATAAAAATTTATAAATAATTTCATAGTGAATTCTTAACTCAAAGTAATTACTAAAATACTTATAGCTATAATATAAACATTAAACTAATTAATATAAACATAAAAAAATACTACTTAATCATCAAAAACTATTATTATTAGTCATTTATTTAACCACTGAAGTTTATTTAAATATTGGTCAAGATGCATTTAAGCATAACAAGATACAACGACCATGGAATGAATCTCCATTGTACACTTGTTACACTCAGTTATTCGTGTTGATCCACTCAATGAAGTACAAAATCTTGTTGATCTTCTCTGGGTGGTCGTCCTGAGAAGGAGGGTCAACAAGCGCTTGCTGAATGTCGGCATACTCATCTACTGGATCCTAAGCATCTTCACAAATTTTAGGTGTGGGCAGAGAATCCACATTGAAGAGATAGAGCTTTTTCTCAACACATCGATGTCCACGGGTGAATTTTTCATCACAATTATAACAAAGACCATTTTCTCTATGTGTCCACATCTCAGCTTTAGACAAATGCTTGATTGGAGTGGTTCTAGGAGCTGGAGTGATTGGAGGTATTGGGGAAACCATATTTCTGAATGGAACAAAAGTCGTTGAGAGTGCTATTGAGCTATGATCTTGTCATCCACCAATATAGACAACCCTAAGGATTCCATCATTATGCTGGGGAAGAACATTTTCACCTTAGATCGGATTGCATCCTTCAGACCACTCATAAAGCAATTCCTCTATAATGTATCAAACAATCCTTCTGTGTGATTGGTCAATTTCTCAAATTCTGTCTGATGCTCTCTCACGGTGTCATTTTGGGGAACTTTAGTGAGTGCTCCTTTGAATTCATCAAAAGCACTAGCGCCAAATCCTTGCAAAAGGAGTTGGCAAAAATATGTCAAGTCGGCTCTTCATGATCCTTGATGTACCAACAGAACCATTAAAGGGATTCATTTCCAAATGAAAGGTTGCAAGTGGGACTTTGCTGACATCAAAAGTGTTATATAGACTAAAATATTGTTCTTCCCTATATACCATGAGTCGTATCATCACCATTGAAGCAAGAGAAATCAAGCTTCGAACCACAAAAATTTCTAGGAAAGGAGAACCCAGTATCTGTAGAAGGATCTGGATGTCATTTATTATTCATGGTTGAATGCTAGAGATGGAGGCTAAATTTTTTTTTATCCATATCTTGGAGTTTGGTATTGAGGTAGACAAGTTCATCTTCCATTTGTTTGTTTTCTCCTGCACGGGTGATAACTAGGTGTTTTTTTCAGGGGGTGGAATTGATCTGTGACAAATTTGGACAAATGAAATCTTTTATTTATCAATTGGAAATAGATATGGAACCCATGTATGTTCGACTTACTAAAGGTTCAGGGGAGTCACTCGACCACCAATGTTGTCTCACGACTTGCGTATTAGGGCAGTACCACTCACTCCACGGCTCAGGTAAAACTGATATTCACTTTGCCACAAATGATAGCTCTTGCTTTACCTTACAGGTGGGAACTAGTCGATTAGGTAGGGGCCATTTCCCTTTTCTTTGGAAGGTCCTCTTAATGGCCAGTCACTTCGGGGTTCATGTGGTACTCCTCACAATGAGTTTAGGGTTATTCCTAGGTACTTCTAACAATTAAGCAGATAGGGGTTATTCCCTAAACCGAACTTGCACTTGAAATGAACAATATGGATGCAAATAAGAAAAAAATACTCCAATAATCATATCACTAAAAAGCCATTGCGAAGAGAAAAACAAATGGAAGAAATTCCACCCAATGAGCCCAAAAAACTCATAAATAGAGATAGGGTTTTGAGACAAAAATGTTAAAATGATCATAACCTGATCAATATTGCTCAGAATATATATTATAACCTGTTTCTTGAACTGGAACAACCACTTCACATCTACCTTTGCAATCAGAACATAAATATGAGCACCTCATCTAAAGATCTTCGCTCTGCAATTTTAGCGACCATCACCAAGATTTTGAAAAATACTTAATTTTAATCAGTGATATCTCTACTTTCTGAACTTCAAATGAGATGATTTTTTTTTTAAATTGTGTATTTTTTCAAGAGGATTTCAGATATGCATCTTGTTTCTTCTGAATCTACACAAAAACTTTCATAAATTGATATGAAAGTCACCACCCAATTTTGCCCTTTTTTTTCCAAAAAGAAGAAAAATATCCCCACTTGTGCCAAGGAAAGTGCTCTGGTACCAGATGAGAGAAAGATCCCATAATAAATAATGAAAATGAATGATATAACATAAATAATAGAACATAAAGGGAATTTTATTGATTCCATGCCACTTCGAGGGGGAAACCTCCTTTGAGCAATCTCAATACAAATAACCCGCGGATACCTTCATTGGTATCAACACTTAATTATATACTAAGTCTAATCTAAACAACTATTAATCCCCATGAATGTGAGATAATACAATCATACTCAAGGGATGGATTACAAATCATATGCGTCCAACAACAATATACTTAGCAAAGTAAAAAGAAGGGTTCACATGGGTTCCTAACACATTGGTATAGTCCAACTCCATATCGATAAGATGTTGAATCATAATTGTAACAAGGGCCAAACATTAATATAAAAAAATTGTCATCTTAAACTCCATGTCAATAAGATGTTCAATCACAATATTAACCTTCATGCATCGACAACATTGTCATTGTTGTAGTAGGAATTTACTGTTTGAGCATTCATTAAAGTAAATTCCATTGTCAAAGTGTAGAACATATTCTATTGTTAAATATGCCATGACTGCCTCAACAATGATACACAAGTCATCCTCATAAAAAACACAAGGAAAATCCTTCGACATTGATAAAACAGCTTATTATAACATTGTTGCATTCAACGATACTTTATCCTGATTTGAATTGAATGAAGTCAAAACAACTCATGTCTGGGAGGAAACTTAAGTCTTTCTCAAATAGATGAAAACAAATTTGAGATGGAATTGTGCATATGTGAAGCTCTGGCTCCTCCTCAAGTCCAGCTGGAAGTATCAACATCTCAATATTTTTCAACAACCAAAAGAAAGTTGTCACTTCCAAACATAATTCGTTTGATACAATCTCAACTTCAACTTGAGGATGCTTTGGAAGTAGTAGGCAAAGTTTATTCTTTACCAAGTGGGGAAAGAAGAAATTTATCTGCAGATAAAAGTTCTATGGTTATGAAACCAATGAATATTGGCTAAGGGGATCCATCAAGAACTGTAATATGTCTACGGTCAAAGAGATTATAATATCATTTGTGGGTGCCAACTATTATGACAAACAAAGTATGCATTTATTGCATTTGGTCACACTCTTTTATTCCATATAAATTGAATCTAAAGGGATTTTTTCCCTACTCTATTCATTAATGTAAGAATTGTATGGTTTGTTTATACAACTAACAAGAAATTTAAAATTTGATTTTGTGCATACATATTTGGAGTAGGCTCTACAACTGGCCTAATAGTGTCATCCTTTAGATCCCTATATTTTCAAAGACTCAAGAGTTCTTTTAGGAATGTTTGTATACATAGTCAATTTGCAATGATCAAAATATAGTGCATTTTACTTAGTTGTTTGATCCTTGCAAGTGGGAAAGGATCTCATTGTTGAATGACTATTATCCACACAAAGTTGAAAAAAATGAGTATACACTTAACAATGAACAAGTCTAACAACCAAAATTCAACTTGGTTATTGTTGGTTGTTAAGATAAACCATTATAAATACTTGCACATTGAACATGGGAATGAATTCTGACTAATGAACTCAACCTATTGTTGATATTGCAGAGTTTTATGCTCGATAGAGAATCAATGAAAAGACTTATTTATAGAAAGAAAAAATAATCAACATCTACAAAATAATCAACATCTACAACAAGAAAAGTAATTTAGATTTCAATGTTTGATTTATATTTGTGTTGAGAGTACAAAAGATTGCATTAATATACTGATATAAATAATTAAAATAGATATGAGCGATGACTTTAAAACCATGAAGGGCATATGAAACCTAAAATGTAGATTGACTAATTTTTTAGCAGTTAATTTGTCACACACTTGAAATGGAAATATCTAAAAAACTAGTCATCCAAATCACATGAAATCTAGCATGAATAAGCATCATACCAAGATTAACAACCTTTGTAAATTTCACATCACTCTATTGCATAGATTTCGAGAAATTGACCACTATAAGATACAACCAGTTTGTATTTATCTTGACATCAGTGCATCCATTTACTCTGATTTTTTGTGTGAATGTGTACTATATTGAAGGAAACAAGCAAACAAAATTTCAGCCAAAATCGAATTTATCATTTGGGAGAAAAAATCCATTGTCCCCTACAACCATTTGTCTTTTATCTCATTATCAATGCATCCATTTACTCTGTTTTTTGTGTGAAGATGTACTATTTTGAAGGGAACAAGCATCCATTTAATCTAAAATCAATTTTCCATTTGCTATGAAACTCCACTTGATCTTTTTTTTATAGATTTTTTTTTCTTTGTGAATCCACCGCAATTTCATTCATAAATTTGATCCTTGAAGGATGACATGACCTTTTTTATCATGTCATAAAACCATAGATCACCCTTAAATTGGATCATTTATGAGCATTTCATTTATTGCTAGTAGGTTTTTCCATAAGCAAATTTACTGCACTTTCTACATACATCTTCAAGCTTCTTTATTTCCGTAATTGCATTGGCATGTAGATAATGCACTATTCTGCATGAATTCCACCACTTATAGTATGAAAAAACCTTTAAACACATCATGTCATTAATTTGATTCTTGGATATGCATTTAAAGGGAATATTAGTGATATTATTTTAGGGATTCCCCCTGTGCTGAAAAAGAATCAACAAAAAGAGAGAGGAACAATTGTGGTGGTGACAATGGGTAGCATTCCTAAGTTATCCTTGTGTATTGAAGGTGGAACACCCCAGTTTTGACCCCTAAGGGGAGGGGAATGTGTGCCCCGGTTCCTCCCCCATGGTATTGAATTGCATATGATGTAAATATCGTTAATAAATTGTGGTGTGGAGCTTAAAGCAAAGGCCCCACCATGGATTTAGTGTTTTATGTTTCGGCAATTAAAATCGATGTCGATGGTTTATGTGCTATCCATGCACAATATGTTTGGGACATCATGTAAAAATGCAAATTAAGAAAAATACCACAACTAGCTTTGCCCTGCAACGTTAAGGAGATGGGGGCATGATTTCACAAGGGATAGGGGGGATATTCAAACCCTTGAACCAATGGGGAAAACCCAAATGTCAAGGGAAAACCCATAAAACTGTCAACTACCCATTTTTCCTTTTGTGCCTAGTCATTTAGAAATTTGTTGGGGAAGTTAATGCATGGGGATGGGAAGAGTATCGGAGTCAAATTCAAATTTGAGAAGCCACCCATTTTTTGAAAACATGTTTTTGACTTCTTGGGCAAGTAAATGCTTGGAAATGCATGCCAAGGCCAGTATTCACCCATGTCTTTCATTCTTCACCCATTTTCATTCATGTTTGGGGCTCTCTCACATAGTTGAAGCTTGTCGAGCTCTCGCTTTCACATTTTTGTAGTTTTACCATTTTTCTCCACAATTGGGAAGTCATTTTTGTGTTGTTGTGTGCATGTCCAGCAGGGATTCACATTTTGTTGGTTTTAAGAGGCCATATTGTCTCCCTCATGCAGCTGAGATTGCTGGGCATTTTCCCCTCATGATTTTCCTTGTGATTCTTCATTTCTCCATGCCCATAATTCATTTTTTGTGTTGCTAAGTGAATGTGCAATAGAGATCCATGTTCTGGGGTTTTGGAATAGGCCATTTTTTCCCATGCAAAGCCCGTAAATGTTTTTGAACTTGAATCCATGAAATGGGGGTTTGTAGAGGTCGTTTTTGCCTCGGTGAAGCCATTAAACATTTCCTCGAAGTATTTTATCACTTGGTTCATTTTTCCCCGATTACCATTTTTTATTTTGGTTCCTATGACGTTTTTGTCCATACCCAGAACTTGTATTTGGCTGTGAAGTTCATCCTGGTGCTGGCTTGGTTGAGTAAGTCCAAGGAACGCATCTGTAATACGGTTAACTATGTTTGGGGTTGATTGTTGGCTTGGATGAGTAAGTCCAAGGAGCCCATATGTTATTGGCTTGTTGCCTTAGTAGTCTGTGAAACAATTGTGTGTTGGATTGATTGTGGATGTATGGTATTGCTGTGTGTGAGCCTGCTATTGTTCCCTTATTCCCTGTAATGTCCCAGTTTTGACCCCGTTACATTAGATGTATATGATGTGTATATTGTAAATGATCATGGTGTGGAGTTAAAGGCCAAGGCCCCACCATTGATCGGTAATGCTATGTTTTGGATTCAAATTGTCACCGATGGTATATCGGGGCATGCGACATATATTATGATGGTCATCATGTAAAATATGCATCTACAATTAATTGAAATAAACACAACCAGCTATGGTCGCGGCAACTAAATCGAAAGGGGCATGATTTTCACAAGGATAAGGATATGGGGAAAAGCCAAAATGTCTATGAGAAGACCCATCAAGCTGTCAACTACCTTTCTTGTCTTTTTCCCCAATCATTTATTTCTGCCAGAATGTGGTTGAGTTAGTTATTGCATGGAATGGGAAGAGTATGGGCAAAAAAAAAAAATCGAATTGGGTAGAGAACCATTTTTTGAAAAACGTGTTCTGACTTCCTTGGCAAGGAAAATGCCCAAAAACGTATGCCATTCTGCCATGCATCCACGTTTTCCATTTTTCCTCTCACCATTCTCCTTCACGTTGGGGTTTTTGGGAGCAGCTGGAGTTTTTCCTGTGTTTTTCATTCCACGTTTTTGGTGGTTGGCTTCATTTTTCCCATGGATGGGAGGTCGTTTTTGTAGTGCTGGGGATTGGGCTATTTTCCTCACGTTTTGGGAGCTGCTGGTGCATTTTCCATTCACGTTTTTGTAGCTTCATGTGTTTTTACCATGGATGTGAAGGGCCATTCACGTTTTTGGCTGCCTCACCGACTATTGGTCTCACGCACAGACTATTTGGGGCGTTTTTCCCTGCTGTGAGTTGTGCTCACTGATAAGCTTCAAGACTGTGTGTGTTTCCCCCATGTTGTGAGTCATTTTTGCTGTTACATTTGGGGACTGTTGTAGATGGGTTGAAGTCGTTTTTCCCTGGTTTAAGCTGTAATAGCTAAATTAATTGCCGGAGTGCAATGGTTGGTCTTCGGACTGTGAGAGGAGCATAGATGTTGACTTAGATTTGCTTGATAAACCTGGTGGCTGGAAACCACACATGCAGAGCTAGAGGGCTGGCCTTCTTCTCCATCACCCCTGAATAGCACTGGAAGGGAATGCAGGGCCTGAGGGACTGTGTAGTAGAGAAGGGACTGATTCCTTGTGTTGGGTGTGGATGGGTGTCTTAGAGGTCAGGCTAGTTCTAGTGTAGGTGTTCTTGGCTCTGTAATGAGCTTACCAGCTTAGCAAATTGCCTTCATCAGCTCCTTAATGGCCTGATAAACCCAACTTTGTTGGCTTGGCTATGTGTTTTGTGTATCCTGGCTATGTGTAAGCCTGCTAGTTCCCTTATTCCTTGGAGAATCATGCCCAGCTTAGGGGTGGCAGCGTTGTTGAGAGATTAAGGAGCACGCTGGCCTATGGTTGGGTGGAACGTTACAGCGACGTAGCTGGTTGCGGCACAAATTCATCATAAGATAAGTGATCTTTCCCCTTTTACTCTGCAACTATATTTCTGTTAATGAATTAAAATGAAATGAACATATTGAGATGAATGCTTGTTTGAATGCATGATTGATTCCGCTGTGCAAGACACATAATGGTAGTTGTGTAAGTTGATTAATTGCATCTGTATATGATAGACATTCCTATGTGCATATTCTAGATCAGAGATTTTTTTTAAGCATCATTTTCAGCAATTTATGGCCTGCACATGTTCATGGGCTCTTAGTCGCTGTGCTAGTGTAGTTGGGTCGCGTCCTCTTTGCTGGTCGGAGGCATGGGGACGTGATATTCCCTGTGGAAATAATGCCCATATTGGGGGTGGCAGTGGTGCTGAGGTATTGATGATCCCACTGGCCTATGGTTGGGTGGAACGTTGCAGCGGCATAGCTGGCTGTGGGACAACTCTTTTTCAAGATTAGTATTCTTGTGTGTTTAATCTCTGCAATGGATTTAATTGATAATTTATCATGAACATGTTAAATGGTTGAACATGATAAATGTTGCTTGTTTTATGAATTATGAACATGATGAATAATTTGAATAAAATGTATTTGCTTCCACTGTAGATTGCATGCATTATGCTTTGGTGTATGTTTTTATTTTCAATGCAATTTTTTGTTTATGTCTATGGTGCTTTTTTCCTCGTTTAAATGGTAGCAGCAGTGTCGTAGTGGCATCCTCTCATACGGGAGGGGACGTGACTGTGTGGTATCAAATAATTGGCTGCAACATTGGGCCTCAATGGGCTGAGATGAGCAGTTGATAGAGGAAAAATCACCCTCTATGGTTTGCAGGAAAAGAAGCAGATAGAGAAAAATTTCAAAAATTTTTCTAAGTGTTGGAATGTTTCCTGTGTCGGCTTAGGTTGCCAAGTTGAACCGACACATGTCAGCTAAATTAGCTGAGTCGAGCTGATGAAGATCGTCGCAATGCATATCATCTTGAAAGGTTGAGTTGAGGCGACACATTTCAGCTGGGTTGGCCGATTTTTTCCAACAAGCTTGCAGCGACCGTGTTGGCATGAAAGGATAATACTATCCAATGAAGAGAAAAACATAATTTTTTCAGAAATTTTTCTTAGTGATGAAAAAAGTGCATGTCAGCTCAGTTGGCCATGTTTCGTCGATACGTCTCGGCTTAAATTATGGAGTGGCGCCGATGGTGTCGGCGTGAAAAGCTAAATGGAGCCGATGAGGAAGAGGAAGAAGAAGATTTTTTTCAGAAAAAATTTATAAGTGTTGAAAAAATTGGAAGAATTCGGTGAGGGTTACTACTACGTTGGCTGTGTTCACTGAGTTTCGCCGACACACATCAGAAGGACTTGACGAGTTTCACCGATGATAGAGAAAAGATAGAAAAAATTCTTGAAATTTTTCTAAGTATGGACATGTGGGCCAAACTTGGGGAGTTTAGCCGATACATGTTGAAAGAAATGGGTGAGTTTTATTGACACATTCCAGGCGAACTCGATAAGTTTCGTCGATACGTGTCGGGTGGAAAAGTGGAATCTTGCCGATACGTGTCGGGTGGAAAAGTGGAGTTTCATTGATACCAAGAAGGAAAGAAAAATTTTTGAAAATTTTTTAATTGTTGAAAATCCCATATCAGCAAGAAAATATGAGTTTTTCCGATACATGTCGAGTGAACTCTATGAGTTTTGGTGACATGTTCGAAACGTTTTGTGAGTTTTACCAATCGGAAGAAAAGGGCAAGTTTGTTGATGTGTCGGAAGCAAAAGTAGAGTTTTGCCGACACGTAGGGAGCAAAGGTGGAGTTTTGCCGATCGGAAGGAAATGAAGAGTTTTGTCGACACATTAGAAGGAAAAGGTGAGTTGAGTAGACATATTGGAAAAATTTGGTGAGTTCGCTGATCGGAGGAAAATGGAAAATTCACCGAAAACAGAGAATTTTAACAGGTTTTCAATGGATTTGAAGGTGCCAAAAAGTTGAAAAATGGCAGTGAGTTTGTGTGCCATATTGGAAAAAAATGAAATATTTACAAAAAAAAATGAGGATGCTTCCCTTGACCAACCCTGCAGTGGCAAGCTCCCTTGATCCCATCATTCCCCCCTGAGACAATCGTTTTTGTGAAAAAAAGTATATGTTTTGAAAAGATGTCAACATATGATTTTTCCAAATGCGGGAAAGTAAATTATAAATTCTTGAGAATCTTATGTAGCTAACAATAGTGTTCCTGAACACATTTTGCAGAGTTACTAAGAGGAAAATAAAAGGATGATCAAGGATCTTGAAGAGAAAAACCAATTGACTATAGTCATGCTATAGAGTTTGGTAGACCTCCAAATGCAGATGAAATCTAGGCATCAGTTAACAGAGATAGAAGGGAGTAGGATAAATTCCCACAAGGATGTGAAGCTTGACCCAAGGAAGAGAGGTTTCAAACCTTCTCACCTCCTAAATCAGCAAGGGAATACATCACAAGTTGTGACTAATCCAGCCAGAGTGATGAGGGAAAGGTAAAGGAACCCACTCAAGTGTTGGGGATACTAAGGAGACCATATGATTAAGTATTGTCCACATCAGAGTATGAAATTCAAGTCCCTAGCACCCAAGAAGCTGAAACTATGGGTCAGGAAGAAGGGACAATTCCTAAAATTTGTGCAGTGTTAGAAGACCACTAGGCAGGTCATAACTAGAATCAGTGATAGAATATGAGGGTGATATTATTGAAAAGACTGCTTCCATTTTGATTGACCCTGGATCAACTCACAGCTATATCACCCATGGCCTTGTTGAGATGTGCACTTTGAAGAATTCAAAGTATAGAATATCATGGTTAATCTAACTAGCCATTGGAACCATGAAGAAGGTTAGTGAGGCGGCAGGGAAATTCCCATTGGTAATGGATAATTTAATCACTTGTGGATATCTGAATGTTCTACCACTTGGATCCTATGATTTCCTCATTGGAATGGATTGGTTGGAAGCACATGGAACAAGTTTACTTGTTACTACAAGAATTTTGAGTACTTGGATGAATAAGGAAACCTAAAGGTTGTGAAAAGCATTCCAAAATTGATTTCTAGTACGCAAAATTAAACAATGCAGCTGAAGAAGTATGTGGAAAATTTTATAGAGTGCATGCAACTCATGTTCTGGAGGAAGCAAATAATGAAACCCATAGGTTGGAGGACTTTCATCTGTTGTAAGAATTCAGGGATGTTTTTCCTGATCAAGTTCCAAAGCTTCCTCCAAAGAGGGACATATATTTCACAATTGAACTTGTGCGAGGAACAACACCAATTTCCAAGACCTCCTACAGGATGAGCACACCAGAAATGCTAAAGTTAAAGATGCAATTGCGAGAGTTGTTGAGAAAAGTAGTATATCAGGCCAAGTGTGTCCCCGTGGGGAGCATAAGTTTGGTTTAAGAAAGAGAAAGATGAAACACTATGGCTATGTATTGATTAAAGGAATATGAACAAAGTCATTGTTAAGAACAAGTATCCTTTGCCTAAGATTCATGACCTCTTTGATCAAATGAGAGGAGCAAAGTTATTTTCCAAGATTGACTTGAGGTTGGGTTACCATCAAGTAAGGATCAAGGATGAACATGTTCAAAAGACAACCTTCAGAACAAGGTATCGATCTTTTGAGTTTGCACTGGTACCATTTGGTTTCACCAACTACATTCATGTGCCTCATGAATAATGTTTTCAGTAAGTTTCTGGACAAGTTATTTCTTATCTTCCTTGATGGCATTCTTACTTATTCTAAGAATGATGAAGAACATGTGGAACATTTGATGCTTACCTTGAAATTACTTAGGAAGCATAAGTTGTATGCAAGGTTGAGCAACTATGAATTCATTGAATATAGAACTCATTATTTGGGTCACAATATCTCAGATAAAGGAATATCTGTAGACCCTAAAAATATTGAGGCCATGCTGAGTTGGCCTGCTCCAAGAAAGTTAACAGATGTAAGATATCTTGTGGGACTTGCAAGATATTATAGGAGGTTCACTAAAGAATATTCTGCAGGTAAGGTTGAGCCTATCTATAGGCTAAGGAATCCTACATGTGAACTTGTAGTTCCATGAGGAAATGGTCCTTGTCTGTATGGGAATACATATGAGGACTTCCTAAAGACTGCAGATAGAATTACTTGGACAGGGAATTCTAAGTGGTAATCGGTGAATTGAGGAAATAATATGCCATGTGCAAAGGCCAAACATTATGAGGGAAAACTCATGACTAAGAACGGATTTTGGAACATCAGATTGCAAGTTTTTTTATTATTATGGGATACTATAATCTCCTATGATGGTTGTGAATCATGCTAACAATGGATATGTTTTTCTTGCATTACTTGCTATCTGAAGTTTCCCGTTTCTAACTATGATTGTTTGGATGATTTAAAATGGTGTCAAGGTGACATGTTGTATGTGGATGTTGAGGTTTTGGGACAACATGTGTAAGTAGGGGATACGTGCTCCCACTTGCAAAAGCCAAACAATATGAGGATGGCCTCATGGTTGCAAAAATATGATTTTTTGTAGGAAGCATAATTGTGAACTCATATTTTTATTTGACTATTAATGTTATTGATCGTTTGATATTTGGAAAATCATGTATGCATGAAATAGATTTGAAAATCTATGATTAAAATTTTATGATGACATCTCATGTAAATTGCATACTTGTATGTATCATAGGTGAGATAATGAAAGTACACCCTTTGAGTACATAACTCCTCAGAAGGATGTGCTGGGTGTACATGGCTCCTCGGAAGGATGTACTTGGATACATAGCTTCTCGGAGGGATGTGTTTGGAATAGGTTTTGAAAATCTATAATTAAAATTTTATGATGACATCTCATATGAACTGCATTCTTGTATGTAACACAAGTGAGATGATGAAAATATGTACTGGGTGTATATGGATCCTCGGAAGGATGTATTGGGTGTACATAGCTTCTTGGAGGGATGTGTTTGGAATAGGTTTGAAAACCTATGGTTGAAATTTTATGATGACATCTGATGTGAACTACATGCATGTATGTAACGTTGGTGAAATGATGAAAATATGTACTTGGGGTACATGGCTCCTCTAGAAGGATGTACTTGGGTACATAGCTTCTCCCCCCTGCCAGCTAGGCACCAGTATGCATCACCAGGGATGCCCAGGGAGTAAAACATTCATTTAGACTTCTTTTCGCACACATTCAGGTCATAAGGGGAATGTCATGAGAGTGGGGGCTTTGTGAAGAGAATAAACCCTAGGTATTAGGATGGCTAGAAAGGAAGCGCCTAAGCATTGGTATGCACTTGGCAAGCCATAGTTGTCATCAAGAACCCAAGAAGGTGTTATGCTCTAAAGTGGTGCTGACCAGATCTCGGTTGAGAGATGATATACAAATAAGGATTGGATTACTTTGCAAATCCTGTTTGATTTTCTGTAATTAAACATGTGCATAGTGATTCAACTAATATTTTGAAAATCTTGTTAAGAACTGGATCCTGTGAAAATGAATCTGACATGTGAATTAATCTGTTATGGTGCCTAAAAAGGAAGCGCCTGAGAATTGGTGAGCAGTAGAATATGTTATAGGCCCTTAATCTAGAGCTGCCATTGAGCACCCAAGGAGGTGTTAGGCTCTGACATGGGGCTGACCAGATCTTGGTTGAGAGATGCTATACAAATATGTATTTGGTTTACTTATCAAAATTTTGTTGTTGTTGATTTTCTGTAAATATACATGAGCATATGATGCATCCATGGTTTTGAAAATATTTTTATATGTTGCATCCTATAGGAACGAATATTCCATGTGAATTAAATTCATTATGGTGTTCAGAAAGGAAGCACCTAAGCTTGGTGAGCACCTAGAGGAGGTCTTGGGCTCAAGAACGGAGCTGTTAGACCTTGGTTGAGAGGTATTTTTAGGTTATCCGAGGCTTGCAAAAACCAGAATACCTTTTAATGCACACCAAGGTGTGGGGTGGGGAAGGGTTGTGAGTGCCATGGTTGTATGAAGCCAAGCCAGATACGTGTGGAACCAAAAGAAGATACTTTTGCAGATAAGTATTTGGTTCACTTGGCAACTTCTTGTTGATTTTATGTCAATATACATGTGCATGTGATTCATCTATGATTTTGGAAAATATTGTGAATACTAACATGAGAATTGACTCATTGCTTGGGGCTTCAGCATAGGTATTGCTGGTTGCCAAAGATATTGGAAATATTCCAAGATGAGGAGAAGGATTCTCCAAGGCCCAGAAAAAGATCATGTGGTGTGTACTAATGCATGCAATCATGGAATTGGAGGAGTTCCTATGCCAGACAAGAATCAAGTTGAACGAAGGAGGAGCTCCATATCATACCAGTGGATAGGTAAAGGTGTAGACGAAGAACCATGGTCTTGATACAACTACATGGGAGCCAAAGGATGCCATGTGATTGGCGCATCCATTTTGTTCAATTTTGCAGAGCACTAAGGGCGGTGTCAGTGTGCATTTTCTTAAATTTTTGTAAAGAATTGAGGACAGTGTCATTGAAGGAAGAGGGGAATGTAACACCCTGGTTTTGACCCCAAGAGGGAGGGTTATGTGTGCCCTAGTTTCAACCACATGGTATTGAATTGCATATGATGTAAATAGTGATACAAAATCATGGTGTGGACCTCAAGGAAAAGGCCCCACCATGGATTTAGTGTTTTATGTTTCGACAATTAAAATCGATGCCAATGGTTTATGTGCTAGCTGGGAACAATATGTTTGGGACATCATGTAAAAATTGAAATTAATAAAAATACCACAACTAGCTATGCGTTGTAACATTAAAGAGATGGGGGCATGATTTCACAAGGGATAGGGAGGGGATATTCAAACCCTTGAGCCAATGGGGAAAAGAAAAATGTCAAGAGAAAACCCATAAACCTATCAACTACCCATTTTTCCTTTTTTGCGCAGTCATTTAGAAATTGGTCGGGTAAGTTAATGCATGGGGATGGGAAGATGTGAGTCAAATTCGAATTTGGGAAGCCACCCATTTTTGGAAAATGTGTTTTTGACTTCTTGGGAAAGTAAATGCTTGGAAATGAATTCCCAAGCCATTATTCACCCATGTCTTTCATTCCTCACCCATTCTAATTCACGTTTGGGGCTCTCTCATGTAGCTGAAACTTGTTGAGCTCCTCTTTCACATTTTTTGTAGTTTTACCATTTTTCTCCATGGTTGGGAAGTCGTTGTTGTGTTGTTGTGTTCATGTGCAACAAGGATTCTCATTTTGGGGGTTTTAAGAGGCCATATTGTCTCCTTGACACAACTGAGATTGCAAGGCATTTTCCCCTCACTATTTTTTTGTCATTTCTTTATTTCTCCATGCCTAGAATTCATTTTTTGTTTTGTTGAGTGAATGTTCAGTAGAGATCCATGTTTTTGGGTTTTTGAAGAGGCCGTTTTTTCCCATGAGAAGACCGTAGACGTTTCTAAACTTGAATCCATGAACTTGGGGTTTGTAGAGGTCCTTTTTTCTTGGTGAAGCCATTAAACGTTTCTAGGAATGATTTTCAATTTTGGTTCCTCGGATGTTTTTGTCCATACCCAGAACTTGTATTTTGGCTGTGAATTTAAATGTGGTGCTGGCTTGGCTGAGTAAGTCCAAGGAAACCATATTTTAGATGGTTTTCTATGTTTGGGTGTGATTGTTGGCTTGGATGAGTAATTCAAAGGAACCAGTATGTTATTGGCTTGTTGCCTTAGCAGTATGTGAAACCCAACTGTGTGTTGGCTTGACTGTGGATGTGTGTTCTTGTCATGTGTGAGCCTTCTATTGTTCCCTTATTCCTTATGGAAATCATGTCCAGCTTGGGGGTGGCAGCGGTGTTGAGAGATTGATGATCCTGCTTGCCTATGGTTGGGTGGAACGTTGCAGTGACATAGCTGGTTGCGAGACAACTCTTTTCCAAGATAAGTATTCTTGTGTATTTAATCTCTGCAATGGATTTAATTGATAATTTATCATGAACTTGTTGAATGATTGAACAAGATGAATGCTTCTTTTTTTATGAATTATGAACATGATGAATTCTTTGAATAAAATGTAATTTCTTCCGATGTAGATTGCATGCATTATGCTTCTGTGTGTGTTTTTATTTTCAATTCAATTTTTCGTTTATGTATTTGGGGATCATTTCATTGTTTAAATGATAGCAACAGTGCCATATTCGTGTCCTCTTGGATGAGAGGGGATGTGACATAAGGTGTTAAATAAATGTAACTTAATAGGATATTTTATTGTAATTTTATTGTATTCCTCCATCGGAGATATTATTCCTTCGTTTAGATATTTCCTTGATGTAATTGGTCATGTAAAAGTCATGAGGTAAAACCTCCATTGTAATTTAATGAAATGCTGATGTATTTGTAACTTTGGAATGTATTCATTGTATCCCGATGTTCCTCCTATCGGAATAATCATTAATATAATAAAGTCATGTAAATTTATAGAGGTTAACCCTCCTTTGTAAGTTGGGGCAATAGTCCCCACAGTTGAGGGGTACTAGGGTTATTAGAATCTGCTAGTAAATTCGGCCCTGGTAAGTAATTGTCAAGTGGAAAACTAGTATAAATAGAGAGTGAGACTCTCTATTTGAAACACACACTCACTCAACTATAGTGCATGAGTTGGAGAAGAGGAGCTTGCACAAGTGAGAGAGAGAACAACTGTCGAAGATCATCTTTTTGTTTTTGGGTTTTACTTTTGTTATTGGTGCTCATTCTATCTTTGAGGAAGTCGCGGGGTTTTCTCCTTTATGGTTTCCTCGAGAAAAAATATTTGTGTCTCTTATCTCTTGTGATTATTACTGTGCATGTTATTCTCTTAGACAAAATCCTAGATCATATTGATTAAATGATAAAAATATAACATGGTATCAGAGCTAACCTGAGAAGAAGACACTGTGCAACTAGTGAAGATAGGGATTCTTTCTTTTTTGGTCTCTCTCCATAGATCATCAGAAAAAGGAGGCTATGCTAACCCCCCATTGAAGTGCGCATATTTCTGTCGAAGCAAAATTTGATTCCGAGCATTTTCAGTTTTTGACCTGTCACCACTATGAAAAATTAGGGATTTTCATAGAAGAGGAATTTTTGAGTGAGCCCATCATAGGATTTCTCTCCTCCTCAAAATATAAATTTAGAGACCAAGACCAAAATTTTTGGTTGGGTAAAACTGTGGGAAATTCAAACCCTAATTTGACCCCAGACCAAAAAACCCTAAAAGACTAAAACTAGTCATTTTGGTGCATTCGCTATATCTCGAGATTGGAGAATTCTAAAGAGACGAAACTTTTATAGGCCAGATATAAATTCCTTGTGTACCCTGTGTAAATTTTCATCCTCAGAATCTCTATGTTCGAGGAGATATGATTCTTCCTAGATTCATCCCTAAATAGGACACCTAGGGAAATTTGTTATATCTCACCCCACAAGAAAAAGCTCTCCAAAATGACAAAGGCCAATTAAAAAATGACCAAAATCCATTCTCCCTCCTCATGAAATTCTTTTATTAACTTCATGAGGCCTCTTAAGGTTGAATTTCCCTCCATGTGCTTCCTCCAACTCATCTCAGTGGTTTAGTAACCTCGATGACACTTGTCTTCCTCTTCATGCTCCAACTATTCATCCAATTTGAATGGATGCCTCTAACTCCCAAATTCACCCTCTTGGTGGCTATTTTTATCCCTTTCATGTAATATTTTTCATAGGTTATCAATTAGGTATGAATTTTTCATACTTTTCATAAAAGTTTTCATCATTTGTTGTCATAGCATGCATGGAATCCCCTTCCAAGTTGCACACATTGTCTTCTAGTATCTTCCTATTCCATGTTAGTTACCTCCTTTAACAATTCAAATTCCTTGGCTCATGATATGCTATTTTACACCACATCACCCTCCAATAATGTTACATTGACCATGGATTCGAATTTGGATGAAGATCATGCCAAGTGTGTGGGGAATCTAGTCACCCAAAGGCTCCACAAGATTCCAAGTGTCTTAATGAACCCATGCCACCCTATTTTATTAGAATTTATCATTTATGTGACCCATTTAAATGTGAATATGGTAAAATAAATTCCTTTTTGGTTCATATAACGAATTTATTACCAAATCTATGTCGCCAACTCAACCTAGCGAACTAGTAGGTTGGTGAAACATTATTTTCAAGTAGTCTTATTTGAATGGGGACATGAAAATCCTCCCCACCCAATATTGTTGTCCTAAAGAAATGGAAATTTTGGGTGCTGCAAAATTTGTTCATCTTCCCAATTGACATCCTCACTGGGACTCCTTCCATTGCACCGAATGCTCTCTTATGGTTCTGCTCCTTAATTTTCTTTAGTTGCAATTGGAATAGTGGGACTCATGTACTACAATTTCATGTTTCCAAAATTAAAGAGTTGTGTATTTTTCATATTGATATATATTGTGACATCACCAATAAAAAACAAAAGATAAATTAATTCCATCCAAACATAATTTGCACAAATAAGCTTTAACTCCATATTTTTCAAACCATTTTATGAACTTTAAACCACTTACTGATCACTGTATAATTATTTGAAGTTGTACTGAGTTATCAAACTTTGAGTCTTTAAGTTCTTAAAAATATTTCAAAGAGGAAAAACCATGATTGCTATTGCACTACTCTGATTACAATCACCTTCCCAAGTGGTGACTCAATCTCTCATACTGCTTGCTTCACCCAATATCAAAACCAAGCAATATGAGGATTCCATTGCTTGTATCACACCTGTCCAAACATCATGAGTACAAAAGATAGATCATGAAAGTACATAACAACATCATACAAATGTACATCAAGGAGGTAATTCATTTAAGAATCATGAAATTTCTTGTACATATGAGTAAGTATATCGTGATGTGGCCCATGCACATGTTGCTAGGAAAAATGCACCTCTTGCAGACAGGAGTTGTTCCTCTAGTCTGAATGGTTCAAATATAGAACAAATAGTTCACAACAAAATTGGAAGTCTTTACCTAGAATGGGTGGAGATATGGAATGAGTCTCTTTGATGGAATAGTGTAGCTTTTTCCTGTAATGATATCACTTCACGGATGTACCTACACGATCACATGAAAACCAGCAAACGAGATAAAAAATCACTAGAATATGATCCAGTATTCTATGTTAGTGACTAAGGAATCCAACAATAAAATACATGATAATAACATAAGATACTTTATCAGAAAGGAACCTATTTTCCATTAAGGAATGAAGAAGAAGTTTACAACCTTTGCCTTAGTGTCAATATGCTCCTTCATAATGCCAATATCTTGTCCCCAAAAGCTCCAATGTGCTCCCTCTATGCTCACCCTACTGATTGGGTAAGAATGTTAATGCAACAACATAACTTTTCTCTCTCCTCAACCATGGATACGAGCCTACTTTTATAGGCCTTGGGAGGATAGGGATGGTTGAGTAAATGGTGGGTGAGGTGGATAGTAGATCCCAAAAGGATGCATATTGAGTTCAGGTAGTCCTTAGGTTTAGGGATAAGGGTGCCACAAAGCCTTCCTTCGAGAAGCTTCATGGAAACCTCTCTTTTTAACTTTTTACCAAGGGCACCACTTCTTGCTCACTATGACAGAGCAGTGATAGGGAAAAAACGCACCTTGTGCAAGAGGTAAATGTGGTGGCACCGCCTATTGTCAAAAGAGTAAAGGAATTGCTGAAGAAGGTACCGCTTATTGACTTAAAGGCAGGAGCGGTGTTGGATTTTCATATGAAGGATTGATGCCTGGGCAAGTGTTTCACTTCACAATTACGAATTCAAGAAAAATACTAGTGTTTGGGAGCTCATCACATGATGATGATGAGATTTATGAATAACAAAATGTCCCCCAAAGCATGAGGCTAGAGGGATACACTAGGGGAAATATTTGAAATAGAAAGTTATCACTTTGAGGCAAGAATCAACTTGATTGGAGATCATCAACTAGGCATCTGCAATACATGAATACATTTTGACACATGATCAAATGTGTCCTCATCATGGCTGCAGACCAATTCAAGGAAGATCCATGAGAGATATTAACAAACATGGCTACTACAATACAACATAGATCCATGTGATAGAGGACTCAACCTTGGGACATAGCTACTAGAAATACTGTAGATCTATGTCAAATGAACACAAATTCGAGCACAGCCATGACCATACAAATGTGGATCCGTGTTGGGACTTCATACAATATACTCCATCGCAACTTGGGGAGAAATATATGAGTGCTTTTAACAGATACCCATGGTCTTCATCTTGTCTTCCACAAAGTACGATTCTATCCATGTGATTACAATGATATGAAATCGAACATGTTAGAAACCACTTGATTACTGGTTAATGATGTGAACCATTAATAAGTGCAAGGGATATCACCATTGATGTCAATGACTCCCAACGTACCCTAGTACAGTATACTGTGTGTGAATAGATGATTTGATGTCGAACACTTAGTTGAGTCTATCGATCAAAGGCCAAAGATATGAACCTATGTCGAGAGAAAGAGAATCTTTCATTGAGGCATAAAAATCTCAAGGTACTAAACTTGTTTCTAAGACTAATTCGTGGATGATGAGCTGATGTTGACAGGAATAGTCCCATTGAAGGAGGGCCATAATGAATCCCATATCGATAACATGAAACTAGGAACAAAGTTCTAGAATGTTGTAGATAATGTAACCATAGGAATGACTCAAAAGGTACTGACATAAAGGATATTTTGACTACAGAGGTAAACTTTCAACTTCCCTTTGAACATCGGGCGGCACAACAATAGAATTGGAAGCATTGACTCAACAAGACGAAACACAATGTGACATTGGACAATGCATTCTTTGGAAGAATAAAAAGAGTGACATGACTCATGAAAGTGGATCGAATCAGAGATAAGCTGAATACTCAATTGATTGTATGAAATGCAGACAAGTGCCATGTTCAAAGGTGACAACAAACTGCCATTTTATTTTCAAAATGAATTAATTCCCTTCCTTTAATTTCCCCATGATGTGTAATGAGCGCCTCTTTTTCATTTTTAAGAGTTCAAAGAGGGTAACAAACACTTGTTGTAGCTCGTCCAAATCCAAGTCCATTCCCATATGTTTTATGAACCTGAGAAAGGAGGGGTTCATTCCAAAAGAGGGTCTCTCAATGTTTAGTTTAATGAGTCCAATGAAAGTGAACTTGGTATTGTTCATGTTTAGAGAGTCTGTGAAGATGAAAAATGACTCGAAAGGGTCCTTTTTCGTAAATAGTCAATCCGAATTGAAAAATAGATAAACTACCATCAAAAAGACAACTCTTCAAATACTTTTATGAGCATGAAGAAGAAAAGTGCAATCGACAATATTTTCACATTTAGGGAGTCCAAAAAGAGTTTAAGAAGACACCAATAGGTTTATTTTGCACGATGAACAAGTTTTACGAGCCTGAAAGGAATCGATAAAATACTCGAAACTTTGATACCAGGTTTTGGGAGTGTGATCAAAGTGTCGAAATGAATGCTCAAGGACCTTTTCCGTGTTTTAAAAGTACGAAAAATTCAAAAAATAATCTTCCCCATAGCCAATAATGTTTATTTTCATCCGTGCAAGACATTTAAAAAAAAGGTTATTAGTCTCCCAAAATATTTAAAATGACTTTTACAAACGATGTAAAAGGGTATTTTTGATAAAAATGATTTAAAAACATCAAAATATTATGAAAACCCTAAAAATATGCTATAAAAGCTAAATAAAATAGTAAAAATACAAACATTTACCATTTTACCAAGTGTTGGAGCATTTTGGGAGAATTGAGGTGTAGATTTCAATTAGAGATTGTGAAGCCATCATCTGACCATTTTTCGCATCATAAGATCCACGTAATAGCTAGAAACCTTCCCTTCCTTTTTATGGTTTTAATTTTTTATTTTTGTTGGGGATTAAAGCCTTAAGAGCAACCCTAAAAAATGGATGGCGGGCACCACTTTTGGCCTTTACGGGAAGAGAAGTTCCTGATAAGAACCGCGCTTTTTTAGTTTTGCTCATTCGGTGGCACCGCTCTGTCCTAAAGGGACAGGAATGGTGCCGTCCATGAGGTCCAACAAACACATGCCCTAGTCAAATTAGAAGTTTTCAATCATTTTTAATGGTGGAATATGCTTCTAAATGACTCATTAATGGTTTTTGATAGGTCATTTGGTCAAAAATGGTGATTTTGAAGGAGATACAACATGATGATGATGATGCTCATGCCGCAAGAAATGCGTGTTGCATAACTTCCTTGAGAGGTCCTGGCCTCTTAAAATTCTTTTGCGCTTCTATGATGGTTTCACATGCACGTCTGCTGGAGTACATCCTACGGATGTGGAATCCAGAATTATTTTGAGGTGGGACCTCATATTGTGACTTTGGAGGTGAATGATATCTATTACCTGACAGGGCTATCTAGATGAGGAGCACCTATTTATCTGACTGGTTCCCGAGGTGGGGACGTGACTACATAGGAGCTTATTGATCGCCATTGTTTCCCATTTACAAATATGCCAAGTAAGAATACCTCAATCAAGGTTGTGAGGGATCTACCGCTTTGGACTATTCTATTTAGTATGCATAGGGTGGCTAGGAGACAAGGGCCCCACCAAGCATCCTAGGCACATCTGTTGTATGCCCTAGAGGCCATGGCATCCATGGTATATAACTGGATTGAGGAACTATTAACTCTGTTCAAGGATTAAATGATGAAATGTCGGTAAGGAGAGATAAAACAGTTCAAGTATGGGACCATCTAAGCGTGCTTCTTCTTTGAGAGGGTACTCCTCATGAGACCCTAGGTAGTATTTACCGAGCTCAAAGCTAGAGACCCCCGCATGTTGTGATGGGTAGATATCATGGCCCACACAGGAGGTGGCAAGGCCAAGGTAAATTTCAAGGTCATCTTGTTCCACTGGCTGAGTGATCAGATCATCATGATTGAGGATTATGCATATGCAGGGACCGAATTCCAAGGAGACCCCGATCTACAACTACCACCTAGTACTCAGTGGGATGACACAGTAAGAAGAAATACCTAAGATGTTGATTATATTTTTCATGTTTTATATTTTTTATGGATGATAATAAGACCTAAATTTTACATGCAGATGTTGGTGATGCATGGCCCGAGGGAGCCTCCCCAATGAACAGGCAAGCAAGAGATCACTTTATCCATAGAGGCGATGATGAGCTCACAGAGCTAGAGGAGAATCTGGATCGTCTGACTCTGGATATCTTGGATGCTACTATAGGTGACCTCCCTAGGAGGTTTCAGAGACATATCGTGGCAGTATCAGGCCGCTTCAGTCACTTGCTACATAGAGTAGTAAGGGCCATTATATTCTACCATGAGCACTATTATAGTGGTCTGCATGATGTATCCTTGAAAGCTTAGCTAGCTTCAAGATTTTTGTAGCATTTTATATGCCTAAAAGCCACAGTGCTTCAAATGAGGTCTCGTAACCATATTGTTTTCTAAAAAACACTTTTTATACATATATATGTACATACATACATACATGCATGCATGCATGCATGCATGCATGCATGCATGCATGCATGCATGCATGCATGCATGCATACATACATACATACATACATACATACATACATACATACATACATACATAC
>LPNX010454094.1:44326-62007 GCA_001517045.1 Pseudotsuga menziesii
ATGATTTAGGTTACAAAACATTAATTGAGAGTCCATAAACACTAACAAATCATTAATGTCTCGAGATGCAGCCTCGGTGAGTAAATCTATCATTTCCTAATACTCAGCGATGTTGTTGGTAGCTGGACCAATACAAAACACTCATGAACTAACTAAATCCTGAGCTAGGGAATCGAACACCCAAGCCGGTGAAGCAAGTTTCAAGGTATGACCACATGCACCATCAACGAAACTGTAGAAATCCATCCAATATGCATAATTAAAACATGGTATAAATAGTATGGACATCAAATCAAAACCATATTGAAAATGACAAAACACACTGAAATCCAAATATACATATATACAAGGTACCATACATAAATGTCTTAAGCATAGTACCTCTTTAGGTACAACCCATTGTGAGATAGAGTCTACAGGAACAATCAATAATATCAACCTCATAAGGAAAGAAAAAATCAACAGGGAAGATAGAGTCTACAGGAAAAAAATCAGTATCATAGGAGTTTAAAAATCTAGAAGAAAAATAAAACTCATCAGGATCATTGACTTGTTGTTCAAAGGGATATTCCAAAGACTCAACAAGACCAACATAAGAAGATCGATCAATGGAAATATCAGGCTTACTAAGCAAATCAGTTCTAGACTCAGTCACAACTGAACCGACATCCATAAGAAGGTAAGACTGTATCAAAGACTCTAGGAAGACTTTATTAGAAGGAAGTAGACCATCCTAGATAGGACACATGTCTAGACATTCAAATGGATCAACAGTGTGGAGAGAGGGCTCCACATTCCGTATGGGGTGGATCACCTGGTCAATTGTCGGGACCGAGTCCCAAGAAGGTAGGGATGAACACAGAGGCTTCTTCTCCGTAGCAGTTGAACAAGAGGGGTATGAGGCCACATAGCTCACCCATGTTGGGGTAGTTTCTACCGAGACACTGGGAATCAATAAAGGAAAGACTTGGTCTCTAGTTGGTTTAGTAGAGGGATCAAGAAAATAAAACTGATCGATAGTGACAATGTATTCGTTATGAATAAAGTACATCACACGAAAGAACATTGACACCACACCTTGCATGGCATAAACATAATCATGCCCAAAGAGCATATTGAAGTCCAAGGGATCCTCTATCACCATGAAATCAACTAGGACAATCTTCTGACCGAAATTAACAGATGTTTGAGCAATAATTCCCAAGGCTACACTAGTTCTTCTATCAAAATCCAGTAATTGACTAGAAGTTGACATACGGATAGGAGATCCATGCCTCTCGAAGCATGTGCTGACAAAATACTAACTAAGGATCCTTCATCAACAATATAAGGAACAATCATTAAATATCCAAATTTGGCCTTTATCTAGAAAGGTGCATCATAAGGAAGGTGCAAATCAGCTAGGCCATCCCAATCAAAGGAAGCAATCTGAGAGCTTGGTGGGGGTTCATCCAAAGCATGGTCAGTGCTACCTTGTCTAGAATGTTCTAAACTGGTAGTGAAAAAACTATGACTAGCATATGATTCACTCTCGACAGGAAGAGTGGGATTGATCGAATATGGCATCGACGCAATCGCTTGATGGAAATCACTCTCTGAAGGGAGAGTGGGATTGACAAAAGATTGCATCAGTTCAATCACTTAGTAAAGGTCTGTCTCTAAAGGGAGAGTAGGATCGACCAAATATGATATTTTTTCAACCGCTTGATCAACAGAACATTGAATAGGTTGTTAAGAAACTTGATATTATTCAGGAACAAGATGTCCTTGGAACCATACTCTTTGAACCTCTTCGATGGAAGAGAACTGATGGTTAAGGTGGTCTCCCTCACAAATACTACAGGGAAACTTTGACTAACACTTAGAATGGTTGGTTTTCTCAATTGTGTCAACATGACTTGCATTTGTTGATTTATTTCCCCCAACATGACCTCTAGAGGCTAGGTGGTTAGGTCCAACATGAATTGAAAAGGTTGGTTGTGTTCCCGCAGCATGACTTCCAGAGCCTGGGTGAAAATATCTAACATGACTTACAGAGGTTGGATGTGTACCCCCCACATGACCTCCAAAGGGTAGGAGGAAGGATGCAACATGACTTGTAGAGATTGGATTCTGGGTTCCAATATGACCTGCAAAATTTGGAGGGGTGTCCTCATCATGAAGTGCAGAGGCTGAGTGAATGTTTCCAACATGACTTGCAGAGGTTGGATGGATTCCACCAGTAGGACCTGCAGAGGCTCGGTGGCTAGGATCAACATGACTTGTAGAGGTTGAAATCGTGACCCCAGCATGACTTGTAGAGGATGGGGGATTAGATCCAACATGACTTGTAGAGGATATATGGGTTCCCCTATCATTGTTTAGTATAAAGCATGCCAATATTGCACTTATCACAACAAAAATTGAATACATTGCAACATTTTCATCCTGTAGCGAAGCAGTACAGATTCGTAAGATGTTGATAGGATTATTTGATGCAAAAGTAGATGTGCCCGATATCCATTGCGATAATCATAAATGTATTAAGATGATAGAAAACTCGTTGTTTCATGATAATTCGAAACATATCAAAATTAGATATCGTTACATACGAGATATGGTATAGAAGGGAGTTGTAAAGCTCAAGTATGTTCTTGCAGAAGAACAAGTTGTAGATGTCTTGACTACTTGCAACTATCTCGTGTAAAGTTTGAATACTTTCAAGACAATATTGGCATAGTTCAAAAGGACCTCCCTCAAAAGAGGGAGTGAAGAATATCGTGTTAGTATTTATAATCCTCCCTTGACCATATTGTCTATTAGATAATTTTAGCCTAACTTAGGAGTTTTATTTAATTATTGGGTCCACTAGTAACATTGGGTCTACTTGGCTTGTTGGGGCAAAAATTACCAGCTACTAGATTATGGGTAACAATGCTAGAGGTTAACTACCACTGGATACACTTTCATGCATCAGTTTAGGCACCTCCTAGACAAATCCCTACATTTTAGGATCCACTAGGAGTCCCGACACCTCCTTCATTCAGTTGGAGTTGGAACTAGTTAAGCTTAGTTATTTTCCGGTTACATTCAGTTAGATCACAATCAGTCCAGTTAGCACCAATTATTCATGGATGCATGTGGATAAGGCACCTTTCCTCACCTACCACTTTAGTTAGACTGAGTTAATTATTTATTACTGATTGTGTGACTTGATTAAACATCTAGAGTAAACCATTTGACTTTCAGTATTGATTGAGACACCATTAGTTATCTAGTCAGCTAGATACAGTCACATCCAGTTGGTAGATTCAAATTCCTCCCTAATGAATTCAAATTATTCCTTATGTAACACTATTGGAACACCATATTAATCAATGACAATGATACTATAATTACCTGATCTATACTCATCTGTTTCCTGTGTGGTTTTATTTTTTCGGTGTGTATCTTCATTCCTCATTTACTGCATCAATAATATTGGGCTCATTGTTTGATGATATAAATGGAACAACAATTTTAACATGGTATCAGATAAATTTCAAGAAAGATTCATGTCTATCTACTCTCTATTGAACACCAGAAGCAGCTGGGTTTCCATAGAAGTACCACAAAGAGTGCCTTGCTTCGTTTGAATTTATTCAGAGTCATGGTACAGGTGTGACGGACCCTGAGAAAGTGTTCATCTCTAGAGGGAAGGCATGATACTCACATGGTTCAATTTTTTTAGTGTTTTGCAGTGAAATTATACAAGTGCTACATAGCTTGCATGAATATTTATGTTTTTCTAGCAGGATAATTATGGATTCTCTACATTCTACTCCTCAGATTCTAACACCCTTAAATTATATCGATTGGAGGGAATATATCCAGGTTTCCTTGCACAACAGGGGATACTTTAGGATAATACTCAGAAGGGAGGTTGATCCCCATCATCCAGTTGAGAGAAACAAGTTTTGAACGTCTTAGATGAATATTTCAGTTATCTATGCACTCATATATCCAGAGATATCGTCTTTCACCTTAAAATTTTGAGGACTCCCAGAGAATCCTAGGAGAATATTGAAGACTTGTTTGGAAAACAAGATGATATTGGAGGACACGTCCTGGAGATTGAGTTGGTAACCTTACATCCCAGCAATTTCAAAACAATAGAGCATTTATTTAGTAAATTCAAGTCACTTGCACTTCAATGCATATAGCACAGAATACAAAGAAAGGATGGAAAAAATATTCTCTCCATTCTTAGCAAAGTCATCCCAAAGTATTCTGTATTTGTTTCAATATTCCATTCCAAAAGGGATTCCTTTCCAGGTTGGAAAATTCTTTCACTTAATTCCTTTTTCGAGTCCTTAATCAAGGAGTAAGAGAAGTTGATCCGGATGGGAGTCATCAAGACCTCCAAAGATCAAGCTCTCCTAGTGACAGACACTACTAAAGCATAAGCGAAAGGGAAATCAAAGAAGAAGGATCCTAAAGTCACTGACTTGAAGGCTAAACAGAATCAGAAATCTTCTGTAGGAGGTTCGGGCTCTAAGAAAAATAGTTTTGATAAGAAAATATGTCCCTACTGTGATAATGGTTTCCATCTTGAATACCACTGTATGAAGAAGTAGATATTGATTGAGACACAATTAGTTAGCTAGTCAGTCAGATATAGTCACATCCAGTTGGTAGATTCGAATTCCTCCCTAATGAATTCAAATTCTTCCTTATGTAACACTATTGTAACACTAGATTAATTAATGACAATGATACTATAATAATATGAGCTATACTCATCTATTTCTTGTGTGTTTTGGTTTGTTCAGTGTGTATCTTCATTCCTCTTTTACTGCATCAATAATATTGGACTCATTGCTTGATGATCTAAATGGCACAACAATTTTAACATATGGTAGCAGTATTTTTTGTTGTAGTGGTGTGGTATCCTAGTCTAGGGTAGGGTATTCCTGACTAGAATTGTTGGCTCAAAAGGGTTAGTAATTTAGATAAGGAATGTTGACCGTATGGGAATTAGTATGTCTGGCTATGCTTATTTGGCAGGATTAGCAAGCTAGAAAAGTTTTTTTTTGTCCCTAGGGAGATTCATCTATTTGACTAGGATTGTCGACCCGAAAGGGTTAGTAAGTCAGAAAACATTCCCAGATGGATCTACCAGAGAACACACCGAGGTCCTGCTCCAATATGGTGAGTGGCCAAGACGTGGTTTCAGTATTCCTATATCGATGAGGCAGGTTCAGTATTTTCATAGTGATGTTGTTGTGGCAGGTCCAATATTTGCATACTGATGTTCAGTTTTTTCATACCGATGTCGATGTGGCAAGTTCATTATTTTCATACTGATGTTGATATGGTAGGTTCATTATTTTTATATTGATGTTGTTGTGGAAGGTTTAGTATTTTCATACAGATGTTCAGTATTTTCATATTGATGTTATTGTGGCAGGTTCAGTATTTTCATATTGATGTTGATGTGGAAGGTTTAGTATTTTCATACTGATGTTGTAGTGGTAGGTTCAATATTTTCATACTAATGTTCTTGTGGAAGGTTCAGTATTTTCATATTGATGTTGTTGTGATAAGGCAACTTCAGTATTTCTATACTGATGATGATGATGGTGTTTCAACATTTTTATGTTGATGATGATGTTGTTGTTCAAGTATTTCTATAATGATGATGATGATGTTGTTCCAGTATTTCTATACCGATTATGATGATGTTGTTTCAACAATTGTATGTTGATGATGATGATGTTCCATAATCTCTATGTTGATTATGTACATGATGATCTAGCATTTATTAATGATGTTTCTCTAGCACTAACATGCTAATGATTTTGTTGTTGTTTCAATATTTACATACTGATCTTGCATATGATGATCCAATACTTACATAGTGATGTTGCAGATGATGATCCCATGTTTACATATTGATGATGATGATGATGTTTCTTTATTCACGTACTTATGTTGTAGATCATGATCTAGTGTTCACACACGGATGTTGCAGATGATGATGATGATGTTTCAGTATTCCCATACTAATGTTGAATAAGAAGATTTAGTATTCACATACTGATATTACAGAAGAAGACTCAGTATTCACATACTGATGATGATGTAGTTACAGATTGATGATGAATATGCATGATGGTGTTCCAAATATTTCTATGACATATAGAGACTCACCAGTCAGACGTATAGTTGTGGTAGTGTTTTTTGCCTATGTAGAATTCTTTCCTCGTTAAGAGGGAATGCTAAAACATTGAAAATTCAGAAGATATTCTAGTTGTACTAATTGTATTCCTCGTTCAGGAGCTCTAACTCATGTAATTGGTCATGTAAGAGTCATTGAAAGAATCAATGTAAACCTCCGAATGTAAGTCAGATCAATAGTACCCATGTGTCATCATAATAATTATTAATTTGGTGTCTCACTTAACAAGTCATCCCTCTTAGTTAGACAAGTCATCCCTATTAGGTTTTAGGTCAAGTCAAGAGTCAAATATAAATAGGGAATCTCCCCCTTCATTTGTACTCATTTCACTCAAGCAAGTTTGCAAGAGAGAGAAGAACAAGTGAACCAAAAAGAAAGAGAATAATTTGTATTAGGGTTTTACATTGTTTTGGTTGAGTTCTATACTAAGGAATTTTTTCTCAGTTGTAATGTCCCCGGTTTTGACCCCGTTCACATGATGTATATATTGTAATTAATCGTGGTGAGGAGCTCAAGGCAAAATCCCCACCATCGATTTGGTTGGGTGTGTGTTTCAGCAATGGGGATAGTTGCCAATGGTTTATCGTGCCATTTGGCACATTGTAATTTGGCATCATGTAAATACACACATCAATTAAAACTAAAACCACCACCAGCTACGACAGTGCAACGTTGAATGAAAAGGGCATGGTTCCAAAGGATAAGGGGTGGGGGATGTCAAACCTTGGTTATGGGGGAAAAACCCATGTGTTTCCACCTTTCTTGTTTCACCAACCTCTTCAATGGCTTGGTTTTGTTTGTTGGGGGCAGTTATGGCTCGTGGTTGAGGCAGTTATTGCCTTTGGGAGTGGGGTGGCAGGACTATCAGTCCCTTGCCCACACGCCCACTCCACCCACGACTGCATTCACTCCATGCTTGGTCTCCATCTTCTCCATGATGCCATTTTCTTCCCTGTTGGTTCACTCTCACGCAGAGGTCGATTCATCTCCTCACACTCCTTGTCTTCCCCTTCATGATTATGGGTTGTTCGTTCCCTCCATGGTCAGTTCTTCCTCACGTTGGTCGGTCGATTTGCACACACAGGCTGGGATCCTCAAGCAGAGAGGCATTTTGTTCACCCTCATGCACCAGTCGCGGGTCTTCTCTGGTTGTGTACGCAGCGAGCAGGTGAAACGACCTCAAGGGCCTGATTTCCACTGGTATGTGTCATAGCCATGGCTTTAATCCACGTTTTCTACTTGCTGTTGGTTTCACCCACGATTTGGGTTGCTGTTGTGTTTTCCCCACGATGTTTGGGGACTGTTGAGAGTCCTATTTCTGTTTCCACTTCGGACTGTGCATGTGTGCATCCATGCTCTGCCTGGGCTGCGTCTTTTGCTTTACACACAAGCTTTGAGTTGTTCTATCCCCACTTTTCTGTCTGTGTAAGTCCTTCAGCGTTTACATTGAGGTTTGTGTGTGTGCTGTGGGCTCTTGGAAGTGGAATGGATGTTAGTTTCCAGTTTTTTTGTCCACGTTTGGGCCAAGAACAACTCTGTGTTGTCTGGTGGACTTGATCTGTGTCTCATCGTTTGTTTGGGATTATCCCTGGTTGTCTTTACCTTCTTCACAGGGCTGTGAAGGGATTGTGTTGCTGCGGTATGCAGTGGTTGGTCTTCAGAATGTGTTGGCTTGGCCAATTGTTGAAGGCCTAGTAAACCCAGAGGTGTTGGTTTGGCTGATTGTGTCCCTCGGCTATGCGTAAGCCTGCATTGAACCCTATCCTTGGAGGAATCATGCCCAGCTCGGGGGTGGCAGCGTTGCTGAGAGATTGATGAGCACGTTGGCCTATGGTTGGGTGGAACGTTGCAGCGATGTAGCTGGTTGTGGGTGAGTTCTTCATTAAAAGATAAGTGATGTTGGTTACTTCATATTTGCAATTTATATAGTAATTTCAAATGAATTAGGATGAACATGTTAAATGCTGGAATGTATGTTTGCTTCCGCTGTATGATTGAATATTTATGCATCTGTGTATGCTTGTATGTTTAGCATTCCTGTTATGTTTAAGCTTTTAATTTCAGCATTTATCTCTTTTGTTTATGTTCATGGGGCTATATGCCCGGTTAACGTGGTGTTCGTCGCGTCCTCTTCGTCGGTCTGAGGGATGGGGACGTGATATTATGGTATCAGAGCTAAGGTTGCAACAATGGGCCTCTATGGGACAAGATGGAGCAACTGACAAAGGGTGTAATTGCCTTCTGCCCAGCAGGGATCAGTAATGGATGACAACAAAATTCCAAAATATTGCCTAAGTGTTGACAGTCGGGCCACTAGTGATAAGACTTCCACCGTTGCGGAAGAGTCAGTGGTTTCCGTCCACCATTGCGGAATACCAAACCGCCAAGTCTTCTGACGGGGAAAGAAAATTGCGGAAAGTTTCTAAGTGTTTTGACGTCCGTTGGAAGAGAAAATGGTTTGACAGTCCGACGTTGCGGAAGGGGAAAGCCTTCCGAGAGCCGCCATTGCGGAAGGGGAAAGCCTTCCGAGAGCCACCGTTGCGGAAGCTGAAAGCCTTCCGAGAGCCATTGTTGCGGAAGGCGAAAGCCTTCCGAGAGCTGCTGTTGTGGAAGGGGAAGCCTTCCGAGAGCCGCCGTTGCGGAAGGATTAGTGGTTTGAGATCCGATTATGCACAAAGAGAATTGAGTTTTTCAAAGGGGATTTCTCAATGGTTTTCAGTGGGATCTCTAGCAGATTTCGACTGCTTTCCAGTGGGATTTTCAGCTGTTCTCAGTGGTTACAGGTGGCTGAAGTTGGCTGAAGATGGAACCCAATCCAAAATACAGTGGTGTAATAAAAATGCAAAGATTTGGTGAAAGCCCTCATTCTTAGAAGTGGTGTGGTTTTTACACCCAAGGTCGGAATGACGCATGTGAATAGGCATTGGAAAGCTTATCCAGCAAGGAACAAGGATAAGTGATCAGAATCTGAGGATGAAGCAACAAAGTGCTAGTGATGGCCGCTGCTATCAAATGGAAAAGTATGGACAGTGCATGCCCAGGGGTAGCAGGGACTATGAAGTCAATCAGCTGCTGTAAGGAAGAGTAGTTCCATGCCAGGATGAAAGACTTGAAAAGGGAAGTTTCCTTAAAACTCTGTCTTGCTGATTATAACTACATTTCCTAAGTTTATGCTTGAAATGCATGAGGATATGTATGGCATGCATAGGATATTGCATAATGAACCACTAATGATAATCATTGCTTTGATGTTGGCATTAGTGGAAAAACCAACGATGACATGGACCCGGATGAATATGTTGCTGATGCTGAGGAATGAGACCAACAACCCTATGGAGAAGGGGTAAAGCAACAAGTCCAGGACAAAAATTGGTGAGCAAATGCTGCAAACTCCTGCAAAGGATAAGGGTGTAAGTACGACCCAGGTAGGTAAGATTTTTCTTATGATAAATTCCATGGATTGGTACAGGTAAGAGACCTCATACCATGTGAATATTGGAATGTAGAAAGGTGTCATGTCTATATATGTTGATGACATTGATTATAGTAAGGCATCCTATGTGAAGTGGACATGGCTAGGCCATGGCATGTTGAATGCATTGAGATAAATGCATGTGATATTATGAATAACTAATGACTGAAATGATGAATTGATGGAAATTCAGGAATCATTTCAAGGGTTGTTATGAATGCAGGATAGTCATGATCAATTAGCTGCCAGAAATGCTCTGTGGAAGAGCAAGGTGGTATGAATGATACACTTGTGAAGTAAGGAGTATCTAAACACTTCATTTAAATTGCATGAATGATATGACTACACCTTGCAATGTTAATATGATAATGATTGCATGAATTAAATGAGCTTTGATAAGCACTAATGTGACTAACAGCTGGGAGTATTTGAATTTTATAAATTCTGAAAATGCTTCAGTGATGGTTGTAGCAATGAAAAGTTATATGCATCCAGACTTACCAAGTGTTGGTCGATTGAAGCTCATGTTTCAGGTAGATTAATTTGAAAATGGCATTGAGGTAAGATCCTGACCAATTCCAAAATCTACCATGTGAAAGAGCTTGTTAAATTTGAATTGTGAATTTCAAATTTAAGAAATTGCTGACAACTACTAGTCACTATTGGCTTGCATAAGCTTGTGTTTGGATGTTTGAATCTTATGTTTCAGGTAGATTATTTCGAGCATGGCAGTGAGAGGTAAGATCCTGACCAATGCCAGAATCTACCATATGATATGCATAATAGGTTGTAAAAATTCGAATTGTGAATTTCGGATTTGAGAAATTGCTGACAACCACTAGCCACTGTTGGCTTGCATAAGATTGTGTTTGGTTGATTGGAAATCATGTTTCAGGTAGATTATTCAAGCATGGAATTGAGAGGTAAGACCCTAACCAATGCCAGAATCTACCATTTATGAGAAGAAGTCTCATGGTTGTGAAAATAGTTGATATGCATAATGGGTTGTTAAATTTGAATTGTGGATTTCGGATTTAAGAAAGTGCTAATGACTACTAATCATTGTTGTCTTGTATAAGATTGTGTCAGGAGGGACGCATGGTAAGTGGGTAATCATGTTATGATAGTAAGCATAAAGTTATAATGGGCATAGTAATGCTTCTTACATGAGACCCACAAATGAGCAAGTCAATTTCTGTAGTAGATAGAATTGCAAATTCTTATTGAATTTGATTGCTAATGTCATTGCTTGGTTATGGAATGATCAATTTGGATTGTAGTATCAGGTAATGATTGACTGTTTGGCTATTGATGAATGTGTCAGGGGTACACGTTGCAGGAAGATCATGTGTGATGACCTGCAAGAGCCAAACTTCATGGGAAGGTTTTCCCTTATCTTGGAAATGGGTTTCGGGTGAAATACCATTGGACATTTTGGAAATGTCTCATCTGCACTGCATGTTTGGTAGTAACATGAGTGAGATGGTATAAAGTATGTCGGTAAGACATGTGTGAATATGAAATGTAAAAAGGAGTTGGGATGGCTAACTGAGGGGCTGTTAACTCAGGAAAGGAGCCTCCATTCCTCCTTAACAAAGGCATACTGCGACAGCAAATGGATAAGTGTTCTGTGACCCTTGCTAAGAATATGCATGTTTAATTTTTAAATTCCATATGCAGAACGTGTTTGATTTTATTTCCATGATGGCCGATCACTTGAGTATGAATAGAACCTGCATGGCACACACCGGGAATGGGTGCACACTTTTCCGATGTTGAGTCATGAAAGGGTTTTCAATATTGATTACACTCTAGGGAGTGGACGCACTCCTGGTGTCTCAATACTTGATAGTGAATGATATGAAATGTGATTACAGCTTTTTGAGCAATAATGCTGATGAGTTTGTTTGTATTGCTTGTGTTGACAGGCTAAAGGTAAAGGTAAAGGTAAATGGTTGATATAAGTGTATGGTGGTATAAGTGTATTGTTGATATAAGTGTGTGCTCGTATAAGTGTATGATAGGCTGTTATATGCATGGGGATCCATAGTAGATCCTAGACCTAGAAATGGTCATGATAAAGTTCCAAGCCCAGTTGACATGAGGATGTACTGGCTGGATATTAATTATTTGATGTTGTGGAGCAGCCGGCGTGCTGACCTAACATCTAAGTCCATAGGCGAACCTAAGGCTTGCAAGGCGAAGCAGGATCCTGTGGACGAACGAGGAAATGCACAATACAAATAAGTATTGGATTATTTTGCTTATGACTAAACATGTGTATATGATTTGGTTATGATGTTTTATCTCTAGAACAAGATAAAACCGGTGAGAATAAACTAAACATGTGAATTCATTCAATGTTTGGATATAGGTATCGCTGGGAGTGAGGACTATGAGAGCATCCTAGAGATGCATGTGGACATGTGACTATCCTGGAAAGCTCGGGTTGAGAGGTAATGAAAAAGGTGCTAGTAAGACGGGGGAATCCTAGCAGCCAAGACAAACCATGTGGAGAGACTCCATGGTTTTGAGGTCGGGAACAGACCAAAGAAACTAAGTGTCATGACCAAGACGGATTGGTCCAGCATTCACGGTGAAGTGAAAGAGGCTGAGAGCATGAAAAGCCACTGCGATGGTGTGGGTTCCAGGATGGGACTTAACAAAGAGGGGAAAAACTCTTACTGCTCTCTCTTGCCTTTTGATTATATATATATATATATACATATATACTTATGCATTGTGAAAACAAAGGATTGCTAAATGCATGTATGATTGAGAATGAAATGTGTGTATTTGCTTAAGTAAATTTGTGAATGCTGGAATAGTTAATTCCCTGCCCAGGAATGGACATGAATGAGCTCGTGTTCCTATTGGGAAGGCATGAAAAATATGAAATCCTCATTGATGAGACTTGGACTGTCATGCCAATTGGGTAATTAACTGACTGATTTTAATGACTAAACTATGCTTGGTCTGATAGAATTTCAATGGTGCATTTCACAGGTGAGAAAAGTGAAACCAGGTGGTGCACATTGATCATGGCTACAGATCAAAAGTTGTTGGACTTGGCTAGAAGTCTCCTTCAAGTGATTTCCAAGACCCAAGAGAATCTTGGGGAGATGCTCAAGATATAGAGAAGGCAGAATGAGATGAATCACCAGATTTTGCAAGACTCTATTGGTTTGCAAAGGGAGGTGAAAAGCCTTCTGGGAGCAATTGGCAAAGGAAAGGAAGGCGGATCAGTGATGGGACATTCGTCCTAGCGACCCGATAGGAAATGGTCCAGGCATGAAGACTCAAAGGAATTTGAGTAGGTAAAGATGAAGCAGCCAGTGAGATGCTGGAGAATGCGGAGGACATCATTTACGCGGGGACTGCCCAATGAGGGAACATAATGAGGGAAATAGCCGCAAAGTTCCTAGACTTCGGGATCAGCTGGAAGTTGAAAATCAGTAGGAGAAGTCCATGGAAGCCGAGGGGCTTGGTATTGAACATTCAAATTAAATGATTGGACGTGGGACAGATCTGCAATTTTGAAATTTTGATGTGCAATTATATATGTATTGTATATATATGTAATGGAACACCGAGGACGGTGTTACTCCAAGGGGGAGGGGAATGTAATGTCCCTGGTTTTGACCCCGTTCGCATGATGTATATATTGTAATTAATCGTGGTGAGGAGCTCGAGGCAAAAGCCCCACCATCGATTTGGTTGTGTGTGTGTTTCGGCAATGGGGATAGTTACCGATGGTTTATCGTGCCATTTGGCACATTGTAATTCGACATCATGTAAATACGCACATCAATTAAAACTAAAACCACAACCAGCTACGGCAGTGCAACGTTGAATGAAAAGGGCATGGTTCCAAAGGATAAGGGGTGGGGGATGTCAAACCTTGGTTATGGAGGAAAAACCCATGTGTTTCCACCTTGTGTTGTTTTGCCACCTTTCTTGTTTCACCAACCTCTTCAATGGCTTGGTTTTGTTTGTTGGGGGCAGTTATGGCTGGTGGTTGAGGCAGTTATTTCCTTTGGGAGTGGGGTGGCAGGACTGTCAGTCCCTTTCCCACACACCCACTCCACCCATGACTGCATTCACTCCATGCTTGGTCTCCATCTTCTCCACGATGCCATTTTCTTCCCTGTCGGTTCACTCTCACGTGGAGGTCGGTTCATCTCCTCACACTCCTGGTCTTCCCCTTCATGATTATGGTCTGTTAATTCCCTCCATGGTTGGTTCTTCCTCACATTGGTTGGTCGATTTGTGCACACAGGCTGGGATCCTCAAGTAGAGAGGCATTCTGTTCACCCTCAAGGGCCTGATTTCCACTGGTATGTGTCATAGCCGTGTCTTTAATCCAGGTTTTCTACTTTCTGTTGGTTTCACCCACGATTTGGGTTGCTATTGTGTTTTCCCCATGATGTTTGGGGACTGTTGAGAGTCCGATTTCTATTTCCACTTCTGACTGTGCATGTGTGCATCCATGCTTTGCCTGGGCTGCGTCTTTTCCTTTATGCATAGGCTGTGAGTTGTTCTATCCCCACTTTTCTGTCTATGTAAGTCCTTCAGCGTTTACATTGAGGGTTGTGTGTGTGCTGTGGGCTCTTGGAAGTGGAACGGCTGTTAGTTTCCAGTTGTTTTGGCCACGTTTGGGCCAAGAACAACTCTGTGTTGTCTGGTAGACTTGAGCTATGTATCATTGTTTGTTTGGGATTATCCCTGGTTGTCTTTACCTTCTTCACAGGGCTGTGAAGGGATTGTGTTGCTGCGGTATGTAGTGGTTGGTCTTCGGACTGTGTTGGCTTGGCCAATTGTTGAAGGCGTGGTAAACCTAGCGGTGTTGGTTTGGCTGATTGTGTCCCTCGGCTATGTGTAAGCCTGCATTGAACCCTATACTTGGAGGAATCATGCCCATCTTGGGGGTGGCAGTGTTGCTGAGAGATTGATGAGCACACTGGCCTATGGTTGGGTGGAACATTGCAGCGACGTAGCTGGTTGCGGGTGAGTTCTTCATTGAAAGATAAGTGTTGTTGGTTACTTCATCTCTGCAATTTATATAGTAATTTCAAATGAATTAGGATGAACATGTTAAATGCTGGAATGTATATTTTCTTCCGCTATATGATTGAAGATTTATGCATCTGTGTATGCTTGTATGTTTAGCATTCCTGTTATGTTTAATCTTTTAATTTCAGCATTGATCTCTTTTGTTTATGTTCATGGGGCTGTTTTCCCGGTTAACGTGGTGTCCGTCGCGTCCTCTTCACCGGTCTGAGGGATGGGGACGTGACATCATTTTTCTCCCCCATGAGGGTTTCCTAGGATAAATATTTGTTTTCTCTGTGTGACTGTACTTGTTGTTCTTTCATTCATCCAACCATTGTAACTTGTCTTAGAATATCATCTAAGAAATAAAGAAAACTTAACACTTGGTTATCCCAAGATCCGCATAAAAGTCGTTGGAAAGTAGCAAAGTGAATTCTCATGTATATTCAATACAAGTCCAAGTTCAACATACAATACACCACTTGCTCTTCTCAACTAGAAGGTTTCACTGAATTTGATTGGGTTGGTTTACTCGATGATTGGAAGTCAACATTAGGCTTTGTTTACCTCCCTCATGTAGTTTTTATCATCTCAAATCAACAACTATTTAGTTTTGTCTCTTTTTGGAATGTGTGTTGGCTTTGCAGTCTAATCCTACATGTTCTTTTAAACATCTTTAGTTGTTTAAGAATGGTAGTGTTCAAAGGACATTATAATGGAGGGATATTTTAAACCATCCTTATCATTATGTCAAATGGGAATCCAAATGTAAAAGAATGGCTTGTGTGTAAATGACTTCTTTTTCTTTGTGTCTAGGTGTTTGGATGAAAAACCTTATCAATGTCATATCTAATCGACATTAGTGCACAAGAAATATAATATATAGGATGGAATGCAATGAAATTAAATCCATACAAAAGAGAAAGTATTTATTGTCTTATTGAAATCGATCTCCCTCCCATTTGTAGAAATTTTTTACCATTTGTAGGTATTTTTCAGCAAGTCTCTTTTCTCTTTAATAAAATTAAGGGTTAAATTCTATCTACTTGCATATTCACTTCATCAAGGATCCATTGTTGGCCAAGAAGTGTTGATGCATATGTAAATTCGGAATGTATTCTTCTATGTATCTTATGTATTGTAACCCGATGTTTATTCCGGGATGTTTCTATTATGTATTTGAGTCATGTGATCATGCCCCGATGTTCCAATTGGGAAGATTAATAATGTAAACAAGTCATATCAAGTCATTAGGTAAGTCCCCACAGTTTTGGGGAACTTGAGTTATTATACACTAATTAAGGTGTAGGCTCGAGTAGTAATTATTAGGTTGAGCCTACATGTGAAAAGGCAATTAAAGTGAACGGATGAATATAAATAGAGAGTGAGAGTCTCTCTATTTATCACTTGTGAAATACATCACTTTCTCTCCCAAGTGTGGCGCACTACTGGAGAAGGAAATTTTGGGACTAGACAGAAGACATAAGACTACTGCTGCTTTGGGAGATCTCTTACTGTTTTGGTGTTGATTCTATCTTAGAGGAAGTTGCGGGGTTTTCTCCTTTATGGTTTCCCCGAGGAAAACTCTTTGTGTCTCTTGTCTCTTGTGATGTGCTTGTGTTTTATTGCTGTGCTTGTTATTCTCTTAGTGAAAATATCCTAAGATCATAATGCTATATTAAATGTGATGAAAAACTAGCATGGTATCAGAGCTAACTTGAGAAGAAGACATTGTGCAGCTACAGGAACTAGGGCTTCCTATTTTGTGGATCTTCCTCCACATATTTTCAGCAAAAGTATGCTAAGATGACTCCCCATTGAAGGGTGCATCTTTCTGTCGATGCGGAATTCAATCTCAAGCATTTTCAGTTTCGATGTGGAAATTAGGGCCTTCTACAGAAGAGGAATTTTTGAGTGAGACCAGTATAGGGTTATTCTCCTCATCAAAACCGAAGTTTAGAGACCTGGATCAAGAAATTTGGTTGGGTGAAACTCCAGGAAAGTCAAACCCTAGTTTGACCCTGAGCTAGGAGAAACCCTAAATACTAAACCTGCTAAGTTTTTGTAAAGTCGCTATATTCTGAGATTGGCGAAGTATCAGAAGCTGAAAATTGCAGGGGCCAAATATAAAATCCTGATGAAGCTTTTTTCCAAACATCCGACTCAGATTCCCTATACTATAGGAGATATGATCTCTCCAAGTTAGGGTTCCAGACTCTTCCAGAATTCATCCCTAAATAGGACATCTGGGGAGATCTGCAATATCTTGAGCTACAGACGTCCAAATGGAATTCCTGAAGATTTTCAACAAATATCACGGACTTTACTTTCGGTGGTCCAAATATCAGACTCAGAAGATGAACCAGTGACACGTGGTATGGCGTACAACTTCGCTGTTCTGAACAGTCCTGTAACAGGTCACCTTGGGAAAAGGATCATAAATCCAAAATGGTGAAACCAATTCTGATGAAACATGTGGTGTTGGATCAGGGACATGTGAGGTTACCTCAGTACTAATTTTCAGACACAGAGGATCAGTAATTTCAGAGATATCATAGAAACAGTAACATGCATTTCTGCAGAAGAAATCAGTAAATTAGGGCTTCCTGTTTCGGGAGCTTCCCTCCACTGTTTTCAGAAAAGGAGTACATTGGACAGCTCCATTTGAAGAGATATATCTGTTTGTCCAATCAGATCTGAAAGTTTCCAAGTTTTGAAAATTAGGGTTTCTGCGACAAACCCTAGATCAGCGAACTCCGGGACAAGGACGGACACCTCAAATCGGTAAGATCTAATCTTTTGTATTTCCATTTGAGGTTCTCATTTCAATATGATCTATCACAATAGCTTGATCATAATATTGGTGAAGTTGACAACTTCCAAGAATAGAAGTATTTGATCTCTCTGAAGAAACTGGATTGGACACCTACATGAGTATAGAGGTTCCAGTTTCAGAGG